>CM049825.1:8157851-8261980 GCA_027422435.1 Schizopygopsis pylzovi | reverse complement strand
TAAGAAAAAAATTCACACATTGTTTTTTAAATGTGCCATCCCCAACATTAATCGAGATTCAAATGTGATTTGTTTTTGTTTTTTGCCTAGGACACCAGGGTTACTCTCCTATTCTTTACAAGCAGTGTAATGAGATATTTAGTGACCACAGAGAGTCCGGACTTTGGTTTAACTTTAACATCTCATCTACAAGCAGTGATTTTGCATCTTTCCTTTGTTTGACACACCCATTACAGGTCTTGGAGTCTCTACTAATGAGCTGATGATCTGAATCAGGTGTGTTTGATTAAGGAGAAAAGGAAAACATGCAGTGTTGGGGGGCCTCCAGGAACGTGGTTGGGAACCACTGAGTTAACAGTATAGTGTCCTCATCACTATCCTTGCTGGTTGCACTACACCTCTTCCAGCAGCAACTTGTTTTTTTTCCAGGTCTCCCAACCAGGTACTGACCAGGATTTTGAGCACACAAAACATTACTTTTTTTGGAGTACAGGGAAAGATTTGGGATGGTTATATTGTAGATTTAGACGAGTTTATGTTATCTTTGAATTTTTGTGTGGTTTCAGCAGTGGTGGTCAGTAACGAAGTACAACTACTTCGTTACTGTACTTAAGTACATTTTTCAAGTATCTGTACTTTACTGGAGTAGTTTTATTTTGAGTAACTTTTACTTTTACTTCACTACATTCCAAAGCATAAGATCGTACTTTTTACTTCACTACATTTCATAAAACATATCGTTACTCACGTGATACATCACGTGCTCCGAGACGCAGAAGCGGTGTCTGATTCATGAACAAACTGATTCTTTTCAATGAACCTCGGTTCGCAAATCGCAACAAACGATTCATTGACGAAATTGCAATGATCCGATTGCAGCTGTTCTTGAGTCGAAAATTCACTGATTCAAATGATCCGTTTAGAGCGAGTCTTCTTCAGTGAACTGAACTCACAAGTAAAGAACCGGGAGATCTTGTGAGCGCGCGCTACTGATGCTGTGAAAAGTACGTTACTAATGTCGAATTTTAGGATTAATTATTGTAACTGAAAATGATATTTAGGTCAAAACTGTCAGTTGTTTGTGAACTAAATCTGCTGTAAAGGGTGATCTATTTAAGCCCACTGAAATGCTTGAATGCAGACAAATCAACATCAGTGTCTCTAACGTTATGTTTTAGGTCAAAAAACAAAACATTAAAATAACACCGATTAAATAAAATAACTCATGCACGTTCATATTCCCCGCTGCTGTAACGTTAGCAGTTTTATTAAAATGCTATGCATTTAGACCTATGTGACATCTGTTTTTATATTGTTTATCAACAGTATAACGTTACATTTTTATATTGTTTATCAACAGTATACATTTTTATATTGTTTAGATCAACTAGCCGAGTAGACAGATATGAATGTTTATTCATAACCATACTGAAAATAAGTAAATATTGTTAGCTGATGCTATCTGTCTAGCTAACAAGCTTGCTGGTGCTAAGTTGAGGACATTTTTAGATATAAAGTCCAAATATCTTTATTCAGCCACCTAGATAGATTCCATCTGAGGGAAAAAGAAAGGATGTGATGTTCAGAACATAGTAACTACAGTAATTATCTGAGTGGGAAGTGATGCCCTCTGGGGGCATTGGGCCAGGGGTGTTTTTACACCACAGACAAAGTTTGAGAAGAAAAAAAATCATTATGAAAATATAATTCGATTTTCCTTAAAATGATCTTCCTAATTTCAGGCCTAATTCTCATGTCATATATAACTGACGTTCTGCAAAACAACAAGTTCTAAAACACTTTGTTCTTACTGGTGAAGATTAGATGTGAAATCTGTTTTCTCTCAGGTACATGGCAGTGTAAGCTTCACAGTGAACATTACTACATCACTCTCATCAACGTAGTCCATATCAACAAAATATATATCTTGACTCTATATAGGGGTTATTTTGGGTATTTGGATTATACAAATATGTGCTAATATAAAATTAAATAAAGTAGTCTATATAAAATTGCAAATTAAATCTGTCTATCAGTACTTTTTTACTTAAGTACATAAAAAATTGAGTACTTTTGAACTTTCACTCGAGTAAAATTGAAAAAGCAGTACTTTTACTTTTACTGGAGTAATATTTTATTATACCGATCTGTACTTTTACTCAAGTACTTGATCTGTGTACTTTGTCCACCACTGGGTTTCAGTTATGCTTGGGCTGTTGTTGGCTACATTATGACAGTTGTGGCTAGAAGTGATACAGCTCTGACCGATAATGAACAATGAAATACATTTTCTACCTATTAGATTGTGTTTTATTAATGTTTACACCAGGGGTGTCAAACTCAGTTCCTGGAGGGCCGCAGCCCTACAGAGTTTAGTACCAACCCTGCTCCAACACACATAACATGTAGTTTTCAAATAAGTCTAAAGGACCTGATTAGCTGGATCAGATGTGTTTAATTAGGGTTGGAGCTAAACTCTGCAGGGCTGCAGACCGCTGGGAATTGAGTTTGACACCCCTGGTCTACACCTACCCCTTACACTTTTTAATTATTTAATTTATTTTTAATGAATGATGCAATCAGAATTGTGAATATTACAGGATATGGGTATGTGATATGTGATTTTCTTGCACTGAATGACTTTTAAAAATATATGTTATGGTCCTGTTGTGTGATGTATGTAATACAGGGTTCCTACTGGGTTTGGAAAACTATGGAATTTGAAGTATTTTCCAGGTTTCCAGACTTTTGCCTCTATTAATTGTTTTTTTTTAATAACAGAAAATTAAGAATTTCATGAAAAGAAATGTATTGTTCAAGAAGTTAAAGTCAGAGTACAACTGAACGAATTCAAGGTGCACTTTTTCTTTATGCAAAATGCAGATTATAAGATTTTGGGGTTTCTTCTCACAATATTCTTAGCACCGTATTACATACAGTATAAGTATATAAGACCAAAAATTGTAATGCATTAGGTTTAGGGTTATGCAAAAAATTCCCATGCGCATGTGAATAGATTCTCAAGGGTACAAAGTGGTTTATTGTACATATAACTGTACTACATACCAAATATAGAGATGAAAATAATGCTCTATGAACCATTTATGTTAAATATGGTCTGAAAATCTACTGAGAGGTTTGGAAATTTGAGTCTGGAAAGTATGGAAATTTGAAATGGAAAATATGTAGGTATCATGGTAATAAATAATTCTACAGACAAAACAAAATGGCATCTAAAAGTGACAGACTGAAATAAATAAATCATCTTACCATTTTAGGTGGATTTTGTTTGTAGAAAGTAGGTTCCGCGTAAGTGATCTCTTCATCACCAGTTTTATCTGTTTCAATACAATGACCAGATGCAATAAACAACAACAAAACTCAATCATAACTAGATCTGATTCTTCTTAACCCTTGTGCGTCAATAAAAACAAGTTACACATAGGTCCACAGTGGACAAAAAACTGTCATAAAAATGAAACTTGGGAGCACAGACTTAAGTTTGGTTTCATTTAAAAGAAGACCTATGGCAGATTATTGTTGAAGTTCAAAGTAAAAAAAAAAGTTATAGAGGTTTAAGTTCATGATGATTATTTCTGAACAATATTTTATATAAAATATATATTTTCTGAACATTGTTGAACATCTAAACAATTTGTGTTCCAAATTTGAGGTTATCTCAAAAAATTAGCCTTTAGTCCAGGTGATATGTGCAAAATTTGAGGTGAAATGTTGACTTTTTCATAAAAGCATGAAACTTGATACACTTACATAGTTTGGGGCCCAAAAAAAATTCTGAAATCGAGCCATCTCAAAAGCACCTCGTGGTGGCCATGGCAACCATTTTACTTCCTGCCGTAACCAAATGTATGCATTGTGTGTCATATCTCCTGAACCAAAACATGACAACACAGAAAAGGTAATATCTACCCCTATGTTTTGATGGTCAATGAATACAATGATACCATATACAACAACATTAATAGCTCAGGTGAACAGTTAATGGTGAAATCAGCAATGTGAGAAAGAAATCACAGTATCTGAGTATCACAGTATCACAGCATTTATAATAGTCCATATTATGGCTATTCATTATTTTTATTTCTTTGATAATTAACTAATATTTTATCCAATAATACAATACAATGTTTTTCCTTACCTCTCAGGCAGAGTCAGGTAGGAGGTAGTATGTTTCTATTGCATAATGCAATGGTATATTGCAATCAATTCCTAATGGCAATAATGGCCCTTCCAAACAGAGCATGCTGCACAACTTCTTGTCCAGGCCCTTGTCATTTCTAGACTGGACTACTCTTCTGGCTGAACTTCCACCATGTGCAATAAAACCTCTACAAATGATTCAGAATCATTGTATTCATTGACCATCAAAATAGTAAAATTCCAGTAAAAATACACACCTGTGGCAAAATTACAATGACAAAAGCAAAATGATAAAAAAACAATAAATACTGAAAAGGACAAACGTGTCCAAAAGGTCGCACAGGGGATGTATTCTTAGTGCTGTCAAGGATTAATTGTGATTAAATTATATTTATGGCTATTAAGAAACACTTGCCTTCTTGATCAGATTTTATTTGCTTTTTGCAGATCCAGTAGATCCCAATTACAGCTACAATCAACAGAGATCCAGCAGAAGCAGCAGAGATCAGTTCTATCAGAGATACAGAGTCTTCTGCAGGACCTGAATGAATTTGTGTTGTGATTATTAAGATAAAAAATATGTAAATCAATGTAAACATAAACACATATATCAGTGCTGTTGTACCTGCACATGTGTGACAGAGTTGAGTGATGTCCAGATGTGTGGTCTGGTTGCTGATGGGATTGTTGAGCACACAGCTGTAGGTGTTGTTATCCTGATATTCCACCTCCAGAGGTAGAGAGAGACTGATGCTGAGATCAGACACACTGATGCTGGACAATAAACTGTTTCCTTTGTACCAGGAGAGAGTCACATGACCCACATTCACCACTGAACACAGCAATGAACAATTCTGCTGTGATGATGATGAGGATGAACATTGTAAGTCTCTGGTAATGTTAGGAGTGGGCACAGGAGCTGGAAAACAAGAAAATATACATAAATCAACAATCTTATTATTATTTTTTTTTCAGTGTGCTGTGTGGGTAATTACTCTGGTAACAATCCAGAAGTGTTTCTAAACATTTTAATATGTAAATAATTGATATACAGAGGACAGGACTGATGGTGTCTACTCACCATACACAGAAACACTGAATGTTTTTAATGTCTCTTTCTCTCCATTTATCTCTAGATGATAGAGTCCAGCGTGTTGAGTTGTGATGTTTGTGATGGTCAGAGATCCAGTTTGATTGTCCAGCTTCAGTCTGTCTCTAAATCTCCCGTCAGGAACATCAAATGTGTTGAAGAGTCCAGCAACTTTACTGATTTCCGCTATCAGAGACTTTTCAGCTCCATATTTCCACAGAATGTCGTCGTCTTCAGGTACTTCAGTAACAGTTGTGTGTAGAAGAACAGAATCTCCCTCCATCACTGACACCGACTCACCAAACACACCTGAAGAGCATGAACATTAGATGAAACATGCTCACTGAACCTAAATAATAAACATGAATCATAATGAAGATGACCTGACTGGTTGAAACATTATAATATTTTTGGAAAAAGTATTATTTATAATAGTATTTTCTTATTTTGTCCTGCACCTGAACCCAGCATTGGGTTGTTTGGTTGTGTACACCTTTTTGCACCTTTGTCACTGAATCTAACCCCTTAATGCATTCAAAAAGCTAAAAAAAAACCTTACCAATCTGACACCACGAGCACAGAAAAAACAAGACAAACATGTGAAACATCCTCCAATAGTTCAGTAAAGAGTCTGATCTAATAGACTATCCTCCTACTCAAGCTGTTGACCTGATGTGAATCCTCCCCAACGGAGTATGAAGACCCTCCTCATGAACATTATAACCTAAATCTCATGGTCACAATAAATTAGTTTGACCTGTCGAGTGCTTAGGTTGGGCATATTATATACATATGTGTAAAGCTAAATAAACCGTTTGATATATTTATTTTTAAGTTTAAGTTTAACAAAGTTAGTGACGTGGTTTACGCTTCTGATCTGGAAAAAGCTTTCACTTTCATTTATTTTCATGATTTTCATCATCACGACGGCACAGCATATGGGTTTTCCGATGACTGTTCCAGCAAACAAACAAACAAATAAACAAACAAATAAAGCTTCGAGTTCGAGAGTGTCGACGGAGCGTTCAGCTACTTTACTCTTTACTAACCGTCCGGGGTAAACGCTCCATCGATGAGGCAGTTGTCCCTCCATAAATAGGGCTGTGCGATAAAGGTATTTACCCGTTGAATATGACATAGCCTAATAGAATAATAATATGCACATGTGACTAACAGAGTTGGCAAATCCCTGAAATAATTGTTTGGCTCGAACAGAAAGTGAAGCCATTCTGATGGCAATTCCTCGGCAATTCCTGACCTTCTCGCGCTCTGAGCGCGTACGTGTAGTTCAAGTGAATCTGAGTCTGAGGTGTCACGGGGGTCCAGTGGTCTATGAACTATAATACGACTCGTATTCCGAGCATAAAGTGTAATTACGGGAACTCGAACGCTTTGGCGTTGATAGTGTGACTTCAGTCTGTTATACATCACATCATTACATGACTGCATTACTGAAGCTCAATTCATCTCTCTGAAGAAAGGTCCAAATGAAGCTCCTCTTCATTTTACTCTCAGCGTCTGTTTTACTACACCATGGTGAGACGTTTTGTTACAATCTACAAACTTACGATCTCATTTTAGTCAAATCAGTTTATGCTCGACGCAAAATTATTTATTATTTCTCAGTTTGCTGTTATTGATGTCAATGAGGAATTGAAGTTCAGTCTGTTAAATGAGCACACATTGCAGTATTGGACACCTTTACGGGGTACGGGGACAGAAACCGAAACATTAACCGCATTAATTAAGAAAAAATATATTTATAGCAAGATATATTGAAAATGCTCAGGCCAGGTGATGTGGTATAACAAAGTTAATATGTTCTCTATGATGATGTTGTTGTGTCATACACTGAACAAAATATCTATATTGAAATTCAATGTGAGTCGTTTTGGGCAACAGCAATGTGTATGAGTGTTATTTTTGTAAACCAGTTATGTTAATATAAATCAAATATTTCCACGTGTTTTGAATATGTATGAATCAATGTATCCAATTCTATTTCTTAGGATCTTCATGATTTACAGAAAAAAAACATTTATAACACTTCAAATTATATATATACACACACACAGACACACAAACACACACACAGACACACACGCATACACACACGCATACACACAGACACACACACACGCAGACACACAGACACGCGCAGACACACACACGCACACGCTCACACATTTTGTCTGAATTGCAACAATAGGCTTTGTATACATTTTGTTGAATATTGAAACACCAATACCCTTGATGTGATTTATAATTCATTGTTTGTTTCTTCTTCAGGCGTGTTTGGTATTGAAGAAATGACAGTGTCTGTGATGGAGGGAGATTGTGTCACTCTACACACTGATGTTAACACAAACAAACAAGACAGAATTAGATGGTATTTTAATAACATTCGCATCGCTCAAATCACTGGAGATCTCAGTAAGACCTGTAAAGATGTTCAGTGTGATACGAGATTCAGAGACAGACTGGAGCTGGACAATAAGACCGGATCTCTGACCATCACAAGCATAATGACCTCAGATGCTGGACATTATAAACTGAAGATTTTAGGCAGCCCCAGCAGTGAAAAGATCTTCAATGTTACTGTTCATGGTGAGGCATTTAACAAATGTTTAAAAGCAGGCTATATGTGTTTAAATCCCAGCACGATCACAACAAAATATGTCAGTGCTATATGATGCAGATTTGCAGAATGTAGTAGTTTATAATCCCATCTGATTAAGCAGTACAACTAAAGTTGTATTATTGAATATTTGATTCATAATGATCCTGATAGAGTAAAAAGTTCCTTTAAAGATCGTATTCTGGAAAAAGAATAGCTGTAAGGGAGCAACTGACTGACTGAGCTTCCAGTTGCACTTAGGATACATTAATCAGCTTTCCTTATCACTGCTCTGCCAGAACATTAGCAGATCATGCAGTAGTAATGTAGAAAAATGTTCTGAGTTTTGGTGCGGTAAAAATTGTTAACAGTGAGGAGCTCAGAAAAACTGACTATAATTTATTTAGCAGTTACTTTTGTTTCTACTGAATTTGTCATGATCCAGGAAATTAACATGAGCAGCCATTTTTTTGTTGAGTTTTCCCTCAAAATGATCCTTCAGTCAACTGGCGATTTGTGCTTCTGGTGTTTTTGCTACAGATCAAAAGAAGACATTGCCAGTGAAGGAGAGAGAATCAGTCACTTTATATACTGGTGTAGTAAATCCAGATGATTTGATGATGTGGTATTTTAATGACATTCTCATCACTGAAATAACTGGAGATAATAAGATCTGCACAGATGTTCAGTGTAAAGATGGTGAAGAGCGATTCAGAGACAGACTGAAGCTGGACAATCAGACCGGATCTCTGACCATCATGAACATCAGAACCACAGACTCTGGACTTTATACACTACAGATCAACAGCAGCAGCAGCAGCAGTGTTATTATGAGGAGCTTCAGAGTTTCTGTCACTGGTGAGTATGGACTAGTCTTTCAATAACTCAGCAGTAAAGTTATTTCTACTGATCTGTTCATTTTATAAATAGATGAGGTTCAACAGCACATGTACTGTATATGATCAATGGATGCAAGATGCAGTTACAATGCAGAACTGGCCTGATCTAGAAAGTTAAAATGTTAAGATTGAAAGTTTTATAGTGAATTAGCAGTTTTTACTATGTTCAATCCATTTCTTGCTCAAAAACATTTAGTTATTTAGTTGTGACTGTAATTTCTATGAAAACACTCAAATGATAGCAAACTCTCAGAATAAACCAGTGAAGTTTTTATTGAAGACCATGTATGAAGTGTAATGTTTTATCACACTATTTTTATTCACATTTACTCTAATATATTTGCTGATGATTTGTAGTATTTGTTATAAATCAGATTGATGACATCTCCTTCTATTTACTATGTTCACATGGACAAACTCCAGCACAGGATCTAATTTTACATGACATGAAAGCACTATTTGCGAGTGCAATCCTGTTGCCGCTGGCCGTGGCTGCTGCTGTTTGTGTGATTTGCTGTCTCTCCAGAAAGCATAAACAAAGAAAAAAACAAAAGTGTAAGTATTAGTATTGTTTCAAAATGTAAATGAATGCTGAGAGTTTCTGTTTTTTTCTGTGACTGCAAACCGCCAAAGTCAATTCAGCTTGATTACATTAAATGAAATTGAAGGAGAGTTAGACAGTATTAGCTGATCATGTGATTTCAAAGTTCTTTGTAATGTTCAGTTTTAGATTTACATTAATTTTACGGAAACATGCTTCCTTCTTAGGCACCATACATTCCTCGGTCTGTTAGAGAGGAAAGGTTAATAAACTCCTCTAATGGTGCTCTCCATGGGGCTGAAGGACCATCTTTCTGGCCACCACACAATCAATCAAAATATGCTTTAGACAAGTCTTTACAATCTATAGGAAATTAGGTCCAGATGCTTTCTTTTAGATTTTATAAAGTTAGTTTATCTATAATATCCTATCTTGTGATAGGAAAGTGGATTTTTATTTTCTCTTATTATCAAGGCTAGTATTGTAAGTTATTTGGTCATTTGATTTTGCTTACTGTTTATGTCTTTTTCTACAATAAAGTGTTTGGAAATTGGGTTTCCATTTTTTACAAAACAGTCAATTCTTCATGGTCAGTTTTTCAGGTTTCCTATTCATTCTTTTTTTACTTTAAGTTTATTTCCCCATGTTTCTAACAGCACATTTTCTTGGGCCTGGAAAGAGCAATGTATAAAACACCTCTTGTTAGTTTTCTTGCTATAATTTCTGTTCTGTATTTTTTGTGCTGCTGTGGCTGCTGAAATGAATTCAGTATCAGTAATGGAGGGAGAAACGGTCACTCTAAAAACAGATGTTACTGAATTATGGAGAGATGAGGAGATACTGTTATGGTTATTGCTTTATAGCATAAAAGAGCTTAACTTTATGACAACGTCTGTTTAAAATGGGTCAATGAGATTCTGCATTAATATATTAATGACAACAGAAACACACTCTTATCATGATCCTTGTCCTCACACAATCAGACATTAAGCACATTGACTTCACTTGGATTAGATTTTATATTCATTTTACTAGTTTTATCTTCACTGTAATGCAGCATTATTTATTTGCGATTGATCATTACTGTATAGCCGCCATTCCCTTTTCCCTTATGATTTCAATTTAGTCTGTTTTCTATCTTTTCCTGTCTTGTGTATTTCACTCCAGGTTCCACTGCAAACAGAAGAAATGACTCTGATGAGACAGACACAACTTTACTGTAAGATTTTCAGCAGCTTCAGGATGAAACTACTGTATATCTTTATATTTATTTATTTATTAGTTTGGTTGTTGTTTTAATCAGTATGACCATATTTGTTTATATTGTCTTTTGTGTACGTTCAAATATCAACATATCAATAAATATCAAATTAATAATAGAATGTTTTCTTGATGTTTTCTGCATCGTTATGTCTGTTTTGCAATGTGATGCAGACTAATACTGTAGTTACAGTAATCAACTCATTATTTTGAGTAAACTTTATCTGTGTCTCTAAAATATTTTAATAATTTCCATATATGTTACTTGTTGCATATATTTCATGCTAGATATATTTACTGTTTCATAATCATAGCTAGAATGTGTTGAGGTCATCCAGCAGGCTGTCTGAGGGGCTGATATTAGTGTTCGTGGTGGTCTTGTAGTCTGTGATGTGCTGCAGGCCTTACCACATCCGACCGGAGTTGGCAGTAGAGTAGAAACGGTCCAGCTTCTCTTTGTACAGTCTCTTAGCCGCTGTAATGGCTCTTCTCAGCCCATACTTTGCAGCTTTGTACTCTATCTTGTTGCCTGATGTAAATGCAAGAGATCAAGCACGCAGCATGTGGCATACCTGGGTGATTATCCAGGGCTTCTGATTGGGGAACTTCCTGACTTGTATGGTGGGTATGATGTTATCGACACAAGTGCTAATGTACCCAGTCACATACTCAGCATAATCTTGTTTGCTGACTGGCTTAAGAGTCCTCCAGAGTGGTTGCTGCTTTAAACACACACTGTAAACCCAGATTTTGATTCAACTCAAAGAGATTGAGTACATATTACTTAAATGTGTCTAATTTATTGACATTACTTGTTAATTCTGATTAAGCTGAACTTTTTCTTGTCCTTTCTTATTGTAATTGAGTTTTTAAGTCCAATCAGTAGTGTCTACTCAAACAAACTGAGTTTGTATTACTTAAACATGTGTCCTTTCTTTACATTAATTATGAATTCTGAGTAAACTGTACTTTTTAATGGCCTATCTTATTGTAATTATATGTTTGAGCTAAAACAACTTAATATCATCAAGTTTTGCCTGTCCAACGGTAAGTTCAGAGGGTCAAAAACAAAATACGATATCGCAAATTATTCTCCAGATGGAGTCACTGGTAAGTTCGTGCTTACTGGACGTTATTGTTGTGTCCCTGATGTTAACATACATTTGATCAAACCTCATTTAAAATTTAGTCTGCATTTATTTTATAGACGGACATATATTTTTTAAGTATTTTATTCATCAGCATGATAGTCTGCATGTATCTTACTTTTTAGTTAAAAAACACCAAATATTTAAAGCATTAGCTTTAAGTATTTTATTCATTAGCATGATAATCTGCATTTATATTATAGAGAGATTTTTTTAACAAAAAGTATTTTATTCCAGACCTGAGCTTTTACTTTGAAAAGTAGAAGCTCTGTGAAGCTTTTATTTTGAAATGTAGAAGCTCGTGGACGGCACAAGGCGGGATGGCATGACACGGCATTGACGTCACCCATGCAACCGGGCTGAGTTTTGCAGTTTGTCTGAGCAACAGGGCTGAGTTTTGCAGTTTGTCTGAGCAACAGGGCTGAGTTTTGCAGTTTGTCAACCAAATTTGAAGAGGTGCAGTACAATATTGTAATGATTGGCAGTAAAGATGAAGAGATTTTTTTTTCTTTTCTTACCATCACTGAGGAAACTACACACTAGAACCCTATTAGGCCATGGCTTTATTTCTTTTATAGCTAAAAAAAGGACATGTTCAATAAAAATTAGAGGTGGGCATAGATTAATTTTTTTAATCTAGATTAATTTTGGAATTAATCTAGATTAATCTAGATTAAAACGGCTCATTTGAATTCTGCCGAAGGCATTCAGAATATGTGTGCTACCCAAATAATGACTAAAAGTAAGTCTTTGAGAACGGGTTTCTCAAGCCAGGTGGAGCATTAGACCAGGGGCTCATCTCCTGTTTCCAAAATACATCACAAACTTTAATCTCTTCCCGTCCCAATCCCACGAAAAAACTGGAGGAAAATCCCGTTCCACTCCCGGAAGAATGACTCCCATTCCCTCCCACTCCCGTGTTGTTGTTTTTGTTTTTTTTTTTGTCGATAACTGTCAATTACAGTAAAAATATAGTACAGATCACAGCGTGCCCACCTTATTAGTTGAATAAAAACCCAAAATGTCGTTTTTTGTTATTATATTGAACTGAAAGCCATCTTATTATGCACAGTGTTGCACTGATTAAATTTCATGTAAATCATCCATGCTAACACACACGTCTTCTATTTTTATTTTTTAGACATTTCACTCTATAGATATATTTTTCTATGTACTGTATTTTTAGATATATTCGAGTTTCGAAGTTTCTCGCTCAAGTTCACATGAGACCTAAAGCGCATCCTGTTTGCTTAAAAGCGCAACGTTTCGTTGTTATTCTGAGTGCACACAAACAAACGTAGAGTCTTTACAGATTCGAAAGATGTATTAGGCTACTTTTATCTGTATGACCAAAAAATGACGGAGATTTTAAGAGCAAGTGAGCGCACCGGAGCCTGTCCTGCAGCAAACGCGCTTCCACACAAACACTTCAATAGCGCACATTTCTCTAGGTTAACATCATATTGAGCGGCCATGTAAAGTTGCTACTACATACATCTTTCAGATGAAAAGCCATATTTGAGGTTGATGAATGATAGGTGAGCGTTTGGATGTCCTGCCCGACTGTATTACCACATAGACCAGCCGTTAACAATCTGTCCATCACGGACTGCGAGCCTCTAGTAATGTACAGAGGTCCAGTTAGAGACAATTTCTTGAAGCAAAGGTCCGGGAAATCATAATGTCTTACTATTTAGTGTGATAGCTTATATATTTTATAGCTTTTATATATTTATAAGTAGCCTAGTTGTTGTTTCAGCATCTGCATGTAATAAATACCTGCCTAATCAAATTAATTCAGAACAATTCAAAAACGTTTTGACAATATTTATTGTCATGTTACATAGAACTGAACATATATGTATGACTGTAGATATGTATAATGTTTTTTTCATTAACAAAATAAAAGTAGGGCTGTATTTCAAAATAAGAGAAAATAAATAAAATGTGAAAATTGTGTATGTTCAAATAAAGTGCTTAACTTCAGACAAATAAAATAAAGGGAGGAAAAGCTTGAATTTCTCATTTTCTGTTTTACATCTTGACTCAGCAATCGCAACCAATTTTACAAATAATTAATCTCAACACATCTTAACAATTAAACGGTTTGAGAATATCACCAGTTTCTACCGCTCTTATATCCCACTCCTCCACTTTTGGAGAACGCATTTGTTCCTTATTTTTACCTCCCTTTCTCCGTCTTACTCGCCTGTTTCTCAACTTTCTCCGGCGCAGTCGTCTGTATCTCTCTTTTGTTTTCTACATGTATCGCTATCTTTCTTTTTCTTTCTATCGTCTTTTCATGTGTTACTAGCCGCAAACTCTCTCATCTGTCTGCACTCTGTCGAGTCGCAATGTTTACCAGACTTGATTGGCTGAGTGGTATCACGTGGGATGGCTTAACTCGCATGCAATTGGTCTGTGCGTTTCCACTACCACTACCGTAAAGACAAAAGCTGCGCCGTTTGAAATAGAAGCGCCCCGTGTCAGGTTTTAGATCATAACCTTATATTTTGGCTGTAGGTCCGGGTCCGTGTGGGACGGCTTTTGGGTCCGGACCCGGACCGCCTGTTAGTGATCTAGTTCGAAGACTCGTTCTCGCCCCCTACAGTGCAATTCGGCTAGGTATACATCCGCGCTAAAATATCAGGGTGAAAGTCATCATAGCTTGCGTAGTATAGACCCAGCTCCCAACCCAACTTTGAGAATAGATTAACGGCGATATTTTTTTTATCGCCGATAAGAGTCTCACGTTAACGCAGCACGTTAACGCCGATAACGGCCCACCACTAATAAAAATACAATTGGATCAGTGTAATGTTGCAGTTGTATGTATGTATTTTACATAGGTCTATTAATTGAAAGATATTTTGAGTTTCAGGAACAAGAAGTTAAGTTGGGTCAGTTTGAATACAATTTAGTTAAATTGGTTATAGAGTAATGCTTACTTAACAAGCTGATTTAAATAAATGGGTGGGGAATGATTGTTTAAACTAAGTATCTTCAGTTACTGTAACTCGGTTATAAGTACATTCAACTTAAATGTTTTATTCCATTCCATTATGTGCTTAAGTACATTGAACGTAGTTCACCTCACTTATTCAACTAATGCTTCATTACTTAAAAATTTTAAGGCAACGGGTTACCTTGGTTTTTTTAAGTAAATTCTACTTATCCGGGTTTACAGTGCATCCCAGTCTGTCAGAGCAAAACAGTCCTACAAGTTGCCCTCAGTCTGTGGGGTCCAGCGTTTAACCTGTTTGGTGATAGGGTTTATTTGTTTTAGTCTTTGTCACTGATATGTTTTCTACGCTTGTTTAGGCTTTGATTTTAACGAAAACAGCGTATCCAACAGAAAAAGAAAAAAAAATTATGTTGTGTACTTTAATTATTGGTTATTTTCAAGAAATTCCTTACCATTATTTTCAGAGTATGATGAATAGTAAATATTACTATAAAATTAGTATATTTCCTCGGATATTAATTTTGGATCTACCTCATCGTTAATAATTAGACTATGAATTGCATTAATTTGCTGTCTCCTCTTTTCTAACCAACAAAAATAAGCCGTATTCTTCTCTCCTTCTTCCATCCATTTTACGCGATACCTTACAAAAACTTTATTAGCTTAACAAATTTAGCTTGAAGAGAGAGCAACTTTTCAACATCTTGAGTCATTTCTTGTGTATTACAACAGGAATTAATTGCTTGAATTAACTTTAACTCTCTATGCTTCAAATCTTAGATTTTTTGTTTAGCAGCCCGAATTGAGATTTCCCTTGTTTTAAATGTAAAATACTCCCATTTAATCCCATTAGAACGTAAAGAGAAGTCATTTTTAATCTCACTAACTAAAAATTCTTATTTGACTACAATAAACTTTATCCTTTAAAAGTTCTGCATTAAACTTCCAATAGTCTTTCCTAATTGTATGTTTAATTGCTGGTGTCAAAATGACTGAAATCAGACAATGATCTTGTCAATGGCGCCACAGAAATTGAAACATTAGTAGTAAGCTCAGAATATTCCTCAGCGATGAGCCACAAATCTATCCGTGATTTAGAGAATCCATTAGGTTTGACCCAAGAGAACTGACTAGCATTAGGATGCTTCACCCTCCATATATCTGTAAGGGAATTTAAATGGCAAAAATCCTGAATAATGTTATTGAAATGGTGGCTTGCATAACTAGAAGGAGATCTGTCCGGCCAAATCAGGAGCCAAATTAAAATCACCTCCAATGAGTACCAAATTTGTATGAAACTTCGATTTAATCTGTGCAACACCCTCTGAAATAATAGAAAACAAAATCTTGTTTTGCCCACTACTGTTATAACCATAAACATGAACTAAAATAACAAAAATACCTTCACAGTTAACCACCGCCGTAAGCCAATGTCCATGAGCATCAGATTGAGAAGTCAAACCTTGCCAGTGCAATTGTTAAGGCATATGGCGACACATGCTGATCGACTGGAGCCATAACTGAACAAAATCTTGTCTCCCATTTTCCAAAAAGCTGCATCTTCTTCTGTGGAATGAGTCTCTTGTAGAATGTGTCTTCTGCCCCTTACAAAACAAAAATATACATTTGCGTTTTTTACTTTGTCCTTTAGTCCCCTTGCATTCAATGAACAAAAAAATTAATGAGATTTTAGTATAAACATACTCCACTGGAACTCACAGTGAACAAACAGAACATGTCACTGAACAGTCAGTAAAGAGATCTGAATAAACTTGCAAGACAAAAAGAGTCTCTCAAAAATCCAATTTCCCTTTTTCAAAATATTTATCATCATTGAAATATTTGCTTTTCCTCAATGAAAGCAAAAGGACCCCAAAGTACGCCGCTTTCCTTCTGCTCGCGCTTGTTTAATGCGTGGCCACAGCACTTGCCTCGCGTCTCTGTCCTCTTTGTTTAAGTCCTCAGCAAAATGTGAATTAAGTGGAAAACAATTAATACATACACTTAAGCTGTGTATGGGTTATTCACCATAAATGGTTACATTGTTAATACATAGTACTCCATTATGTTTTTTTAGCTGATATAAAAAGGTGTTGTTATGGCACCTGTAAAACATTCAGTAATACCTTTAAGACATAATACATGACATGGATTTTGGAAAAGTCATGTAGTATATTTTTTATATTTTTTTCTAATATACAAATCTATATAACTTCCTGGTCATGTGACCGGATGATGTCACACCAGCTGTAATATTTTCACACACACACCTGACACACATCTTACACGACTTGGATTTTGGAAAAATTATTTTGTCTATTTTTGGTAAATTATTCAAATATACAAATCTATATAACTTCCTGGTCATGTGATGGTGATATTCTTATTTATAAACAATATTCAGTAAATTTAAGCGGATTTAATAAGATTTAGTGTGTGCCGTGCAATGTGCAGTGTCATTATTGGGTCTTTAGTGGTTCCTCTATGATAACAGCAGCATGTTTTTATAGTGCTCTCTCTCAGTGTAAGTATCACTATTATTAGAGATGTGATCTCTACTTTGGACACTAGAGAGCAATGATGTTCATGTGCTGAATTTAAAATGTCCAACAGAGAGTGTGTGTGATTTTGTAAACACCGTGCAATGCACTCAATATTCAGTAAAATTTCCTACAAAAAATAAAACAAAAGCAGTAACTGACAGACAAAAGAGCACCGGGATCAATGTTTAATAATAACAGTTATGTAAATTTTTATATGAGTATTTTTTGTGACACAAATAAAGAAATGGAATAAATGTGAACAAAACCAAAAGGTGTGTGAGATACATTTACATTTAGCAGACGCTTTTATCCAAAGCGACTTATAATTGCATTCAGGTTATACATTTTCATTAGTACGTGTGTTCCCTGGGAATCAAACCCACAACCTTTTGCACTGCTGACGCAATGCTCTACCACTGAGCCACAGGAACACAGGAGGTAGGTATTGTCGTATGAACTCTATTATCAGTTCCAGTAGATATGGTATTTGATCATTGTTTTTTGGGGACATTTTCAGACACAGTATCCGTCTTTGAGTTCTGCAAGGAAACACAAACACAATCAAGAACCTGGTGAATATGACAGAAAATGACTTGTAGACATTTATAAAAGTGCAAAGCTGAATCTATTTGTTTTTTAGCTTTAACTGCTGCTGCAGGGATATCCAGTCCTGCTCAAAAGGGCCAGTGTCCTGCAGTTTAGCTCCAACCAGCCTCAACACACTTGCCTAGAAGTTTCTAGTGAGTCTAGACAGACCTTCATTTTCTGGTTCAAGCTCATTTAATTAGGAGTGGACTCTGCAGGACAGTGGCCTACTAGCAATGTGCACTGAGAAAGATTGTCTTTCACACAAAAGCAACAGCAAAGATGCTTGTTGCAGGTCGTCTACAAACATATGGCTTCTTTTTTGCATGATAGAGCTTTAGTTGGCATCTGCAGATGGCACGGCGGAATGTGTTTACCACCAGTGGTTTCTGGAAGTATTCCTGGGCCCATTTAGTAATGTCAATGATAGAATCATGCCGATGAGTGATGCAGTGTCGTCTGAGGGCCCAAAGATCACGGGCATCCAACAAAGGTCTTTGGCCTTTTCCCTTATGCACAGAGATTTCTCCAGTTTCTCTGAATCTTTTGATGATGTTATGAAATGTAGATGAGGCGATTTGTAAACCTCTGTGAAGTTGGCACCCCATAAAAAGAGATAATCACCAAAAATATGCCATTCGTTTGTGCTACGTTTGTGCTGATTCTGAAATCAAGCTGTGTTTCTGTTGATGACCCATGCTACTACGCAACTCTTTCATTTCAACTGACCGGCTGAGGCCATCCTAAAAATGCGCCACTGCTATGCGTCGCCACGAAAGCTTATCATTTGCACAATTTTTATGCTTTGCCCATTTAAACATTCAAAAGAGTTTATAAGCATTCAAACACAGAACGCGGAAACACTCAAATGAGTACTCGCGCGCCATGTTCGGTGTGCACATAGAGAGCAAACATAAACTTAAATGAACTAAACGGTTGAAAAAAAATCGGATGAGTATTATATTAGATGTATTGTCTCTTAAAGTGATCGCGCCTAATTTACTAGCTGCTGTCGGTGTCCTTAATATTAATCCAAAAAAATAATTCACATTACTTTCCTAAACTACTTTGTAGTTTAACAAGAATTAATCTACATTTAATTTATACAGTGAAGACTATGCAATGCTTTTTTATATTTGATTATTCCGTTTCTGTACCTGGACACCTACAAATTTGAAAAACATAAACATTGTGTAAATAGCACAAATAAATATATACAGGTGCATCTCAATAAATTAGAATGTCATGAAAAATGTCCTATTATTCCTTATATTACTATTAATGAATATTCGTGGGGAATTATAGGCCTAGATGTTTAATATTCTAATGGCACAAATCGAGCATAAACGAATTAGAACGATTTTACTCACTGTAAAAACAAAACTTAATGCTGCCTTGAAATTTAAGCTTTGTCAACTTGAAATATGAAGTTAGTGAAAACATGGAGCTGACTAAACCTACAATTTCAAGGAAGCACAAACACTAACTTTTTTTTTTTTATTAAACTCTGCGGCCACGCTAAACGGGGAGTGAAGTTTTTGTTATAGGCTATTTAAGAAGAGGTCATGGTTATTGTTTCTTTTAACGGCACAAATCGAGCACATACGAATGACACAGTTTTGTTGTGTCATTCGATTTAGATTGCATGGGGTGGAGAGTGACGTCACTGATCGTAAAAAGTTTATTTTCGTTATGTAAAAGAAGCGATTTTCATTTCAACAGCAAAAATCAGCACAAATCGAGCACAAACGAATGACACCAGTTTTGTGCGATTTAGACGAATTGGAGAGGAGAGTGACGTCACAGCTCCTGAAAATATTTTGGCTATATATAAGAAGGGAAAATAGATACAGTGTTTGTTTTAACTGCACAAACCAGCACAAACGAACTGCACTGGTTTGGAGCGATTTGGGCAACAAGGGGTGGAGAGTGACGTCACACGGTCAAAAAAAGAATGTTTAATATCTCAAAAACCAAACCAGCACAAACGTTCGTTTTTGCGGCATAAATCAGCACAAACAGAGTTCAAACGAATGGCATAGGTTTGGTGATTATTTCTTTTTATGGGGTGCCAACTTCACGGAGGTGATTTGCAAAGCCTTTGCAATTTGATGTCGAGGAACGTTGTTTTTAAAGTGTTCCACAATATTGTTACGCACTCTTTCACAGATTGGAGAGCCTCTGCCCATATTTACTTCTGAGAGACTCTACCTCTCTAAGACATCCCTTTTATAGCAAATCATGTTACAAACCTGATGTCAATTAACTTAATGAGTTGTTGTTCTCCCAGCTGAATCTTTTCAAGATTTTTTTTGCTTTTTCAGCCCTTTGTTGCCCCTGTGCCAACTTTTTTGAGACCTGTAGCAGGCATCACATGTAAAATCAGCTCATTTAGTGGATAAAAGTGTAACATTTCTCGGTTTAAACATTTGTTATGTTATTTTCTATTATGAATAAAATATTGGCTCATGTGATTTGAAAGTCTTTTACATTTCATTTTATTCAAATAAAAAAAGAAAAACATCCCAACATTTCCAGAATTCAGGTTGTATATGTTTATGTGGTTCCCCAGCAATTTCTTATGATGCCCAAATAATACATGTTAATTGAGATAACATATTACAGAATAAATGGTTACATTTTAATTGACATAACTTGCTGTAGTCTTCTAAATGTTTGACCAGTTAAAACATTTTAGTTGAATGGACTATAAAACTAGTTCACTAAAGATTGAGCCAACTAAAGAATAACATTTCAGATAACACTTTGAAGCCAGAAATTGACTGAAACTACAATTTCTGTGGAACTAGTAGTTACTAAATAATAATTAGTGAAAACCGCTTGATTTATTTTTTACAGTGCACAATTTGGACCTATTGATATACACTCACTGGCCACTTTATTGGGTGCACCTTGCTAGTACCTCGTTGGACCCCCTTTTGCCGTCAGAACGGCCTTCATTATTCGTGGCATAGATTCAACGAAGTGTTGGAAACATTCCTCAGAGATTTTAGTCCATATTGACATGATAGTATCACATAGTTGTCGGCTACACATCCATGATGCGAATCTCCCATTCCACCACATCCCAAAAGCTCTCTATTGGATTGAGATCTGGTGACTGTGGAGGCCATTTGAGTAAAGTGAACACATTGTCATGTTCAAGAAACCAGTCTGAGATGATTTGAGCTTTGTGACATGGTGAATTATCCTGCTGGAAGTAGCCATCAGAAGATGGGTACACTGTAGTCATAAAGGGATGGGCACAGTCAGCAACAATACTCAGGTAGGCTGTGGCGTTTAAACGATGCACAATTTGTACTAAGGGGCCCAACGTTTGCCCAGAAAACATCCCCCACACTTTTACACCACCACCACCAGCCTGAACCATGAGACAAGGCAGGATGGATCCATGCTTTCATGTTCTTTACACCAAATTCTGACCCTACCATCTGAATGTCACAGCAGAAATCGAGACTCATCAGACCAGGAAACGTTTTTCCAATCTTCTATTGTCTAATTTTGGTGAATCTGTGTGAATTGTATCCTCCGTTTCCTGTTCTTAGCTGACAGGAGCGGCACCCGGTGTGGTCTTCTGCTGCTGTAGTCCATCTGCTTCAGGGTTTGACGTGTTGTGTGTTCAGAAATGGTATTCTGCATACCTTGGTTGTAACGAGTGGTTATTTGAGTTACTGTTGCCTTTCTATCATCTCTAACCAGTCTGCCCATTCTCCTCTGACCTCTGACATCAACAAGGCATTTTAGTCCACAAAACTACCGTTAACTGGATATTTTCTCTTTTTCGGACCATTCTCTGTAAACCCTAGAGATGGTTGTGTGTGAAAATCCCAGTAGATCAGCAGTTTTTGAAATACTCAGACCAGCCCGTCTGGCACCAACAACCATTCCACGTTCAAAGTCACTTAAATCCCCTTTCTTCCCCATTCTAATGCTCGGTTCGAACTTCAGCAAGTCGTCTTCACCACATCTAGATGCCTAAATGCATTGAGTTGCTGCCATGTGATTGGCTGATTAGCTATTTGTGTTACCAAGCAATTGAACAGGTGTACCTAATAAAGTGGCTGATGAGTGTATATATAGTAAATAAAAGTTATGCAACAAATGCGGTCAAGAAAAAGAAGACTGGGTAATGAAGCAAAATTAAAGAATAATGATAGGATAACTGCTCTCTACTCACCATAGACAGAAACATTGAATGTTTTTATTAACAGTCTCTCCCCACTTAAATCTAGTTGATAAAATCCGGCATGTTGAGTTATGATGTTTGTGATGGTCAGAGATCCAGTCTGTCTGTCCAACTTCAGTCTGTCTCTGAATCTCCCATCAGGGAAGATTTGTTTCTCTCTGTTGATTATAGCTATGAAGTTTTCAGCTCCAAATCTCCACAGTATGCCAATATTTTCATGTATTTCAGTAACATCAGCATGTAGAAGCACTGAATCTCCCTCCACCACTGACACTGACTCACCAAACACACCTGGACAACGTGAAGAGGTTTTACACAGATTAAGGCTCTTACTGGTTTACAATGCTTAATTCAATTGTCGTTTGTAACTTTTAAATGTGAACTGAAGAACATCCAGAACAGCAGTAGAAACACAAAAGCAAATGTAAGGAGAGATATACAGACAGACAGATGTGTGTCAACCAAACATTGAATCTTATGTTTTAAGGTTATCTGCTGTACAGCAAAATCTAGTTTAACATTATTTATAACATCATTTATCCTAAATATAAGTACACAAATGATAATTTCAGCTTAAATTCTACAAGTCAAATATATGTTCAAATCTCTTTTTATATAAATATTACTATATGAAATACACTTGATGAATCTCACTCTTGGTTTCCACATATAAGTCCAATTAATTTACATATATATTAATTCATGATTTGTATCAATCTATTTGTGTTTGTAATTCTTGGAATTAAGATATTTACACATTTTTAGGCATCTTTTCTACCAAAAGACACCTAAGGTTGGAAAGCAGTTTTGTCTCTCTGAGCTAGAAATATGGAGTAATTTCCATTATCTGCCATGAGTTCTAACATTTTTTTCAGGACTTTACCTGGCCTGGAAATTTCAGTTTAAAATTCAGAACAGAGACCTGAATTTTAGGTAAGTAGCTCTCGCAAAAAAAGAATTAGTCAATGGGAATGAAACAAAGCCATATACATGTTGTTATAACTTACCTATCAGACTCCACCAGCACAAACAGTGCAAAACAAAATGATGAAACATTTTCTTCAAAAGTTCAGTGTCTGATCTAAGACGACTGTCTGCTGAAACAATCAAGCTATTTGTGAATCCTCCCACGACACAGTGTTTGACCCTCCTAGTCCACACAATGCATTTGCCTATGATATAATGTTTTATTTAATCTGGGCCCAATGAAGACTTTTTCTGTTCTTAATGCGTGAAAATAAAAGTATATAAATCAATGTTCTCAAACTCAATTCCTGGGGGGCCACAGCTCTGCAGAGTTTAGCTCCAACCCTTTATCAAACACACCTGATCCAGCTTTGAGACCACCGATATAAATATTGTGTATTATTGTGTATATTGTGGATGAACAACATTTTATGGTAAAATAGTACATAACCCTCATAAAAAGTATAAAAATGTTGTGTAGATTTATTCAGTTTTCAATTTTTGTGTATGGAAAAATGTCTGTATCAAAGGTTTAAGTTAACACCATATATGATCTAATGGTACCAATACTGACATTCATCTGAGACGAACTGAAACCTGATATGTAGTTTGATCTGTTGGTGGAAAAACAGCTTGTAGGTGAGAGTGGACATTCAGAGCTTGTGTGTTTAGTTTTTAGGTGAAGGGCTTTTTCCTTTTCTGGCTCTACGAGCAGCTTTTTAAGACACCCTTTAATCTACAGAAGAAGAAAAAAACAACAACGAGAAACTGTGTCTGACACAGACGCAGAGAAACAATAACAAAATCATCATATTCACAAGTTTAGAATCATTTTTTTTTTAACCAATTTGTGATTACCACAATTTATTTCCATTTGACCTCCAGAAAAGCAGTGAATGCAATTTCAATAGTAAAGACAAGATGTGAACAGTATGTGTTAAAATAATTTTAGTGTGAAAAATAATCACTAACACTTTCTGTGTATAGTTGTG
Source organism: Schizopygopsis pylzovi (assembly GCA_027422435.1). NCBI lineage: Eukaryota > Metazoa > Chordata > Actinopteri > Cypriniformes > Cyprinidae > Schizopygopsis > Schizopygopsis pylzovi. The sequence continues at coordinate 8,238,006 of CM049825.1, read as the reverse complement.
TCTAATTTTACAAATACCTTCTTAAATAGCATTACAGCTCAAATAATGCACAAGTTTCAAGAGAATAATGAATGTTTTTATTAAATTATAAGCTTCACGTGTCTGCTTTTAATCCTTAATAAATTGAAAATTATGAAAAAAAAAAAATTGCCCTCATTGATATATATACAGTATATATATATATAAATTCACCCCAAAAGTAAACATGCTTTCTAGCACTTAAAACCAAAACCATTTCCCATTTTCAAACACTCAAACACTCAAAAACATTTTTTTGAGTGTTTGAAAATGGGAAATGGTTTTGGTTTTATTCTTCCAAAAAAGGAAGTAAAACACGCCCAGCCAGCACTTAAAGGGCAAGAATCAGCTGCCTCAAGTATCTGTAACTTACTATAACTTATCGCTGTAACAGTCTCGCCATCCGTCAAAATACGTTATTTGTTAGTTGTCACTGTGAAACAACAAATATAGGTTTTGGATCATGATATTGTATTTATTATTTGTTTTTAAATTATGGGATTCGCATTTAGGATCATATTGATCATATAACGGTTGAGAATGAGTATAGATTATTGTTTACAGTTTAACTCATTGTGACTATTTTATTTGAATAATACATATTTTTAGAAAGATTTGCAGCTTTTAAAAAATAAAGCTTCTTAGCCAATGTGACTTTTAAATATATTTTATTTAAATTGTATTCTGACAGGTATGGATGTCTCTGGGCTAAGCCCCGGATATCCACTCACCCTAGAACCGCCCCTGGGTAGTATCATTCGACAACGAAAAATCCTACCTATTAAATTATATTTTATTAATGTGTTACACCTACCGCAACCTTAAACCTACCCTTACAGTAATGCTGATACATTAAATATTGCTGTTCAACGTGAGAAAAAGGATTCAATATTGATGCTCGCATGCGCAGTAAGCTGAGGTAGGAAAATCTGACGGGAAGGATAAAGTGTCAGGACAGCTGTTGTCTGGAAGTAGCTGACATTCTCGATACAAGCTAAGCCTCGGTATCAGGCATAGCATCACTAGGGAGAGGGGTTAGCACTTAGCACAATGCTTTTTATGTAACGTTAGGCGTCTGTAACGCCCCCTTCCTTTCACTGGGAATTTTATGGGTGACGCCCCGGTTCTTCTTTATGATGGGTCCAATTTGTTTAGCTTTGTGCTTCTACCTACTTCAGGCCTTTTATCTCAAAATACCAGAAAAATAAATACGACTCACCACAAAATCAAAGGTTAACTCAAATCTGAATTTACTACATTAAAATGAATCTGTTGCCAATAAGAAATGAAATATATACAATTATTGTATAGTACAGTTGTATAATATTTCAATTAAGTTGTTTTTAAACCACAACTGTGCAATCCTTTTCTGTCAAAATGAGCTTCACATGTAAAATCAAACAGTCAACAATAATAAAGAAATAAAGAACAATCACAGATGAATGTAATATAACACTCTAAGCCGGCAAATACTATAGAAAATACCCCTCAGTTACTGTTGCAGGCCTGTGTCGCTGCTCGGGTTCGTAGAGGCCAAAAACAAACGGCCACTTCACTCTCTTGAGCCACAAACAAAATAAAATCAGATTGAAAACAGGTACCTGTGGTTTAAAGTATAGTAGTTTCAATCAGGATCCTATGCGATCACAGTCAGGCGGTTTCCTAATTAGAATCCATCCCAGCGGAACATGCTCGGCAGACGTCAGCATTAATCCACTCCTTCTCTCCTCTGGTCAGCGGTAGACGGCAATCCGGTAAGCCCCCCTGGTTCCTATTGGTTATTGTCCTTCTCATCAACAAGCGCGATCCTAGACAGTTTATGCGAGATGTTTTGGCTCGCCGCCAATAGTTCTCCCGTTAACGTCTGTGACGCAATTTATATTAGTCCGGAACTTCGCAGTAACGCTTAGCCAGCAGTAACTCAAAAGTCCAGATACTCAAAGTCCACTTTAATGTCCTTGAAATGGACTATAATGTTTATTTTTACTAAATAAACTGCACATACAAGAAGATATCTAGCCTTCCATATACTGATACCTGATTGGTCATACTTCACCAAGCACCCAATTACATTACAAAGAAATAAAAAATAACAGGCCAAACAGTTTAGGTTGTCTCTGAGCACATTCTTATACAGTACATTTTAACCTAACTTAGTACCATTTTAAAGACAACTTTATTTAAATATGAAATATGAAACCCCTAACAAATACTGTAGCATGGGCTACACTCTCCCCGCCTTTAAATGGTCTTCATGTCCCATGAGACCTAGTGCACTTATTAGACAGGGATATCAATTTAACTTATTTTAATTACAATTCCCTTATGAACAATAGTTAGTGGATGATCAGTTGTATTACCCAACTCATCGTACGTAAGTTTGAGGACAGGTTTTACTTTTCTCTGAGACCTTCTAGGGTAATTCACCTCAATTTGTTCTTCTAAACCTGCTACTGAATTATCCCTTTCTGATCGTGGAGTATCTGGCCTTCTCTCTTGCCCACCTGTTCCTTCCATATCCTGGAAGTTTTCCACAATATCACACAAATCTGTAATATTATCTGGAAGATTCATACTTGCAGGTTGAATTTCGCCAGGTTCACTTTCATCCAAAGTTCCATTCTCATTTGTTTCGGGAATCTGCTTTTCAAGAGTTTCACAATAGTCTTTCCCATGACAACATATCTCAAACTCATTCTCTGTCTCACTATCCTGGTCACAATCCATTTGACTTTGTGACACAGAGAATTGCGTTCTATGACCCCCAGCATAACGTGTACCTCCCTGCTGTCGGGTCATTGGCCTGTTCACTGGAGATGGTGGGTCCTTCTCTTCAGGGATTCTAACCGCCTGTCCAATAGGCAATAAGTGATCTCTGTGGAGAACTCTTGTACGACCCATACCACCCTCGGGCCTGATCGTATAGACAGGCAAATCTGGGTATTTATTCACCACCACATGTGGCAGTTGATTCCATCTACTCTGCAACTTATGTTTTCCACGAATACCAAGATTTTCCACTAAAACCCTGTCACCTTCAGTCAAGGTCTGATGTCTGATAACTTTATCATAAGCTTTTTTGTTTCTCATGTGTACTTTAGTTGCTGTTTCTTCTGCAAGCTCATAGGCTCGTTTCAAATCTCTCTTTAATCCTTCTACATATTGAGAGTGGCTAACTATTTCCTCCTCAGTCTCGAAACAAATATCCACCGGTAACCTAGCTTCCCTACCAAACATGTGGAAATACGGTGAATATCCAGTGGCATCACTCTTGGTACTGTTATACGCATGTACAAGTTGGCTCACATAACGACTCCACTGCCGTTTTTGTGTAGTGTTCAGGGTTCCTAACATTGATAGCAATGTTCTATTGAAACGTTCTGGCTGTGGATCACCCTGGGGGTGATAGGGTGTTGTTCGGGATTTACGAATCCCTAAACACTTCAAGAGTTCTTGGATCACTTTCCCTTCAAAATCCCGGCCCTGATCCGAATGGATTCGGGCCGGTAACCCATAATGAACGAAAAATTTCTCAACCAATACTCTGGCCACAGTCGTTGCTTTTTGATCTTTCGTAGGATATGCTTGCGCATACCTACTAAAGTGATCCGTGACAACAAGTGTATTACTGAATCCTGCTGTGTCAGTCTCCAATGACAGAAAATCAATACACACCAGCTCCATAGGACCCCCAGAAGTTATCTGGTGCAGTGGAGCTGCACGTGTACGATGACTTTTCCATGAAACACAGTAACCGCAATTTTTCACATAGTTTTCTACCATCTGTGCCATCCGTGGCCAGTAGAACCTGTCTCTGATTAGACTCACAGTGCGTTCAGTTCCTAAATGGCCCAGATCATCATGTAGGGCTTTAGTCACTTGTATCCGGAACTTGTCAGGTAGCACCAATTGGAATGTCTCATTTCCTGCTACATCTTTTACAACTCTGTGTAATAATTCATCTTTGATTTTCAGCTTCTCACTCTCTCGCTTCATTAAGATTACCTCCTCGGGATATTTACTCAGATTAACTGGCCACTGATTTGCCCTCACAAAGTTCTTTACCACCCCTATGACATCGTCCGTGTCTTGGGCCCTCCTCAAATCATCTCTAGTGAATTGTTCCAGCTGCCCCATTCCAATATTAGTTGCAAAAACATAAAGCTTTGGAATGGCTTCTGCAGGAGCTCCCAACTTGTCAACCAGTCGCTCTGCCTTGATTGAGTCTCCTAACTGAATACAATTGCATATCCCTTTCACTTCAACATCTGACAGGTGTTTCCATGGTTCAGTAGGTAAGACATTCCCGCGCCTTGACAATAGATCCGCATCAATGTTTGTATGACCAGGCCGATACTTTATCTCAAAATCATAAGTTGCCAATGCAGCGAGCCATCTATGCCCAGTAGCGTTGAGCTTCCCAGTGGTCAACACATATGTTAACGGATTATTATCAGTCACCACAGTAAATTTCACACCATACAAATAGTCGTGAAATTTCTCCACCACCGCCCACTTAAGGGAGAGAAATTCCAGCTGGTGGATGTGGTACTTCTGTTCAGCCGCATTGAGTCCTCGACTAGCGAATGCAACAGGTCGTAGCCCCTCAGGGTACACCTGGTTTAATACAGCCCCCAATCCTTTCAGGCTAGCATCTACGTGTAACACGTAGGGCCTTGTGGGGTCAGCGAACGCTAATACCGGCGCATGAGTCAAACAGTCAATGATCTTACAGAAAGCTTCAGTGCACGAATCAGTCCATCTAGAACCAAATAGTTCTGACTCAACATAGTATGTTACATCAGAGACTGATTCTGGTTTCTTCCCTTTCCTAACCGGAGGGTACCCCTTGGTAAGCTCAGTCAATGGCTTAACTATGGCGGCGTAGTTTGCCACAAACCTCCTGTAATAGCCACAGAAGCCAAGGAAAGATCGGAGAGATTTTAGGTCAGTTGGTCGTGGCCACTTGGTGACTGCCTCCACCTTATCTGGGTCAGTCGATACTCCATCAGGTGAGACTATATGACCGACATATTTGACCTTGTCCCTACATATCTGACACTTATCCAAGGAAACCTTGAGACCTACCTCCTCAAGGAGTCTAACACCTTGTGTCTAACACCTTCAATCTAACACCTTGAGGAGTCTTTCTTAGTGTTCCTCCAATGTAGCCCCAAACACAATCAGGTCATCAAGATATACCAATACCTGGAGCAAGTTCATGTCTCCAACAGCCTTTTCCATGAGCCGTTGAAATGTCGCAGGGGCCCCAGTGACCCCCTGCGGCATTCGCTCAAATTGATAAAACCCTAACGGGCAGATAAAGGCTGTTTTTTCCATGTCCGGCCCAGACATTGGTATTTGATAATACCCATTTCGAAGGTCTAACACAGAAAACCAACGGCTTCCAGCCAAACAGTCCAGCGCATCATCAATTCGGGGGGTGGTATATTGATCGGGTATAGTCTTGCTGTTGAGGGTTCTGTAATCTATACACATACGGATTTTGCCATTCTTCTTCCTAACAATAACGATAGGAGAAGCATACGGGCTCCTCGACTCCTTGATTATTCCTGCTTCTAGCAAATCTTTCAGGTGTCTACGCACATCATCTATATCTGCAGGAGCTATCCTCCGTGATCTTTCACGGAAGGGTCGAGTGTCCGCCAAACGGATGCAATGCTCCACCCCCTTGGCCAATCCCACTTCCCACTCATGTAAGGAGAAAACATTGCGTTTTTGCATCAATTTCTGTCTAAGCCTATTTTTCCATTCCACAGGAACAGGAGAATCCCCAAAATCAATGAGGTTCGGATCTATTTCCTCAAGCATGCTCTCTTTCGCAGGTGGAACTGCCATGTCTGCGACCTGCATGTTCCCTAGCAAAGTACCCTCAGGTAAGGTAACTTCTCGCTTGGTCTCGTTTTGTAGAAGCACTGAGAAATTCTCCCCATTTACAGCAGAAGCTAAAGCTACCATAGGTTGAACCATCAATCCTTGAGGCAGTGGCGTTTCATCATCACCCTCTACCAAAACTACACCTTTAGTCACTGGTTGAGAAAATTCTGCTTGACAGCTGACACGGCAAATGTTTTCTGGTGGGATGGTTACAGAGCCAGGTCCTTTCCATTTCAGTTGACCCACAATGTCATCCTCATTCCCCTGATTCAGCTTAAAAATGGAATTAGCAGAATTAGGCAGGCTTTCTGGCAGAAAGCTTTTGATATTGAAAACACGAGCCAGATTGCTTCCCTTCTCTTCATCACAAAGAGCAAACAGTCTTTGGAACAAATTGGCGTTAGTCCCCAGTATTACTGGAGTCTGATCAGGAGTATGTGGTCCAGGACACACTAAAGCCAACACTGACAAGGTTTCTAGAGTGCCAATTAATTCTCTCGGGAATTGAATATCCACAAGTATATAACCTTGATAAGGATAACTTTCGTCACTGAGTCCCCAGATAGCCAATCCTGACACTGGCTGAATGGGGATATGAGACAGATGTTTTTGATACCATTTTTCAAAAATAATAGTCACTTGAGACCCACTATCCAACAATGCAGTACAAGAGTGACCATTTACCTTCAATTTCACAGCAGAAATTGGTCCCACCAACCCAGCTGGAAGTGCACTTGATGCGGTGTTGTGGACCGTCTGTGTTCTAGCAGAACAGTGTGTGGTTTTATTGTCAGAACCAACATCAGAAGTATTTTGTTTCTCTTTGGATTTCCGGAGAGAAGCAATCAGTTTCCTGATTACTTTCTTCTCATTCGTCATAGCTGTACATTTAGTAGAGATGTGACCATCCTCCCCACACCTATAACAAAAGAAATCATCCTCCTGTTGGCAAGGAGGATTTTTATTACCACCCTCACCCATGTTCACCTTCACAGCAGTGGCAGTAGCAAGTTGAGGTGGCTCTCTACTCTCCAATGTTTTCACGTTCTGACTCAGTCTATCAACTTTTTTTTGTAATGCGGAGGCTTCGCCTGATTTATCATCTGTTGTACAGAGTTTAACCTCTGTTTTTGTGCTAGCACCTGTGTTGACCGGGCTAAACTTCATTTTCAGTTCAGACATTTTGGCTTGGAGAGCCTTCACATCAGCTTTAAGCTCTTGCAAATCTACTGCAGCTGCAGAGACACAATCCTGTGCTCCAACGCTCCTAACTCTCGCATGAACTTTACGCCGTGATCGTTCATGTTCTTCCTCAGCCCTAATCTGACTAAGCAGCTCAAGAAAAGAAGGTGGGTCAGTTTTTTTCTCTTTGAGACGTAACTGCAAGAGCATAAGGTCAGCTCCTACTGCTCCTCGCAGCAATTGTTCAATTCTCACCCTGTTCATATCCTGAGCACTAACACCCCCCTTTTTGACTACTTTTGACAAAAAAGGTTCAAGTCTCTGCATATAGTCAGATAACATTTCTCCAGATTTCTGCTGAATAAGACGATATGCAAAGTACAAATCTTCTCCGGTCTCCGGAGATCCAAAAGCCTTATCGATGGCAGAAATATACTCATCTGAGCTAGCTTCAGGGTTGCTGAAACGTAAGGACCTAATGATTTCTAGTGCAGGACCCCTCAGACTTTCCATTATTCTACGTCTCTTCTCTCTTTCAGGACAGTCACTGCCTTCTACCATCACTCTTGCCTGTTCAAGCCAATACTCAACTTGATCTTCTCCCATTGGGGTGGGAGTAATACCAGAAAACATTCGGAGTCGACGATAACTGTGACTCTCTGCCATACTTCGGTTAGACTGCTTCATCACTTCAGCCATAGCATGAATAAGGGATTCTTCAGTACCTCTATCAGGTACTGAAGTAGCTACATAATCTTGGAGGTCAGCAACTGTTTTACCCTCAGCTTGCAGGAGATCCTGTAGCTTACAAACAAAGTCACCTGACGAATCAAGCTTTGTTTCAACCACCACTATGTGCCACACAATAGTGTCATCATCACTTCTTACTTCAGGTGGAATGATCTGTGGGTTTATCTCTTCCCTACATTCACACAGAACAAGCAATCCTCCTGCTTCGACACTGTAGATCCTTCCTCTTACTCTAACCCGACCCCAACAGCGCACAGTTTGCGTCAACTCTTCGATCTGGCTTATGCTAACATCCTCCGCCACCCCAACAAGTAGTATGGCATGAGCTGGGTCAAGTGCCTCTCCTTTACACCAGTTACTGAGTGTATCTTGGTATTTGCGGTACAATACACGCTCCATATTCTCACAAATGATACCAACAATATTAGAGGCAACTGAAACTTCTAGATAGCCACAAATCTATGAGACCCATCCCAGCGGTGCCTCCATTTTATGTAACGCCCCCTTCCTTTCACTGGGAATTTTATGGGTGACGCCCCGGTTCTTCTTTATGATGGGTCCAATTTGTTTAGCTTTGTGCTTCTACCTACTTCAGGCCTTTTATCTCAAAATACCAGAAAAATAAATACGACTCACCACAAAATCAAAGGTTAACTCAAATCTGAATTTACTACATTAAAATGAATCTGTTGCCAATAAGAAATGAAATATATACAATTATTGTATAGTACAGTTGTATAATATTTCAATTAAGTTGTTTTTAAACCACAACTGTGCAATCCTTTTCTGTCAAAATGAGCTTCACATGTAAAATCAAACAGTCAACAATAATAAAGAAATAAAGAACAATCACAGATGAATGTAATATAACACTCTAAGCCGGCAAATACTATGGAAAATACCCCTCAGTTACTGTTGCAGGCCTGTGTCGCTGCTCGGGTTCGTAGAGGCCAAAAACAAACGGCCACTTCACTCTCTTGAGCCACAAACAAAATAAAATCAGATTGAAAACAGGTACCTGTGGTTTAAAGTATAGTCGTTTCAATCAGGATCCTATGCGATCACAGTCAGGCGGTTTCCTAATTAGAATCCATCCCAGCGGAACATGCTCGGCAGACGTCAGCATTAATCCACTCCTTCTCTCCTCTGGTCAGCGGTAGACGGCAATCCGGTCAGCCCCCCCGGTTCCTATTGGTTATTGTCCTTCTCATCAACAAGCGCGATCCTAGACAGTTTATGCGAGATGTTTTGGCTCGCCGCCAATAGTTCTCCCGTTAACGTCTGTGACGCAATTTAAATTAGTCCGGAACTTCGCAGTAACGCTTAGCCAGCAGTAACTCAAAAGTCCAGATACTCAAAGTCCACTTTAATGTCCTTGAAATGGACTATAATGTTTATTTTTACTAAATAAACTGCACATACAAGAAGATATCTAGCCGACATCCCCTCCTCCCTCTCTTTTTTCTCCGATCTCCCGTTTCTCCTCCTCGTTCGTCCCGCCCCTTCCATATACTGATACCTGATTGGTCATACTTCACCAAGCACCCAATTACATTACAAAGAAATAAAAAATAACAGGCCAAACAGTTTAGGTTGTCTCTGAGCACATTCTTATACAGTACATTTTAACCTAACTTAGTACCATTTTAAAGACAACTTTATTTAAATATGAAATATGAAACCCCTAACAAATACTGTAGCATGGGCTACACGTCGAAATAGTGACAGAAAATGCTTTTGTTTCCACTGAATCTGCATTCGTTTTTCAGAGTAAAGGTGGTGAGCCTCATTTTCGTCCCAGTCTGGAGTTTACAGCTTGGTAATGCATGCGTTTTTTTAAGGGCTTTGCAGTTAACCTATAATTATAATGAAAGTTTCATTTTCGATATTCACCAATAATGAAAACAAGATAATTAATATAAAATGTTTGTCTAAATGACGGGCTTGGTATTCACGTGTATACAGTCGCAACATAAACAGTGACAGCAATATATTACTTCCTGTCTGCCCAGCGTGGACAACTTGCATAGACAGACAAACAGTACATGTGGCAGTAAGGTGAAATTAATGGAGACATTTTGTTCCCATACACACTTGCAGTGCCCTCTGGAAATCTTACTGCTATGATGTTGTAGTCATAGTAAAATGTTGTCTCATTTGCAATGCAAAAGCAGTGTTCTGTCTTGAAACTGAACCTTTGACTTTATTTGTGATGTAATTTCTCATAATTTAGCATAAGCTGATTACCAACAAAACATTTAGATTTAGATATTTGCAGAAAAACTAAATTCCCTGTTTGTTGTATTCTACTTTCTTGAATTAAGTGAATTATAATGATCTGTCTGTTCTTTTCTTCTTCAGATGTATCTGGTGTTGATGCAGATGGAGCGTCAGTGTCTGTGATGGAGGGAGATTCAGTCACTCTATACACTGATGTTAAAACAAACCAGCAAGAAAAGATTAAATGGTTTTTTAGTGACACTCGCATTGCCCAAATTAGTGATTATCTTAGTAAAACCTGCACAGATGTTCAGTGTAATGACGGTATTGAGAGATTCAGAGACAGACTGAAGCTGGATCATCAGACTGGATCTCTGACCATCATGAATACTACAACCACAGACTCTGGACTTTATACACTTGTAACACTTTGGTCAAGGAGGCAGACAAGAGGGTACTGGCAAGCAGGTAAGTGATTTATTCAAAACTCGAAGATCAGGCTTCCAGGTAAATAGTAACTCAAACATCAGTGGAAGCAAAAAATAAAGAGACTTATCCGGGCACTCGTCCCTTCCTTGGCAGGCAAACAGCAGACCGGCAGATCCGAGGCAACAGGTAGACAGTGACCAGAGAATAGCTTGCTACCTTGAGACTAGCCAATGAGTGAGTGAGTGGAGTGTGCTTAAATGTGGTGCCGGTAAGTGGGTGCAGGTGCGGGTGATCAGTAATCAGGTGAGAGTGAGCGTGTGTAGGAGGCTGGTTCCGCTGGTGGCTGTGTGACATTACCCCCTCCCCCACGGGCGTCTCCCGACGCTCGTGATCGACGGCGAGGGCGACCACGCCCCCTGGGAGCAGGGCGATCGGGATGGACTTGGTGGAAATCGGAAACGAGGGATGGGTCGAGAATGTCATCTTTGTCGGCCCAGGATCTCTCCTCAGGACCGTACCCCTCCCAGTCTATGAGGTACTGTATCCGGCCGCCCCGCCGCCGGGAGTCGAGAATCTCTTTGACTCTGTAGATGGCCTCACTGACCTCGACTTCGGGTGTGGGAGGGGATACTTCGTGCTCTGAGGAGGAAGGGAGAAGAGGGTTAGTGAAGGGCTTTAGTAAGGAGACGTGGAAGGTGGGTGAGATTCGGTAGTGATCCGGTAATTGCAATTGGTAGGTGACTTCATTGACACGTTTTGTGATGGAGAAAGGACCTATGTACCGGGGACTCAGCTTCCTGCTGGGCAGTCGGAGACGAATATCTCGGGTCGATAGCCAGACGCGATCACCCGGTTGGTAGACGGGATTAGTGGATCGGCGAGCGTCAGCGTAGAACTTGTGTCTCCGAACTGCCTGCTGGAGATGGACGTGAGCTGAGTCCCATACCCTCTCGCTCTCCCGGAACCAGTAATCTACCGCCGGGACCTCCGAACGCTCCCCGGTCCAGGGAAACAGTGGTGGTTGGAACCCAAGAACGCACTGAAAGGGTGTTAATCCTGTGGTTGATTGACGTAGCGAATTCTGGGCATATTCCACCCAGGGCAGATACTGGTTCCAGCTGTTTTGATGATTGTGACAGTAGGCCTGGAGATATCGACCGATCTCTTGAATTTTCCGTTCGGTCTGGCCGTTGGTCTGAGGGTGATAGCCAGAGGATAGACTGACTGAGACACCTAAGAGGCGGAAGAACGCTCGCCAGACTCTGGAGGTGAATTGTGACCCTCTGTCAGATACTATGTCCTCAGGAAGTCCAAAGTTCCTAAACACGTGTTGAAAGAGAGTCTCTGCGGTCTCTAGGGCGGTAGGTAGGCCTCGTAGGGGAATTAGCTTGCACCACTTTGAGAACCGGTCTACGACCACAAGGATGGTGGTATATCCGTCGGAAGGAGGAAGGTCTGTGGCAAAGTCTATCCCCAGGTGAGACCAGGGCCGGCGAGGTATTGGTAAAGGAACCAATTTGCCTTCGGGCAGTTTACGAGGCGTGGAGGAGATGGCACAGACCGAACAACCTTTAACATACCGGCCGACATCCCGGGCCATGTTGGGCCACCAGTAGCGGCCTTGGAGGAGCGAGAGGGTTCGGTTGCTGCCTGGGTGTCCGGATCCTGGAGAGGTGTGGACTGAGTCCAGAAGGGTGAGGCGAAGGGTAGATGGGACATACTCCTTGCCTTCGGGACCTCCCGGCGGAGCAGGTTCTGTTAGAGTGGCGGCACGGATTTGATCATCGAGGGCCCACTGGATTGGAGACAGAAATACAGAGGATGGTAGGATTGGCTCGGGCTCGTCGGGTGTCGGATCTGGTTGGTGAAGACGGGAGAGTGCGTCAGCCTTGATGTTCTTATTGCCAGGACGGTAAGAGATGATACAGTTGAAACGAGTGAAGAAGAGGGCCCAGCGGGCTTTTCTGGGGTTCAAGCGTTTAGCGTCTCTGAGGTATTGCAAGTTCTTGTGGTCGGTAATTACTTCGAATGGATATTGGGCCCCTTCCAGCCAATGCCGCCATTCCTCCAGAGCGAGCTTGATGGCCAGTAACTCTCGATTCCCCACGTCATAGTTCTGCTCCGCCAGGGACAATTTTCGGGAGAAGTATGCGCAGGGATGGAGCACAGGGGTTTCACCCTTCCACTGGGATAAGGCGGCACCGACTCCCAGGGTGGCCGCATCCACTTCCACCACGAAGCGGAGATTAGGGTCAGGATGGATCAGTGCGGGAGCAGTACAGAAGGCTGACCTGAGTTGATGGAAGGCCTGTTCGGCTTCGGGTGCCCAGGAGATGGAATGGGTTTTTCGTTTCAGTAGTGAGGTGAGAGGTGCCGCCACCTGGCTGTAATGAGCGATGAACCGACGATAAAAGTTTGCAAATCCAAGGAACCTCTGTAGCTCCTTGACCGTGGTAGGTCATGGCCAGTTTCGTACCGCATCAATCTTTTTAGGGTCCATTTGAACTTCAGTGGGTGTGAGGCGATAGTTATCTGTGACCATTGGTTCGGGAGGAGGTTGGGCCTGTCTTGAGGAGATGGCAGCGGGAATTACGGGCTCTGAGTGGCAGGCAATCAGGTTCTGGGATATATGGCTTGCTTTGAGGAGGAAGCTCTCGAGACCCACCGTGTCCTCATAGATGGACATGTGTCGACAAACAGTGGCGTTCAGCCCACGGCGGAACACTACTAGCAGCGAGGGTGCGGAAACGGAGTGTGTACTCATGGATGGATGAATCTGCTTGTTGTAACTGTAGCAACTCATCATGTACAGAGACTTTGGTGGTAGACAGACTAAAGACCTCCCGGAAGTGTTCCAGTGTGCATCTCTAGATAAAGGGAGCATTGTAGCAGGAATCCGCTGCATGCAGCTGCCTCACCCGAGAAGTTTCCTGGTCGGGCCATGGGACTGGCAGAGGGAGGAATTGGAGAGGGCAGAGCTTCTTGTAAGGTGTGCACGAGTGTGGTGAAGGTGTCTGATTGTGGATCCATGATTCTTGGTGCTCTTGGACACTTGTTTGTGAGAAAAAAGCTGAACGTTTTTTATTGTTGAAGATCTCCGTAAAACCAATATTAATCAGTCTCTAGTAATAATGACTGTCGTTTGTATTACAGATTATCTTGTGTGTTTCTTTGCTGTAGCAGGAGTATGTGTTGGTGTTCTGCTGGTCGTTGCAGGTGAGAATTTGTGGTTGTGTGTTTTCTGTTTTAGCGATATGATTTTAATTTAGTCATTAGAAAAACACCAGTATAAGTGAATGTAAAATAGTGATGCTTTTTAGATATGCAAGCTGTTTAGGGAATGTGACTGGATTTTTAACTGCAAGTTTGACATTTTGTTTCAAATCGCATGCAGAAAGTCACATGATGCTGTTTTATTTTGGCATGCCATTTTATAGAAACAATCAAATTCTTCCTAAAAAAATTAAATGTTAATTCCTAAGCATCGGGCGCTGCATTTAAACATGATCCATTACTGTAGTACAGAAGATGACAATGAGATTCAGTTTATCAGGCTGAAGATTTGTTAAACTGAAGAGTATTTTGTAACTGAAATATCAATCCTGTTCATTTCTGTGTTCCTGTGGCTCAATGGTTAGAGCATTGCGTTAGCAGCGCAAAGGTTGTGGGTTCGATTCCCAGGGAACACATACTGACAAAAAAATGTATAGCCTGAATGCACTGTAAGTTGCTTTGGATAAAAGCATCTGATAAATGTAAAATGTTCTGTTCAATCTGTTTTCTTACAGGAAATCGTACCTATAAAATGTCCATCCCTCATTAAGTAATCTTATTAATCTTAACCTATACTCCCCTTTCACAGAGGAAGAGTTTTATTTACAGTATGTATAATTCTGTCACAACTATGTAGCTTTCAGACAGTGTCATAAAGTGCTAATGAAATGCTTACATCACAATGAGGACTTGCAATATGATTGTGCATCATGGCGGGACCCTGGCTGTTTTGCATCCTCTAAAAAGTGAATCTGACGTTTTCAACTAACACTGGTAGTTATTCTAGCTTTGTTACGAATAGTGTGCACTACAGTGGACAGCTATTCAATAAAAATTGTATTTCACTATTGCATCGCTGCAGGCTGAACCCTGGTTGAAACTTGGTTGAAAGATTGCTAGGCAGGAATATCTTCCCAAAATATGATGACCTAAATGAATAATGTTTTATGTATATGCCCATGTTTGGTCAAATATGTTTACATGTGTAGCACTGTGGTCCTGAGAGTCACAACATTTCATTCATCTGTATGTCCCCACATATGGCGGAATGACAATTGAACAGAATTGACTTGACACTTTTCACTATGATTTATTTTGTACAGTTTTGAAATGCACTAAAATACATTGGTGAAAATAGTGAAAAATATTGTAAGTAGCATGTAAATAGAGGCCTATAGGATAGTGGAGTCTGCCTTGTCCTCGTTATAATATTCTGAAGATTTGCTCCATGCCATGCTGGTTTCGTCTGGCCAGAGGATAACTGGCCCCCCGACTGAGCCTGTTTTTTCTCTATATCTGACACCGATGGAGTTTTGGTTCTTTGCCATTGTTGCCTCTGTCTTGCTTATTTGGGGCACCTCATTTCTGGCAATATCGTCAACTGCACAGATACTATCCTCTAGTATTATCGACACACTATTTTCCTGTTTAACTCCTTAACTGTCGCCGTCCCGTATACGGGACGCCTAACTTTACTTCAATATATTACCATTAAATCTTAATCTAATCATGACAAACTATATATCGTTGGAAAGGTCCAAGACTCCTAAATAGATATTGTACCACTGTTTGTTGTAAAAAATTATGTAGGAGCAGTAATAGATTAATTTATTACAAGAGCGCACCTCAAAACATATACACCATAACAGGAGCTCTGATCTTTGACACAAAAATTCTATTAGTTTCCTTTTTTTCCTATCACATGTTTTAGTAATCATCATATATTATATATCATTTGAAAGCTTATAATCTCAAAATTCATCCTGTGAAAAATGTTTTGAAATCGGACATTGCGTTACCATAGAAATGGTACTTTAAAATATTTTAGCGGGCTCCTCCCCTTTAGTGGGAGGTGTCATATTCCAAATGTATTACGGTCTTATAGAATCAAAACTTTTTATAATCTTGACAAAATACATATCGTTGGAAAGGTCTGAGTCTCAAGATTCCATATTTGGTGGTCATTTTGTGATAAGAGTAAAAGTGGGAGAGAAATTGATACATTTGTGACAGAAAAGTGCATAAAAAAAATTAAATGGGGTTTGAATGGCACCCGGTGGCTGTTTGTGGTATAACGCCTAAACAAAATTGCATAGTAACCTCAATTTTTTATATATCAACTTCAAATTTGAAACACAACTTATTTAGACATATGGCTTTAATTTTATGCCAAATTTGGATTAAAACATATTTTGTAAAATATTTTATATAATATACAATAATAATTGTACATTACATTTTATTTACAGTAAATTTAAACTTGTATAACTTTTTTTTACTTTCATTTTTTGAAATGATTTCACTTCTGCAATAATCTGCTGATTGTCTTCTTTAAAAAGAGACCAACCTTTTGTCTGTATTCAAAAGCATTCATGAATTATAACAATTTAACTTTAAATAGTGCACTTTCAAGTTTTTCAAAAAGGGGGGTGACAGTTAAGGGGTTAATACTGTAAATCTGCCTGTATTGTATAAAGCACTATATAAATAAAGGTAACTTGACTTGCTCCTGTGAGAGACTCCTCCACTTTCGCGTGGAAATAAATTATTGTAAATTGATTTTGTCTGTGCTGTTGAGTTCCTGTGTTTTTTTGTTTTTTGCATGGTAAGCAAACGGTAAGTTTCACATTAGCAGGAATGGAAAAAGCCCTTCACCTTCATGCTAGGTTCACACTTCTACCATGCACTGTCAAATGAATATCAACCACCACAAATGTTTATTAATAGGCGCTCTTGTGCACATGTGGTTTATTTCAAGCAACAGATCAAATCACATGTCTGTATATATTTATAAGGCAGAGGTGTCCAATCCTGCTTCTGGAGCCACTGTCCTGCAGAGTTTAGCTTAGTTCTCCACTCTGCCCCTTGAGGTCCACTTTCCAGCTCCAACCCTAATCAAACACACATGAACAAGCTCATCAAGGTCTTCAGGATTACTGGAAGGTGAGTTTGATCAAGGTTTGAGCTAAACTCTGCAGGAAAGTGGACCTCGAGGGCCAGAATTAAGAACCCCTGTCATACAGATTTTACTTTGATTCTGAAACTGGCACTTCCAGTGTGTATGTGTAAGTTTTATACCAATATCATGTATGCAAATTTGTGTACTTCTCCAGAATGTGTGCTAAATTTGGATACATGTCTGTGTGGATTCTCAGCAATCCCAAAAATTGTCCACAACTTGTAAAGGTAAGAGATCACAAACCAAAACCAAAAATGCTTAGAGGTGCTGAAAGGGACTGGAAAGAATGAAGATTCATCTCATGCAGACTGGCGCATACTCCACGCGACTGTCCTCTATGGTTGTCTGTAAAAAAACACCAATTGAGAACCGCTGATCTCCTCAGAGCAGAGGTCTAAAATGTGTAAATATGTGTCAGATCAGCACATACAACTCATGCACACAACTCACAGCAATACAAATTAACTCACTAGTTTTTGTGTAATTCGTTTGGAGAATGTCGGATCAGTATAAGTGATCTCTTCTTTGGGACATTGAACAGTTACATTAGCATCAACGGCACCTATAATAAATAATATAAACAAAACAATGCATTATCAACAAAACTGCTATTTAACTACATCTTTGCCTTTTATATAATGTATAGCCCTAATATTAACAACACCGTCTAAGTTAAAGTGGTACGTGTATGTAGCACCATCTAGTATCATTATAGATATAAACACACTTTAGTGTAATTCAATGGAATTGTGAAACCCAATACTGCTTTCTGATACACTTGCCTTCAGTTTTCCTGTGTTTCCTGTAGATGCAGCAGATCCCGAATGCAGCTACAATCAACAGAGATCCAGCAGAAGCAGCAGAAGTCAACATGTGATGTGAAGTAGACTTTTCATCCAGTGCTGTAATCATAAAGAAGAGAATGCATCAGTCTGATCTACGAAAAAATCAGTAAAAATCAGTAAAAACACACACATATCAGCGCTGCTGAACCTGAACATGTGTGACAGAGTTGAGTGATGTCCAGATGTGTGGTCTGGTTGCTGATGGGATTGTTGAGCACACAGCTGTAGGTGTTTTTATCCTGATATTCCACCTCCAGAGGTAGAGAGAGACTGATGCTGAGATCAGACACACTGATGCTGGACAATAAACTGTTTCCTTTGTACCAGGAGAGAGTCACATGACCCACATTCACCACTGAACACAGCAATGAACAATTCTGCTGCGATGATGATGAAGATGATGAATAACATTGTGAAGAGTTACTGCTGATGACAGGAACAGGCAGACGAGCTAAAAAACATGAGAGAACACACAAATACGGATAAATCTAAGTTAGTGAGTGTGTTTGTCATCTCACACACTGAAATCATTTAATCATGTAAGTTGCATTAAAATAAAACAAGAATATGCGAATGACAGGGCAAATTATCTCTTCTCACCATAGACAGAAACACTGAATGTTTTTGATTTCAGTTTCGCTCCACTTATCTGTAGTTTATAGAGTCCAGCGTGTTTAGTTGTGGTGTTTGTGATGGTCAGAGATCCAGTTTGATCGTCCAGCTTCAGTCTGTCTCTGAATCTCCCGTCAAGACCATCATCGGTTTTAGTCTCTCTGTTGATTTTTGCTATGACAGATTTTTTGTCTTCAAAATACCACAGTATGTCTTCATCTTCATGTATTTCAGTAGCATCAGTTTGTAAAGTAACAGAATCCCCCTCAGCCACAGACAGTCTTTCACCAAACCCACCTGGAGAAAATGAAAAGGTTTTAATACAGATTAAGGTTCTTATTTGAATTGAAGAGCAGCAGCAGAAATGCAGAAAGGAAGCCTGAATATAAACAACATTTCACAATCTGTTTGATTCAATTGATCTGAGAAGAAAAGCAAATGCAAATCCCCAACTTGAACATAGCTGATTTTCTGAAACAAAAACAAATAAAATGGCATACAATGATTTAATCACTTACCAATCAGATGCCTCCAGCACAAACAGAACAAAAGAAGCATGTAAAACATTTTCTTTACCAGTTCTCTGTCTGATCTAATAAGGCTATCTGCTGAAAACACTTCCCATGAGTTTGACTCTCCTAATGCATGTTATATAGTTACATAAATATACTTCTGGCTCTTAAGACTTGAGACTTAAGATTAAGACATTAATTAAATGCTTTAGCCAAAAAAAGAGTTGTATAAATTTCCAAAATGTCGTGGTAAAATAAAGATTGTGGATTTGAAAATAGTTTATAATCCTTCAGCTGTTGTGAACTGTAAAACGATTAAAACCATCTTTCATCGCGCATTGCCAGTCGAGGTGAGACAATAGCAGCTCATATTTTGCATCGAACTGAAACCTTCTGCGGTATGATTTCCTTAGAAACATGGTTTGATCTGTTGGGTGGACAAACATCTTATGCATGGGCTTTTGGTGCATGCATGTTTAGTTTGTAGGTGAAGGGCTGCTTCCTGCTTTAATGAACCTGACAGTTGATCCCCTTCATACAGAACAGTTATATATATATATATACATACAGTTCTCAGCGTAAATGAGTACACCCCCTTTGAAAAGTAAAATTTTAAACAATATCTCAATGAACACAAAAACCATTTCCAAAATGTTGACAAGACTAAGTTTAATAAAACATCTGTTTAACTTATAACATGAAAGTAAGGTTAATAATATAACTTAGATTACACATTTTTCAGTTTTACTCAAATTAGGGTGATGCAAAAATGAGTACACCCCACAACAAAAACTACTAAATCTAGTACTTTGTATGTCCTCCATGATTTTTAATGACAGCACCAAGTCTTCTAGGCATGGAATGAACAAGTTGGCAACATTTTGCCAGATCTATCTTTTTCCATTCTTCAAGAATGACCTCTTTTAGAGATGCTGGATGGAGAGTGATGCTCAACTTGTCTCTTCAGAATTCCCCATAGGTGTTCGATTGGGTTCAGATCAGGAGACATACTTGGCCACTGAATCACTTTCACCCTGTTCTTCTTCAGAAATCCAACAGTGGCCTTAGATGTGTGTTTAGGATCATTGTCATGTTGGAAAAGTGCACGACGACCAAGGGCACGGAGTGATGGTAGCATCTTCTCTTTCAGTATAGAGCAGTACATTTGTGAATTCATGATGCCATCAATGAAATGCAGCTCCCCGACACCAGCAGCACTCATGCAGCCCCACATAAGGACACTGCCACCACAATGTTTCACTGTAGGCACCAAGCATTTTTCTTTGTATTCCTCACCTTTGCGACGCCATACGGTTTTGAAGCCATCAGTTCCAAAAACATTTATCTTGGTCTCATCACTCCAGAGTATAGAGTCGCAGTAGTCTTCATCTTTGTCAGCATGGGCCCTGGCAAACTCTAGGCGGGCTTTTTTGTGCCTGGGCTTTAGGAGAGGCTTCTTTCGTGGACGGCACCCATGCATGCCATTCCTCTGCAGTGTATGCCGTATTGTGTCACAGGAAATAGTCACCCCAGTTTGGCTTTCTACTTCTTTAGATAACTGCAGTGAACTTGCATGTCAATTTTCTTCAACCCTTCTCATCAGAAGACGCTCCTGACGAGGTGTTAACTTCCGTGGACGACCTGGACGTCTCTGTGAGGTGGTTGCAGTTCCATCTTTTTTAAATGTTTGTACCACTTTTGCTACAGTATTCTGACTGGTAAGTAATGCTTTGCTGATCTTCTTGTAGCCTTCACCTTTCTTGTGTAAATAAATTATTTTCTTTCTCAGGTCTTGTGACATTTCTCTTCCATGTGGTGCCATTGCTGACAGCATGAAATGGGAAGGGGTTTTCTTTAAGTAACACCCTTTTATAGTCAACTGTCACCTGTGTAATGAATAATTAGACTCACCTGTGGTTGAATTCTTGTTAAATTAGACATTTGTAGTCTAAAATTTAGCTTTGCTCCAGAGACTTTCAGTGGGGTGTACTCATTTTTGCATCACCCTAATTTGAGTAAAACTGAAAAATGTGTTCTCTAAGTTATATTATTAACCTTACTTTCATGTTATAAGTTAAACAGATGTTATATAAAACTTAGTCTGGTCAACATTTTGGAAAATGTTTTTGTGTTCATTGAAATATTGTTTAAAATGTACTCATTTACGCTGAGCACTGTATAAACTGTATACTTGGAAAAACTGTAAAATTTGAAGACGGTGTCATTCTACAGAAACGTCCACTTTTGTCTTAAAATGTTTTTATTTTTCTCAAATTTAAACTTCGACCACATTATTAGATTAACTTTTGACTTTATGAACACTCATAAATGAAAGCTTAATGATTGTTTATTTTGTATGTGCATTTTTATTTATTTTTGTCACTGGTGTTAGCTATACTACTTTGGAAATATTTAGTTTTTTTTGGAAATATTAAGGTTTTTATTAAATATTATTTAAAAAAAAAAAAAAAAAAATGTACCACATGTAGTCAGAGTTACAGGAAAATAATGTTAATGCAACAAATAAGGAGATAATGTTTTGTTTATTTTAATCATGTTTGTTAAAAGTGTGATTGAATGATGTTAGTTCATTTGCGCAATCATGTATTTGCCATAACAATGAAAATATTTGAAAAACAGTTATAAACAAGTAATGCAATCCTTTAAATCTCATCTCTTGAGTGTAACATAATTCAATGGATGTAAAATGAATAGCATGCTAAATACGACACATTGTATTTAATGTAACAAAAAGCACGGTAAGAGCAGTGACACAATGAATCACCAGTGACATACACTAGACCAAATATCCTTATTCTTCAACTATAATTAATAGAAGAGACTAAATTGTTACATTTGGCAATTAGTGAAAGCAGTTAGTAAAAGAACATAAACAACATTTTAAAAACATTTGAACTAAGACAACTAAAATGTACAACAAAGACGCTGTCCTCTCAGCTGCACAATTTAGCCATACCTGACCAAAGGAGGATTGACAAAAGTTAGAATCACAAAATCTTAGTGCTAGTTTATGGAAAATAACTAATGAATAGATTTGAATTAAGTTTATCTATAAATGGTAGTCACTGTGTTACTGATCTTCACTGGTGTTACCCTTAAAGGTGACACCAGTGACAGTAACACCAGTGACAATTTTCATAAAAAAATTATTTTACAAAATGGCTGCTGCAAATGATCAAACCACATGTTCTCAATCATGGTATACTCAATAAACTAATTAGTTTAATCCATTTGTTTTCTAGTTTTTTTTTTTTTTTACAACTCCCTGACAAAAAATTCAGTCATACCAGTGACTTCAACTAAAAGCTTCATATGAAATCATGAGATAAAATGAGATAGTGGACTTATCATAGGCGTTTTTTTCATAGATCTTCAGGAAATAGGAAGAAGGAAGTCAAATGATGTCATCAGTGTGATGAGAAAAAGAAATGAAAACGGTGTCATTTCCCTCATGTTGTTGAGACATGTAATGTAGCAGATTTCTACATTCATTAAAGTCACAGTGTGCTGACAGCGGGTTTCTTTGCTCGTGAGTGTTTCTGTATGTGTGCAGCCTCCCAGCCAATCAGAATCAAGTATTCAGACAGAAGATGATATAAATACAGAAATGAGCAAAGAACACTCGTTATAATCAATTACTCGCCCCCATGTCTTTCCCAATTGGTTTGAGTTTCTACTTGCCATTTGTTGTGTGCATTTGTGTGTTAATCAATGTTTAATTGAAAATCAATGGAGATCCTAGTTAGACCTGCACAGATGTTCAATGTAAGGATGCTGATGGGAGCTTCAGAGACAGACTGGAGGTTAACCAGACTGGATCTCTGACCATCATCAAAACCAGAACCACAGACTCTGGAGTTTATAAAGTACATCATCAGCATCAGAATCAGCTTCAGTATTAGAAGGATTCAGTGCAAATTCAATAAAGTGCCTTTCATTGAGGACTGCTTTGAGTAACATTTAAATAAACAAAATGCACAATGCAAAACGTTTTCTGTAAGCTTTGATGTCGTTTAGGTTCCTGTAACTCAAAAACTGTAACGCCACACCAGCAGAGGGAGCCCTTGCCCAAGTGCCGCTTCCTCAATGGTGACTTCCTGTTTGGCAGCCATATAAAGAGGGCCATGCCAAACAGGCCTTTGTGAAGTCTTGTTCCACTGTTATTGGACACTACTGAGCGTTTTCATTATCTTGTTTTGGACTCTGGACTGTTCTCTTGTTTGGGACTCTGGACTGTTATCTTGTTTGATGATTGTTTGCCACCTGCATTGACCATCGCCTGTGTTTTTGTTTACTCTTTTGCCTTGCCCTGGATATTGTTGTTTGCTGGTGTTCGACCCTGCCTGCCTTGACCACGATCTGTACAATAAAGCTTGCAATTGGATCTTATCCCTGTTGTCACGCTCCAGTCCTTGTTACAGAAACCATCATTTGTCAATTAAATCCATACCACACAACTGATGAAAAAGTGTAAATATCAGTCAGAAACATCAATAACGTTTGAATGAATGTCTCTCTGTATCGTTACAGGTTCAGGTCTATCTTCAGCTGTTGTAGTAGGAGTATATGATGCTGTAGTTATTCTGATCGCGGCTACAGATGCTGGTGTGATTTACTATCTTGAGCGAAAGAAAGGTGAGTATTACATTCAGCTGATTGAACAACATGGAAATAGAGTAATTGTGTGCCCCATTTGTCATTGTTGTTCAAACAAGCAGGGAGGCGGCGCAAAATCAAGTTCAAGTAATATACCTAAATTCCTTAAGAACACAATTCTAATCTTTTTAGATTTTTGTGTTTGTGCAGCTAAATCATCGATCCTGTTCTTTTCTCTTACCTTCTGTGTTTTCTTACAGGAGAATCCTATAAAATACTCATCCGTTAGTCAGACTGAGGCTGCTAATGGCGCGTCCCATTAAAAGACTGAGACTGCCACTGAAACATCACCGTAGCAGTATTTATTATTTCATTTTTCTTAAAAGGGACAGTGAAGAGATGATGGGAAATGAGGAAATAAGGATCAAACGGTAGTCCACGTTTTTTTCAATTACATAAACATTGCTTCCAAAAAGCCAGTTAAGCAGTAAACAAGCAATAAACTAAGAAACAAAACAAGAAGTTACCAGCAGATTTTTCAGTATGTAAATTAGGGCTGCAAAATGATTAATTGTGTATTGCCTCCTACTGCAAGACACAAGTGCACATCACAAACTATAGTTGCCATTACTGGTTACGTTATTTTTCTAATTGACATCTCGCTGTTACTATGTATTATGTTAACTTGTTTAATGTGAAACGATGTGGTTTTAGAATGTTACAGTTAGCTGCTTACATTTACATTTATGCATTTAGCAGACGAAAGCGACTTACAGTGCACTCAGGCTATACATTTTTTTATCAGTATGGAGTTCCCTGGGAATTGAACCCATTATATTTTGTGCTGCTAACACAATGCTCTACCACTAAGCCACAGGAAGCTGCAAAACAATCACGTACCTATTCATATGCTTTGGATATTCATAGCACAGTAGCACAATGTCTATACAATAATGTGCGATGTTGGATCTGTTTTGTAAACAGGTCGCATGGTGCATTTTTCCAATCAATGACACTGACTCCACAAATATGCAAATAAGAACGCTAACCTGGGGTTTTGGAATGTATTACAGCCAAATGTGTCATTTGTGCTCAAAAATTGAACAATGTTAATAATAATGCACGTAACTTTGTGTTGTGCTTCAATTTAAAACAATCCACAGTTTCAGAGTTGATCAAATTCACATCCACCCGATTGGCCGGAATTCCACCCAATCTGGCAACACTGGTTCTGTTGTAATGTAAACAAGTATAACATTGTTTTATTTGTACTTTTATGTGAATCACAATGAAGTTGTAATGTCACTTTGTGGTATTTTATGAGGTGCCAGAGTCTTGCATGTCATGTGAGAAGGAGAATTGTGACCTGTAGGGCGTAAAAGATGAACATCCTGTTCATGAAGCATGTTTATTGTGATTTTATACCATCTAATCATGTCTACTATGCCTTATATTATTACTGTGTGATGACGATTTGCCTCTACTTGGGGGGCTTAGCCTGTAATATGGATGTTATCATTACTTAAATCAGGGTCCAGACTCTGTCCTGGAGGGCCAGTGTCCTGCAGTGTTTAGCTCCAACTTGCCTCAACACACCTGCCTGGAAGTTTCTAGTATACCTAGTAAGACCTTGATTAGCTGGTTCGGGTGTTTAATTAGGGTTGGAGCTAAATGGTGCAGGACACTGGCCCTCCAGGACCGAGTCTGGACACCCCTGGCTTAAATCAATAAGAACTGGACATGGATGTTTTAGTTTCACCAACACAAATGTTTCATTTTAATATAAGCTGTTCAAATGTTAATGATCTGTGTATATAAAGAGTTTTATTTTGTGAAAAAAGGGAAATATAATGTGCCTTTTCTTAAATTTGTGTCAGAAAAATGTAAAAAAGTGCTTTAAAGTTTAGCCTGCATAAATGCTGTTGTCTTTCTGAGAAAATAAATAAATAAATCTAATGTGCATTGTACGTTTATTTGATAAATGCCATTAAAAAATGGCACATAAAATGTTGGATTCTTGAAATGGTGAATTCCTAGTTTGGACACAAGATTACTGATACTGTTTTAATACTGCTTGTATTATACACACATGGCATGCATTTATGAAATAAGTGGTAATGTGATATCAGACATGCTGTCTGAAAAAGAAGTGACTATTTTTTATCTTATCTTTCTTTGAAGATATTATATTTTGATTTTTAAGTAGGAATAATCGTGATTATTATTATTATTTTCCTTGTTTCCTTCAAGTGGTAGGCCTACAAGTGGTGAACATTAGTAACCCGACTATAAGTAGTACCATCGATGACAAAACAAAGCACACTTTTTTTCTGTATGAATATTGCTCATCCCTCTAGCGGTCAAATGCTGTATTGGTTTCATTTTTGGGTGCGCTTTCATCAGCTTGTTTTGAGTTCTAGCACATTCAGAAATTAAAAGCAAAAGCAATCAAATCTAAGCTATACAATTGCTGCCTTTTGACTGAGAAATGCAGGGGATGTTATGTTTACGATACAGAAGCATTAGCTGGAAACATTTGATGCAGGGTATTATTAATAAGAAAAAAACAACAACAAAAAAACATGGCAGCTTTGCTCTCCACGGTCCACAAAATAAGTCTAATAAGCTTCATGAAGCTGTGATTCGATTCGTCCATCACTACAAACAGAAACTGAAAAAGATGCGTGTTTCGTAAGCAGATGAAAGAGCAAACGTCACAGCAAATAGGGAGGCTTTAACGGATGAAACAGGGATGACCAAGCACTTAAACTTCACTGAATCTGTAGTCATTTAAAACAAAATGAAGAATGTGTCGAAATTGCTCTCTTTGTTCATGTCTTTACTCGCGTATGGTAAGACATTTTGATGTTAATCTCTCTTCAGGTCAATGATAAATACGAACGTGACGCAGTTTAGTTTATATTCGACACATCTATTTAATATCTGTATGTTACTTTACCATTGTAATAGACTACATTTATTTGTGACAGTTTCTTTTCTGGTACGATACAAATGAACATTAACGTGTTTTGTGTGTTGTTTTGGCTCGTGATGAATTGTTTCTTCTTCTTGAGGTGTGTCTGTGTCCGGTGCTGATACAGATGGAGGGACCGTGTCTGTGATGGAGGGAGATTCAGTCACTTTAAAATATCTTATGGAAATAAACCAACACGAAGACTTTATGTGGAATTTTAATAACATTCCCATCGCTGAAATCACTGGTGATCCCAGTAAGATCTGTACAGATGTTCGGTGTGATAATCGTAATGAGAGATTCAGAGACAGACTGAAACTGGACAATCAGACTGGATCTCTGACCATCATGAACGCCAGAAACACAGACTCTGGACGTTACGATGTATGGATCTCCAGAAAAAAACGTGGTGGTGGAGGGTCCTACTCTGTTGTTGTTCGTGGTAAGTCATTGTGTTTAAAATGCACATCGAATTACATCTTTAATTTGATTATGTTTGGAGTGACATTAAATATGATTTTATTTTAAGAAACTGCTCCTGAAGCATGTGCACTTAAAGGGATTAAATTAAATAAAACAGACAGTAAAAGGTTAATCTCCCCCTCCTTTCACTATCTGTAGCCAATATATGGCAGGTGAATGACTTCTCAAAGTAACCAGTCTTCATGTTCTAGTTCATTTCATCATAATGATCCTCATACAATTGAGTTAGGTCTTTAGTTATTTTCACACCTAAATATTTTAGGCATATTCGTTAAGTTGCTTCTAAAATGTTTTATTGATTCAGCTAAGATGATCAATATATAATCACTGTAAACAACAAATATTTTTGATAAATTGGACCAGTAGTTTTATATGGATAATACATTGATCTGATTTATCATCAAAACTTAGACTTTCAAGTATTAAGTATATAGGAAATCCCAATTAAATTACTATATGGTGGGAAAAATGACAGTTTTATTTTGTATTCTCAATATTCATCTAATTCAAGAGAACAGCACTAATGTTTGATAGTGCTTAACTAGAAAAAACTCAGGGACAGGGACATTACAGGTACATTTTTTGCCTTTGGATATTGTTATGGGGCGAACGACTAGCTGAAGGCCACTATCAGAGCAACCTGGGCTCTCATAACACCTGAGCAGTGCCACAGACTGATCGACTCCATGCCACGCCGCATTGCTGCAGTAATTCAGGCAAATGGAGCCCCAACTAAGTATTGAGTGCTGTACGTGCTCATACTTTTCATGTTCATACTTTTCAGTTGGCCAAGATTTCTAAAAATCCTTTCTTTGTATTGGTCTTAAGTAATATTCTAATTTTCTGAGATACTGAATTTGGGGTTTTCATTAGTTGTCAGTTATAATCATCAAAATTTAAAGAAATAAACACTTGAAATATATCAGTCTGTGTGGAATTAATGTATACATTATACAAGTTTCACTTTTTGAATGGAATTAGTGAAATAAATCAACTTTTTGATGATATTCTAATTATATGACCAGCACCTGTAGAAGATCAGGAGAAAAATAACAAGGCATCACGAAATGACTATACTTAGACTAGAACTAGAAACGTGGAATGGCTCCATAGTGTAGCTATCGCTAGAAATGTGATATACGCTAGACCAGGGTTCCTCAAATCTTTCCCCGGAGGTCCAATCTGCTGCAGAGTTTAGCTCCAACCCTGATCAAACTCACCTACCTGTGTTTTTCTAATGATCTTGAAGACTCTGATTAGCATGCTCAGGTGTGTTTGATTAGGGTTAGAGCTAAACTCTGTAGGAATGGTCCAGATTTGAGGATCCCTGTGCTAGAAAATGAGGACGTCTATGGCTTAAGTAGCATATCTGATGGGAATCAGCAGTGTAATCAGTGCATTCAGCTGTGTGTGTGTCATCAGTGCAATGGATGATGGGAACTGTAGTCCGGGGTGAAGTGCAACAGTAGTGTAGTGCAAGAGTCCATGTGGTAAGAGGGTGACCTCTGGTGGTGAGTGAACGGAAGTTCATAAACCAGATACATGACACATCTTAAAATTCTGAGGCATTATAACTGCATTCGAAATAGGCAATGTTTTTTGACTCTATAATGTCAGCTCGCATTCACATCACAATATTATCGTAGATGATGCATACCGCACACCCCCGTTTACATTATGAATTTATACAGTATTTATCTTCCCACAATCTTTATGATCTGAAAACAACTTTTCATTGCATTTTGCTGTTGTATAACTTAGTTTTTTTTGCTCATAAGGAACTGTTTGTTTCTTCTTTAGGTGTGTCTGGTGCTGATACAGATGTGTCAGTCATGGAGGGAGATTCAGTCACTCTACACACTGGTGTTAAAACAAACCAACAAGAAAAAATTAAATGGTATTTTAATGACATTCGAATAGCTCAAATCAGTGTAGACCAGCGTATGATCTGTACAGATGTCCAGTGTAAAGATGGTGATGAGAGATTCAGAGGCAGGTTGAAGCTGGACAAACAGACTGGATCTCTGACTATCATGAACACCAGAACATCAGATGCTGGACTTTACAAACTACAGATCATCAACAGCAGAATCAGCATCATGAAGAGATTCAGTGTCAGTGAGTATAATTTAGTGTTGATGCTCATTTAATGTATACATCTTTGATCTCATAGGTTGATCCACAAGTAGTCAGAGAAGTCATTACATGATTACTTCCAGAATTAAAGCTCCCTGATAACTTACTCACCCCATGTCATCCAAGATGTTCATGACATTCTTTCTTCAGTTGAAAATAAAATAAAGGTTTTTGAGGAAAAAACATTCAGGATTTTTCGTTGTATAGTGGACTTCAGTGATGGCAAACAGGTTGAAGGTCCAAATTGCAGTTTAAATGCAGCTTCAATCGATCCCAGCTGAGGAATCAGCTGGGATCTTGGTAGAGGAATCAGCTGCTATCTTGGTAGTCAGCTTTGGCCATCTTGGTAGTCAGATGGCGCCAAGAATGGCCGCCGTGTTGCAAGCTTCGGGAAAACTTTGCAGTTTTTCGTATGTTTTATTTGTTTTTTTGTTGTTTTACAAGGTTCAAGGTTTCTTTATTTGTCACATAGTAAATTATACAGGGTGTAGGGCCGCTGCTGTCTCTTCCTGAAGTCCACGATCAGCTCTTTGGTTTTGCTCACGTTCAGAGAGAGACAGTTGTCCTGGCACAGATAATGGAGAGGTGTTCTAGATGAGGCGAGCAGGAACGCGACAGAATGGAGATATTCCTGGGATCACACCATTTCTTGTTAATGAAGAAACACACTCCACCACCTTTGGTTTTCCCAGCCTCGGCTGTTCTGTCCATCCGTAAAACAGAGAAGTTATCAGACGGCGTTACAGCGGTGTCCGGGACCGTCGGCGTAAGCCATGTTTCGGTCAAACAAAGGATGTTACAGTCCCTAATGTCCCGTTGGAAACTAATCCTGGCTCTAAGATCGTCCATCTTATTATCCAAGGATCGGACATTGGCGAGCAAAATACTCGGTAGAGGGGGGACTGTGAGCCCTTTTCCTCAGTCTGTTGCGGATTCCAGCATGTTTCCCACGGTGTTTCTTTCTCCTCCTGGTGTTATTGAGGCGGCCTTTGTCAGCTTCGGTGCTCCGAAGAATTTCCAATGGCCACGCTGGATCTGTGTATAAAGTGTCCTGGATCAGGTTAGTGTAACGCTGTCCAATGTCCAAAAGTGTTCTCTTGTCGTACATAATCATTGCAGACGTTACACGTGTAAAAAGAGAGGTAAAAATAGAAAAAAACACATAAAAACAATTTTGAGCAGAGCTAATTCGCAGGTGACTGAACTCAGCAGCGCCACCGGAAGAAAGGTGTTAGATGTTGTTAGTATAACTGTCTACGATAGAGACACACTTTTAAACATTGGTTCCTCCATCGCGCAACGCAAACCGGACTTTGAGTTCTTGAATGCCGGTGGATTGTTCACAGACACGGCATCAGATCCCTTTGTCTGGGTTGCGCAATCGAGGAAACGCCGCCGACGCCGAAAAAGAGGAAAAAGAGCTGGCGTTCTCGTCAGACTGAGACGCCATGCTTTCCGACCTCCTCTCACAACAATTTTTCTGGCTAACGTTCAGTCACTGGATAACAAACTCTGTGAACTGCGGGCGCGCATCTCATACCAACGAGAAACAAGGGACTGCTGTGTTATTTGCCTCACAGAAACCTGGATGTCTGCTATGGTTCCAGACTCAGTCATCGAGCTCACGGGCTTCTCCGTGCACCGCTCGGATAGAGCAAAGGAGCTCACAGGGAAAAGCAGAGGTGGAGGTGTTTGTTTCTATATTAACAACTTGTGGTGTGATGAAAGGAACATACACTCTATTAAATCCTTCTGCTCCCCTGATCTGGAATTTCATACGCTTCTGTGTCGACCATTCTGGCTACCGAGGGAATTTACAGCCATCATAATTACGGCTGTTTATATACCCTCCCAAGCCAACACAGACAAGGCACTCAAGGAACTGTACAGGAATTTAAGTGAACAGGAAACCGCGCACCCAGATGCAGCTTTTATTATCACGGGGGACTTTAATAAAGCCAACTTAAGAACAATAGCTCCAAAATACTTTCAACACGTCACCATCAACACGCGTGGAGATCGTATACTCGACCATTGTTACTCCCCTTTCCGGGACGCATACAAGTCCCTCCCCCGCCCACCTTTTGGCAAATCGGATCACTCTTCCGTTCTGCTCCTGCCTGCTTATAGGCAGAAACTGAAATGTGAAGCAACCGCCCTCAGGACAGTCCAATGCTGGTCGGAACCAATCGGATGCTATACTACAGGACTGTTTTGATCACGTGGACTGGGACATGTTCCGGGCAGCGTCTGATGACGACATAGAGGCGTATTCAGATACGGTCACGTGTTTCATCAGGAAGTGTATAGAGGACGTTGTACCGACAAAAACAATCCGTATCTACCCCAACCAAAAACCGTGGATTAACAGTGATGTTCGATCAGCCTTGTCAGCGCGGACATCTGCCTTTAAATCCGGAAACACTGACGATCGGAAACAAGCCAGTTACGATCTCAGGAGATCCATCAAAGTAGCCAAACGACAATATAAAAACAAAGTTGAAGAACATTTCAACAACAATAATCCAAGAAGCATGTGGCAGGGCATTAACAACATCACAGGCTTTAAAGGGAATAAACCAGCAACTGTGAACATTGCAGCCTCTCTACCGGACGAGCTCAACACTTTTTATACTCGTTTCGAGGCTGATAACACCGCCCACACAGAGAGCGCTCACACGGCTGCTGCAGAAGAGGTCAGTCCACTCTCCCTTTCTGTCGCGGATGTAACCCGATCCTTCAAACAGGTGAACATCCGAAAAGCCGTGGGACCTGATGGTATACCAGGCCGTGTGCTCAAATCATGCGCTTTCCAGCTAGCCGGGGTTTTTACAGACATTTTCAATCTGTCCCTCTCTCTGTCTGTGGTTCCCACATGCTTCAAAAAATCCACCATTGTGCCCATACCAAAGAAAAATAAAATCACGTGCTTGAATGACTGGAGGCCCGTTGCTCTGACCCCCATCTTCAGCAAGTGTTTTGAGAAGCTCGTCAGATAACACATCTGCTCTGTGCTGCCTGCTTCACTGGACCCACTACAATTTGCATACCGCAGTAACCGTTCCACAGACGATGCTATTGCCTTCACCCTACACACTGCTCTCTCCCACCTGGAAAATAAGAACACCTATGTGAGGATGCTGTTCGTGGATTATAGTTCGGCATTTAACACCATAGTGCCTGCCACACTGGTTGCGAAGCTCCAGACTCTGGGACTGAACAGATCTCTGTGCAGCTGGATCCTGGACTTCCTGACAGGCAGAAGTCAGGTGGTCAGAATGGGCAACAACACATCATCTCCCCTGACCCTCAACACTGGTGCACCGCAGGGTTGCGTCCTCAGCCCACTCCTGTACTCCCTGTACACACACGACTGTACAGCAACACACAGCTCCAACGTCATCGTCAAATTTGCAGACGACACAATGGTGATAAGCCTGATCACCGACAACGATGAGACGGCCGACAGAGAGGAGGTGAGTACCCTGACAAAATGGTGCCAGGAGAACCACCTCTCACTCAACATCGACAAGACCAAGGAGCTGGTGGTGGATTACAGGAGACAGAGCAGAGAACACACACCCATTACCATCGACAAGACACCTGTGGAGCGGGTGAGCAGCTTTAAGTTCCTCGGCGTTCACATCACCGAGGATCTCACATGGTCTGCTCACACAGATGCAGTGCTGAAGAAGGCACATCAGCGTCTCTTCTTCCTGAGATGGCTGAGGAAGTTTGGAACGAGCCCCAGAATCCTCAGATCCTTCTACACCTGCACTGTGGAGAGCATCCTGACCGGCTGCATCACCACCTGGTTTGGAAACAGCACCGCTGGCAACCGCAGGGCTCTGCAAAGGGTCGTGCGAACTGCCCGCCACATTGTTGGAGGTGAGCTTCCCTCCCTCCAGGATATCTACACCAAGCGGTGTACTAGGAAAGCCCGGAGGATTATCAAAGACTCCAGCCACCCGTCCCACAGTCTGCTCTCTCTGCTGCACTTTAACACAGTTCAACTGGACTACACGCACACACTGCACTAACACATCTGTTATCACTGGACACCATAAAAGCACACCACGACATTGCATATGCATAATCTGTTGCAGCTTTGCACAACTATCTGTTGCACAACCAATCTACTGTAAATTATAATCTGTTGCACCTTCACATATTACTATGCATAGATGTGGACATAATGCAGACGTGTAAATACGGTGTATAATGTGTATAATGTGTATTGGTGCATTGGTAACGAAGTATGTCTTTATAGTACACTGTGTGTACTGAGTATATGTATGTGTATTTTGCACATTGTCTTCTGTACAGTCTGTAAATATGTACTGTCCATATGTAAATTGTTGTTTTGTTTTTTTGCACTGTCTGGAGCACGCTCGTAAGAATTTCACTCACCAAGGCACTTGTGCTGTGGTGATGTGACAATAAAAGTGATTTGATTTGATTTGAATGAGGGTCTTATATAGAGAAACGATCAGTCATTAAATAAATAAATAAATAAATAAATGATAGACTTTTTAACCCAGTGGTCTCAAACTCAATTCCTGGAGGGCCACAGCTCTGCAGAGTTTAGCTCCAACCAGCTCCAAATCACACCTGCTTGGAAGTTTCTAGTAATCCTGAAGACCTTGATTACTGATTAGCTGGATCAGGTGTGATTGATAGGGTTGGAGCTAAACTGTGCAGAGCTGTGGCCCTCCAGGAATTGAGTTTGAGACCAATATTTTAACCACACTTGCTTTTTAACTGCAAATGCTCATCTTGTACTAGCTTTGCGACGCGCATCTTTATGCATTGTGTAATCACGTAAGAAAGTTCAGACGTGGTTATTTCTTCGTCTGTATATTTAGGTTCAAAAAGGTAGGGTAGTGTGAAAAACTCAATCTCGTTTTCTCCAACTTCAAAATCGCCCGACATAGTTGTTTTACCTTTATTTCTAAAAGTTGTTTGGAGTGTTCTGGGGGATACAGCCTGGAGGATGGATTCCTCACGTGCATGCGCCACTTGAACCTTCTGTAAAATAATATTTCATAAGGTTTGGAAAGGTTGGAGCAAGTTACAAGGAGATTCGCTGGCTTCATTGCGCAGGAGAGAGACACGCGTTTGTTTGATGTACACTTGAAGTGTGCGGTCTCGCCAGTCTGTGTTTTTCTTACAAATGCTCTGCGGAGTCATTATGCCTGTGGTTTGGAATGCGGTGGATTCATAAATGTAAGATGTGAACCTCTCCACGGAAGGCTGCTCTTATCCTAAACCCTGATGCGCACTTGATTGTGTAGACTGCTTGCGCATGCGACTGTGCACGACTCCGTGTAAGGGGCTTAATATTCTTGCGTCTCCCAATGGATTTATGACACAAAATGAATGTAAACACGGGCAGTTACGTCTTAAATACGGACGTGATAAACCCCGTAACTTCCATTTCAACAGAGATCCGTGCGTAGATGCGGCTTAATAGATCTCTCACTGTCTATGATGTCATGGTAAAAATGACGGTAAAGATGGTGAAAAATCACTCACGATTCTTGGATGGAAAGCGTTCGGATAATCTTAAATACTGAAAGCACTTTTGTTTATTTATGTTTCTCTCTTTATATTTTAACGATTATAATGGCCTGCAATAATGTTACCCAATTAGTCCTTGGTGACGGCCTTGGATGAAGGGTAGGAATCTATGTCTGCACCTGCCGGATAGGTGCTCGGATGTTGTATGCCCCTAACGGTAGGGGCAACGCATTTGGTGGGAAGAGCAGTGATGTTGCTGTAAAAGAGAATATGGTGATGTTAAATAAAGTAGAGAGTGGGGCAGTATCACCTGAACGACGTCCTCTGGATCTTGAAGTCGGACATTGAAAGAAGCGCAAGAGAGAAAGCAGTACGAAAAAGAGATGTGTGGTTGTGTTGTGAGCGAAGGCAGCGTCGCGCTTGCTTTGACTGCCGTAGCTGTAGGCCACAGGAAGGGGGTCCTGAAGAGCTATCGTAGCCTGCTCTGCTAATGGAGGTAGCCTCACGCTAGTGTCGCTACGGGAGCTGGAGGCCCTGTAAAAGAAAAAGAGAGAGGGTTATGCATAGCGGGGAAAAAGACTGAGATGTGTGGGGCTGTGTTGCAAGTGGAGGAGCCGAGCTGGGCCTGCGGCTGTAGCTGTATAGGCCATGGAAAAATGGTTGTGACGTTTAGCAGGGCCGCTGGTGGTCAGTAACGAAGTAGCTTACTTCGCTACCATACTTAGTACATTTACTAATACCTGTAGTTTCTGGAGTTGTTATTAAACTTTACTGCGTTCCAAAGATTGATTTTTTACGGTACTTCGTGAAACATACCTTACTCTTTATAATTATATAATGTGTCTGGGACCCCTGTCTGATTCATGAAAATAATTATTTTAAAACCTGTAAAATTTTCTCAAATTGCTCCAACGCCCTTGAATTAATGATCCGTAGCCTGTTCTCTAGTCGACAACATGACAAATGATCTGTTTAGAGTGATGTTTCCGGTGAAATTAAATGCACAAGAGAGAACCGGGAGATCTTGGGGAACGTGCGCAACTGATGCTGCAAGATAATTTATTACTGTCGAAATTTTGATTAATTACATGACTGAAATTATTTTGGGTAAAACTGACGTTGTTTGGGAACTAAATCTGTTGTGAAGGGGCTATATTTAGCCCTCTGAAATGCATATGCATATCAAGGTCAGTGTCTCTATGATTTAGGACAAAAACAACACATTAAAATTGCACAGGTTGAATGACAATACCTTGTGCACGTTCATTTTACTGTTGGTCCGCGGTGATCAAGAGTGTATTCGCAAAACACATTTATCTCATCCAGTTTATCTGTCTAAGGAATGCTATGCCAATTAAATGCTGGTAAAAATACGGAGGTTTAAGTACGTCCGGTGTATATTCTGGGCATGGTGTCATGGTTACATAGTGGCGTTAACATCCAATGTCTTCGCGAGGTCTTTTAACAACTTTTATCAACAAATACCTGTCTTTGGAGATTCCCCCTGAGAATTGGCAACATTGGTGGTTGCGTGCTAAGGAGGCCGCCTCGCGTTAGCATCTGAAACTAGAAGCTAGAGGCCCGGCTGCATACTTGCGCTGCAGCTGGGAGAGCCGCGGTGAAGGCTGAGGAGCCGAAGCGGGAAGCGAGTGAAGCTTTGCTGCGGTGAAAACTGGGGCGTGGCCCAGGCTCGTTGAAGGCCTGCTGCTGCAACCTCCGGCCGACGGAGGAGAGCGTGTGGTGGTTGAGGAGAGAGCAGCAGTCGTGACGAAACCCGGAGCTCGGCGGCCGTGTCTGGTGAAAAATTAAATAAAAATTAAAATAGACGATACTGGGGCCAGCAGATTGACCGGAGGTTACGAAAAAACCCCATCATGGGTCTCGTTGTTTGGACGGAAATGTTGAGTCTGTGATGTAATGGTAAATGGTGCCACCAAATGCTGCTTAACTGTCAACTAGGTGGAGGTAAGACAGCTGTATTTATGCCCCAGGATTGATTACCTAGATTGTGTACCACCTGTGCTAATTAGCCTGAGTATCTGACGTGCTCCTCCCGAACTTAGTTTATAAACTTTGTTTCTAAACTTCATTTAACACAACTAGTTAACACACCTTATTCAGATAACCAGCTCGTTAGAAGTGCGCTCCATGCATGAACTGTGTTTCCATTGATATGATCCCTATACCGTGTTCGTTGCTCACTACTCCATGAGCAGGGGAAATCTGTTGAAGTTAACTTCACTGCAGCGTCTTCACAGACAGAGAAGTGCGACATCATATACCTCTGTAAATAAATACAATTTAAATTCACCTCTCGCACACTTTAATTCTCTTCGAATGGAGCATATACACTCGTTTCGAACTGGAATCATGGTGGAAGTGCGTGAGGACTGGGATTGGGAAACGCTGAGCTAGTGCAAGATGAGCATTTGTGGTTAAAATGTGAAAAAAATAAATAAATCACTGATTGTTTCACTTGATAAGACCCTTATTCCTCAGCTGGGATCGATTGAAGCTGCATTGAAACTGCAATTTGGACCTTCAACCCATTAGCCATCATTGAAGTCCACTATGTGGAGAAAAATCCTGAAATGTTTTTCTCAAAAATGTTAATTTATATCGTCTGAAGAAGGAAAGACATGAACATCTTGGATGACATGGGGGTGAGTGAATGT
This sequence comes from Schizopygopsis pylzovi, assembly GCA_027422435.1. NCBI lineage: Eukaryota > Metazoa > Chordata > Actinopteri > Cypriniformes > Cyprinidae > Schizopygopsis > Schizopygopsis pylzovi. Next base: position 8,200,903 of record CM049825.1, on the reverse strand, counting down.
TCAGGATTTTTTTTTTCATTCTGAAAGTGAACTAATCCTTTAAGTGTATGTTTATCCATGAGCCTCATGTATGTTTTTCTGATGAGTGAATGTGTAAATCAATGTTTTTCTGCTGTTCGTTTGCATCTATTAGGTTATATTTTTCTTCCCACTGTATATATTATCTGTAGGAACAGGACTTTCCTGTTGTTTAATTTTGTTTAGTGTGTAATGAACCGTTTGTTTCTTCTTCAGGTTCATCTGGTGTTGGTACAGATGAAGTGTCAGCAAATGTGACGGAGGGAGATTCAATCATTCTAAATACTAATGTTAAAACAGACCTACAAGAAAAGATGAAATGGTTTTTTAATGACATCCGCATAGCTCAAGTCAATGGAGATCTCAGTAAGACCTGTACAGATGTTCAGTGCAATAAAGGTACTGAGAGATTTAAAGACAGACTGAAGCTGGACAATCAGACTGGATCTCTGACCATCATGAACATCAGCACCACATACTCTGGACTATATGAACTAGAGATCATCAGCGAAAGAGTCAGCATCATGAAGCACTTCAATGTTGTTGTAGATGGTGAGTCATTATGTTTAATAGCAATTATTGTACACTTATACCATTGATCAGCAACATGTAAGAGCTGGTGTCAGAGACCCGATGAAAGAGGCTCCGGCAGAAAGTTGAGATGGGGCAAAATACATCCCTTTCATATCCACAAATCTTGATGTTGTGTAGTTAGTTTTTTATGTATTTATTTTTTGTCTCAGAAAGATCATTCAATCAGCTGTTGGATTGTGTTTCAGATGTTTCTGCTGCTGATCGAGATAAAATGAGAAGAACGTCAGTGAAGGAGGGAGAATCTGTTACTTTAGAATCTGGTGAAATAAAAAAACGAATTATTCGATGGCGTGGTATTTTAATGACATTTGCATGGCTGAAATCACTAAAGATCCAAGTGAAATCTGTACAGATGATCAATGTAAAGAGAGATTCAGAGACAGACTGAGGTTAGATCATCAGACTGGATCTCTGACCATCACAAACACCAAAACCACAGACTCTGGACTCTATCAACTACAGATCAGGAGGATCAGATTCAGCATCATTAAGAGCTTCATTGTTACTGTCACTGGTGAGTATCACTTAGATACTTAAAGGGATACTCCATCCCAAAATGCAAATTTTGTCATTAATCCCATGTTGTTCCAAAGCTTCGTTTGTCCTCCGAACACAATTTAACATATTTTGGATGAAAACTGGGAAGCTTGTGACTATCCATGCATTACAGATGACAGAATAGCGTACGCACTTTCCATCTATTGGATGATCTCCAAAATGGTGCAACACAGAGAGACAGAGAGGAGACAAATTGTTGAGTAAATGTCATTATTTTTATTTTCTTTGCGTACAAAAACTATTCTCGTCGTTTCATACAATTCAGATTGAGCCACTGATGGCAGATGGACTATTCTGACAGTTTTTTATACTTTTCTGTGCCTTGACCGTGTTATTTAAGGGCAGTAAGGGCAGTCGTTGGCCTAATGGATAGAGCGTTGGACTTGAAACCCGAGGTAACCCAAGGTTGTGGGTTCGAATCCCGGCTCCGACAGGAAGTCCACGACTGCTCCCCGGGCGCTGCACAGTCGGCTGCCCACTGCTCCAAGTGTGTACACTTGGATGGGTTAAATGCAGAGAACACATTTCACTCCTCATTATACTCTGTATAATTGTGTATGTGACAAATAAAGCTCATCCGAGCTTAAATTGTATTTGTTTACTATGCAGTCAATGGGACAATCACAAGCCTCCCAGTTTTCATCCAAAATATCTTAAATTGTGTTCGAGGACGAACAAAGCTTTTACGGTTTGGAACGACAAGTGATTAATGACAAAATTTGCATTTTGGGGTGGAGTCCATTTTTCTATGAACAGTTTTTAAATAAAGTTTGAATTTATCATCCAGTAATAAAAAGTTTAGCCTATATTGAAATATAATTGAGATTATCACCTTCATATGCACATCTAGTGACATTATTGTCAAAAGAAACATGCTGTTCACAATAGTAATGTAATTAACATGAACTATGAGTAATAATGAGTTGTAATGTGTTGGTGTTTCTTGTTGAGCTTGCAGTGTTGTGATGCTGTTCTTCAAAAACAACAGATAGCGCCATTTATCAGTTAAAACAATATCATACAGCTGATGAGCAAAGTAGCAAAGTGTAAATATCAGACAATGATATTGTTTATTATCCGTCACTCTCTAAATAATAATGGTTGTCTGTTTTCAGCTGTTCTAGCAGAAATATATTCTGCTGTTGCTGTAGTTGTTGTTCTGCTGCTCGTGGCTGCTGCTGCTGCTGCTGCTGCTGTGATGTACAGGCGCCAAGCTAGAACGAGAGGTTAGTATTACATACAGCTGATGTAACAAATGAGAAATATGATATTTATAGCATGAAACAATATCAAAAATAGATTCCCCCCCCCTAATCAAAGTACTGTATGTTTAATTTAGTTTATTATTATTCAAACAGATAATGTGATGGTGGGCAGTGATGAGGTAAGATACTATGAGCACTGAATCTTTCTTTTGTTTTTATTTTGTGTGTGGTTTTACTTAGAAATGAAAACTGAATAAAGATAAATACATGAATGCATTTTATGTAATTATAAATAATTTGTAGTACCATCATTTTATTATCATCATAATTACACACTTATGTATAATTAGCTATTACGACACTGGACTAGGATCAGGATGTAACGTAAATATTTCTTAAAATAAATGACAAATAATATAAAATAAAAAAGTGCAACTTCATCAAGAGCAAGTAAGAGAACCAATACTGACTTATTAATACTCGCCAATATGATATTTAAAGCATTTTAGATGTGCAGGCTGTTTAGGAAGATGAATGTCTCTGCAAAATAAGAAATGTATTATTTAAAATCACATGATACAGTTTTTAATTTTTAAGGGCGGCTCCTTAAGACTTGTAAGGAAACGGTCACTGTTATGATTAGCCTTGTGGCGGTCTAATCCACCATTTTGATGCCAAAAGTTGCAGCTGTGGAAACAGAGTTGTTTGAGCTGCTTGGTTTCAACGAAAGCTATTTCTGCTGTGATGAGGAATTGTTGCGTACTGCAAAGTTACAGTGTGTTCTTGTTGTCTTTGTGTAAGTGAATCATCAATCCTGTTGATTTATTATGTGATTCTGTGTTTTAGAGTCGTGCAGAAGACTTTTCCCCTAATCAGACGTCCTCTAATCAGACTCTTGCTGCCAATGAGACGTCACAGTAACATAATTATTATTTCATTGAAAATAAGAGAAGATTAAAAATGAGAGAAGAGCATCAGCTGAAACTCACAACACTCTACCAACACAATACCGCGAATTCAGTTTTAGGTACCAGTACTGAAATTTCACCTAATTCAAACTAGTTTACAATATAATTTATAATTCAGTTAAGTGATTTAAATAATTTTTTTATATAATGTAGGTGTTGCTTAAGAAATACAATTAGCAAAAAAGGAAATGTTAGCAGCAATAGCGCTTGATGTTTTTCAGTTTAGAGACGGTTCATTTAGAACTGAATATAAATTAAGTAATTTGAATCAAGTACTTAAATACTTAAAGACAATCAGTTTTTACAGAGTAGTTGCCATCAATCAACACACAGGCGCTGAATTGAGTCTGTACTACCAATACTAGTAATATTACAGTCTTTAAAGTTTTACTGTTGTCATTTGACAACCCTAGAGAGGAACATAATGAAAATTTTCTGCAGGAATCAGTTTATTTGAGTCTATGAAGCTGTTTATTTGCTTATTTTAAGCTGTTATATTCCAAGTTGCTCTAAAAAAAAAAAAAACACTGTAAAGCCAGGTTCACACTACATGACTTTACACGTCGGCAGATCACTATGCTGTTCAGACTACATGACTTGATTGTCTGTACTTTAGTCGTTGAGGTGTTCACACTACATCACTCTATGTAAATGATCTGCAACCAGGGGTTAACACACTACACGAGCTGAAAACAACTCTGTCGCCCACGATTCGGTCCGTAAACCATGTTTTGTCATGAAACCACGCGATAATTGACCGTTTGCAAAGAGCTTGATTGACATGCGATCTAACCAATCAGAATGCATATGAGTCATTCTATATTTAGGGGTTCATTTCATGTCAGCCAAAAAGTCAGGAAATCAGTATTCTTTTTTTGATAAATTAACAAGGTGGTTGAATAACATATCCCATTAATGTTCAGGTTCAGGTTCAGGTTCAGGTTCTTTATTAATGTAATGTGCTAAATTAATTATTTTAAATATGTTCATGAAAATGAACATTTGATTCATTATTCTGTCAACTGTGTTACGGACAAATGCTGTGTCAAATGAAGCATGAATGAAGTACCACATGTTTGATAACTTTAGTTTGAAGGTTTTTGAGTCTGTTCACCAGAGTTTTTGAGGTTATCTGTCTAACTGATTTGAAAATATGAATTTGGGGCTTCATAATGGGCGTTCTGTGGGATGCTATCATGAAGGATGAAACTTGACATTTCGGCCATTTTAGGGCCTTGTGCAAACTGCTAACCTTGGACTAGTTAGTACATGATGTTGATTAACTTATGTTTTTATATTCTTTCTCTACATATTTGTAAATATAACATGTGACGCAAGCTCACGAGAAAATGTTGATAACACAATTGACAGTCAATTAATCTACTCTATGTGCAGACAATAATATAGATAAAATATTGAAGAGGAGAAGTTATGACTTACCACACTTTCTTCAGATTTCCCTCCAAAAAAGGAAATTACATCACGTGATGTTGGACATGTGACTTTGGAACAAACCATTGCTGATTTATAGGGGATTTTATAGTGAGTAACACAGTTGACACTGATTTCTCGGACATACACAAAATGGATGATTTAATGTAGATGCATGAGCAAAATATTTTTTAAAACACCTTTCTCATAATTTAATGATTATTTTGGACAAATATTTATAAGAAATATATACAGAAACATGTACTTTAGAGCTAATCTGAAGAGCAAAACCTCACATTTACCAAATCGGACAGCACAAAAATAGCAACTTCCAGTATAGAATATGCCATTTTTGCAAGATAAAAGATGGGATCTGTTGGATTTTTGTATTTAAAGAATTAGACGTGTCCCCTGATATAAAAGTGATCATTGCTTGAAGTGAAAAGTTCATGAAAAATGAGCAAAATTGATAATAGAATCCATGGATGTGACATATGACCCATATATTATGTTCTGCCGCTGCTATCCGCCATCTTGCCCGACAGCTACGGCCAGTCATCATAGAAATACATGTTTAATGGGGTGAAAAAGACCAACTGAATTGAAACTATTTCAATGTAACTAAATATAAATATGTGTTGAAGGTTAAGCGATACTGTTGTTGGCTGCCACGCAAACGGTAATAAGCTGAGGTATTTAAAAGTACTTGTTTTCTGTACCCGAAAACCTGTCATGTCCGGCGCTGTATGCATTGCTTGCAGCGCTTAAGTGAAATACTGAGTGTTAAATAATAAAATATGTTAAAATGTGTGATCTTATCATTCTTTGGACAAAATCCCGTGAACTTTGCTCTGATCGGGAGCTGTTTATGTACTGTAACGGCCACTAAAATACTGTTCCTGCCATAGATGTCAATGTGCCTTTAAGAGAATTTATGTTGTTATGGTACGTATGCATGCATGGTGTTGTGAGCGCGCACATACAGAGGATGTAAGCGATGAAGAGAGATTGTGGCCCTACCGCTGTGTATTGCTTTAATGTGATCATACCTTTTCTTTGTGACGGAACCAGAGTGTTTTGTTTCTGTTTTGTGCTCAGTCTTTTACATGTATGGGAGACGCGTATGCCAATGATGAAACTACTATAAAAGCCCAGGCACAAATAGTTGACTGCCTCGAGTTTTCATTCTTTTCCCTCAACCTTCTGTTTTCTCCGGGTAGACTCTAACTCTCTGGCCCACGTTACAGCACGTGCGCTCATCTGTTTTCAGTGCAGTTGATCTCACGTCGCTTCACGCCATCTTCCCACTCATTAAACTTTGATAGGTCCTCTACCGCAAAAAGACGGTCACTGTGACACTCAAAAGTGATGAAATATGGCACTATGTACTTTTTAAAACCATTTTTATAGGTTTCACGTTATATTATAGGCTTGGAAAATATGTAAATGAGACTTTGTTTCATATCAGCAGTAACCTGCTCTGTCTTCTCTGTCGGTGTGTGGTCAGTTTCCTCTTTGCTCTGAGATGTGTTTTTCACTGCATGAGAACATAATGTGTAGTGTGGGGGTTTGTTGGTCATAGCAACAGTAACTATTGGTGGTTAATAAAAAATATAGCAGACAAAAGCATGTGAGTGAAAGACACGTATGTGCAAAAATAAAAGCCTACTTTCTTTAAGCGAAGTTGCTGCTGTTGTTTTTCTTCTGGTGACCTCAAACCATGCCTTGCTCTTTCATTGGCTGTAGCTCGTCATGACACCTGACATCACGTGATGTCGAGTTGACCAACTGGTCCAGATATTTAGCATGCTAGATATTTGTTTGGCATCAGCGACACGTCAGTGAGCCTCTTTGATGCATCGTTGTGTAGTTCACACATAAAGATTGCGGAGCGCCGATCACCTGCTGATTTTCCCTCGATTACAGCCCCCTGTCTGACTCGTTAACTTCAAACGGCTTCAAATCCTGTTTAACTAGCCTTAACCGGCTTCCCGCATCCCCCGCTCGCACCTTTTGTTGCGGCTGAATTCAAATGATGGACAACTAAAAGACATGAGCAATCCGGCGCCAAGAAAAAAAAGGAAAAACAGATGAAAACGAAGCCCATGAGTCACTCTCATGTTGGTTACTGTTGTATATTTCACAGTAACGAACTTCAGGACCTCACTCCTTCATGACATATTTGTGCCGTCTCTGCCACTGGGATATTAGCGACTCCTACTGTTCATGCATGTATCTCAATACACCACAGCTACACTCATAATCCTGTGAAACTTTCTTTTGGGTGTTGAGGTTAATAACGTGTTTGAATGTTAACCAACAACACATCTATTCTCTCCAAATTTCAATGTTCACTTATTAAAGTTAGCCACGGGTTTAACACGAATATATATATATATATATAATGGTTCTTGTAGCCATGGAAACCACAACTTAACCATGGTTTTGTTACTTCAAATAATAATATACAAAGAAGTATTAAGATAATATTTTTTGTGGGTTTAAAAACAAACGTAAGCCAACAACAGCCTTTAAAATGACTTAAAATGCATGATATAAAAACAATGAGGCAACCCAGCTAAAAAAAAAGATAGAACTATCACAGAAAATTCTAACACCATCTCAAATGAATCACAAATACCATTACAAAAATTACAAACCATACATTTTTAACCATTAAAAATTATTTTCTGTAGTGTGTTTTGGCACATATTCCATTAGGATTTATTGGTTTTGGTGACCAGTTACCACTAGAGACCAACAGGGTCCATTACAGTTTCCAGTAAAACCAATACTAATTTTGTGATAGTGTCTATTGTTTTTTTTTTCAACATTACATGTTATAAATGCCTGTAAAGGGAGCAAAAGGCCTGGTAATTACTGCTGTTACACTTACAGGACGATCATAACCTTGTTTAATAGGCCAAACCAAACATTTAATTCAAATATCCACTTAATCTAAAAATTTTGGCCACCGTTTTGCCATAGATGACACAGCCTCTATAATTTCTTCAACAAAAAATAAAATCAATAAAAAAACAAAATCAATCTGACAACTGTATGAATAAAATTATAGCGCTAGGTAACTTTATAGAGCTACAATTGTAGTTTGTAAATAGTACAATTGAATTACAATTTATTTATTTATTTTATTAAATATTTTATCGAGCCCAAATGAAGTTTGCCAATGATTCAGAGTAACACTGGGTGAAAGTGTTGTGGTCAGATGAGACCAAAATCCAGCTCTTTGGCATCAACTCAAATCATCGTGTTTGGAGGAGGAGGAATGCTGCCTGTGATCCCAAGAACACCATCTCCACCATCAAACATACATTATGGGTGTTATAATTGATCATAACTGATGATGGAAATCACATATAAGTCATGTAAAAACAAAAATGTCCAAATCCATTGCAATATTAAATAGAATAAAACATATTTTGAATGAAAAAAATGTATATATATATTGTATCGTGCACTCATACGTCCATACATTACTTATTGTGTGGAGGTGTGGGGTCATACACATATAAAACCAATTTAAATTCAATATATATGTTACAAAAGAAAGCAATTATGAAAGCAATTAAACTTTATTAATTTACATTCAGATTTATTTGATTTATATACATCACAGTTAATGTACAAAGTTTGTAATAGTTTACTTCCAAATTGTATTCAGAGGCTGTTCAAAATAAGAGAAAGTCAGTATAATCTAAGAGGATTGTATATGTTCAAAAGTCGGTGTGTGTCTGTCAAAGGATGGAGTAAATGTGATAAGGAATTAAAAGTATGTAATTCACATTGAAAATTTAAGAAAATGTATAAAAATAAGGTGATAAATAATTATATGACTCAGTATCAATGATTTGTGAATGTATTGTTAAAATATTGAAGTAATAGGTGGAATGTGTATTTTTTATTGTGTTTATATTATATTATATATATATATATATTATATTATATATATATAATATATATATAAAATATGTACACTTTGGGAAATGTTTTTGTAATATTGTTTATCTTGTATTATCTAACTTAGTGAAAAAAGTGTTGCCCATCAGTTAACTATGACAAAATAAGCAAGGCTTCGGCCTACACCTTTTTCGGTAATTATGTATATTTATTTATTATGTGAAAAGTTGTCTGTGAGGACCGAAATAAAATTATTGAGTAATTGATTGATTGAGTGAATGTGCAAATCGGTGGTTTTCCTAAACTGTTTGTATGCATTAAATGCTCAAAAGTCCAAATCTTGATGATTAGGCTCTAAAGAAAGTCACGTTGTGACTGCAACGTTCGACATTCTGAACAATATTCTATTAGCGGTCCATTAAATTAAAACTCCAGACATCACTGTAACACCAGAAAATGTGATATAAATAGTGAAAACAGAACAGAGACAAGGCAAGGAATAAATATGAACAAAACCGTATGAAGTACATCAGTTCCAGTAGTTCATCTGATTATCGTTTTTTGGGGACATTTTCATATACAGCATCGATCTTTGATTTCTGCAAGGAAACACAAACACAATCAAGAACCTGGTGGATATAATAGAATATTAATAGCAGACCAACTTGGATTTCTACATTTCTATGTCTTCACATTTACAAAAAAAAGGAAAGAATGATATTGCATGCTAAAAGCTGTGCAAAGCTGAAGTACTAAGAATGTTTTTATATATATATATATAATATATATATACAGGGCCTGAAGTTAACTTTTTTGACCACCAGCCACTGTGGTCAGATTTAAAAATCCACCTGCCACAGTAACTTTTTACCAGCCAGGTTTTTTTTTTTTTTTTTTTTTGCCTCATAAAGGTGAAAAATAGAAATCACACAAACATTATTCTTTAACTTGTAAGAATACACATTTAAGTGCTGTCAAGTTATTAACGAAATCATTATAAGTAATAATAACTCTTAGTCTATATTTTTTTAAATCTTTTTCATGGACGTCAGTGCCTTGACCGCAGCGGTCTCCTCCGGAAGAACAGTCTTTGATATTTTGCAACTTATTGTGTATAGGTGGCTTTTTGATGACGCGTGGTCCTTAATTGCTTCTAATTTTAAGTTTTTAGTCCCGATTACAAAAGGATTTGACTTCGCTTTCTCTGAGCCATTGTGGGATTACAAATTGTATTTAAATGTTTAATTTAGATACACACTTCCTGACTAAGAAAAGGTCAGGCATTTCAGGTGTTTTCGTTTCCTGACCATTTGAGCTCGAGACAGCTGTGCCTTTTGTCTAAATGAGTCAGACCACTGAGGCTCTCAACCTTTGTTCTGCAAATGACTTTCTAGCCCAGACGTGGATTCGTTTAGGTTGATTAGATTAGTGTCTATGCATTTGATTATGTTGATGAGATTAGGACCACGGGAAGTTCCCGCAACAAACTAACACCTCCCTCAGGTGCATGCATTTGTTTGAATTTGGCTCCACCTCTAAGAATCCCTCCTCCAAAAATACCTATAAGATACCCTGTAAAAATGACTTAAGATGAGATTTTCGATGACTACAGACAACAAGACATGTCATAGAATAAAGAAATTCTGCTGACAATCCAATCCGAAGTCTCCTGGTCTTCACTTCTGAGTTTTCTACTTTAGAAGAACAGAGTTTTCAACACCATACATACGGCAGTCACTGCAGTACATTTCGTCTGTACTGCGGTCATAAATCAGCCACTCACGAACCTTGCCGTTGTCGCCAATTGTCCACTTCGTATTAAAACGTTGTCTTTTACTTTCTTTGACTCATCCTCATCTTTTTGTTGGTTGTTCGTTTCAGCTGGCTTCTTTACCCCAGTAATGTGCTGCCACATTTTGAGCTAAAATCCAACGAAATGGCAAAAAAAAAAAAAAAAAAAAAAAGAACAGATGCAAAAAACCAACAACTAATGAATCACTCAATTCTCATTGGCTACCCGCCAATGTGGCAGGTAGATTGACAGTTTTACCTGCCAATTGCAAAATTCACCCGCATTTGGCGCGTGGTCGGGTGTTAATTTCAGGCCCTGTATATATATATAAAGAACTACTGCTAGTAGTTGGTAGCTAGAAGAAAGGACATCAATCATCTAGTTTTTCACATGACTTAATAAGGTCAAACATCAAACAGATTATTTAAGTTCTTATTTGTTATGACTCTGCAGCTAAGAATGAATGTCGTTCACACAAAAGTAACAGCTAGAAAATACTCGTTGCAGCATGTCTACAAATCAACCAATGGCTGCTAAAGCTGTATTTCACCTCCGATGATCATGAACCGCAGAGCAGCTGCAGCTTGAGGCCAGACTTCAGCACAGGTAACATGGCTTAACAACTTTGTGTGTGTGTGTGTTTTTAGTTTGTTTTTTTGATAACAGAAGAAATGATGTATGATTTTAAACAAATCGTATTTTAAATTAGTAGGCCACCGCCCACATTACGGGCTAGCTTTTACATCAAGAAGTCATGAAACCTAATTCATGATGTATGGAAATAAATACAGAAAGCAGCACGTCAGAAATAGAAATGGACTGAACATGGCATGATGCTACAATGAGAGCAATCTGGTTCAATCAAATGAAACATTTTGAAACAATGAAACAAATTCTTAGTTCTTCGGTTCCAAATCTAAATATTACACTAATGTTTCCATTGGGCCCTCATAGATGGACCTTGCTGTGATTTAGTTCAAAAACGCATAAATAACTCAATTCATATCAAACAATCACAGTCTGTAAGAAAAAACAAAGCAATAGTGACCACTGTCAGATCCAGTATAGTTGGCACAGCATCATATTTTAATTGTGCCTTGTTTGTAAATTAATCCACGGTAAAATGAAGTAAACAAAGGACCAAGTTCTTACTGACCCGGTCTGGATCTTCATTAAAATTAAAGTTAATTCAAACTTTTGTCTAACATTGGGATCAGAACGCAAACACTTTTTTCCATAAATTGGCACTGCAAAGCCTGTGCATCTTTATCATTTGGTTTCTGCGTTGAACTGCAGGTTCACCTCTCTCATAAACACTACATGCTTGAATTGGTGGGCGGGGCTAAACAGTCAGTGATGACGAAGCAGGCGTTGATCATCGTCTGTGTAGGCGGTGCTTATCAACACTATTACATCATAGAGTAGAACATTCCAAAAGATGTTGTTTTGACAGACTGCCTTATAAGCTGTTTTTAGACTGTTTTTGAGTTCTGAAACTTACATTATGTTATTATAGTTCAATCACCTTCTATGTCAAAAGATCAAGGGAATTTTGGTTTCTTATTTTATGACCCCTTTAAAAGAGAATCTACCCTTTTGTTCAACCATAATGCTCTTAAAAAGTGATAATTTGCCCTGCTGTTCCTGTTCTAAGCATATTGAAAAGACTGCGTTCATGGTATGGAAAATATATGCGATGAAAGTGAAAGGTGAAAGTGAAAGTCAAATAACAGTCTGCCTAAAACATTTTTATTAATTAATCCTATCCTATCCTAATCCTTGATAATTATTATTTATTTTTTTCAGGTCTGCAAAAAAGAAATTAGCTCAGCACAATGCAAAAAAATATGTAGTGTGTATGTTAGTATTTACACTAAGGTGCGGAGTACATACACTTAACGTAAATAGCACTAACAAATCTTTTGGCGTTTAGGCTCACAGATAAGCCACGTCTATTCATGGACCGTCTGATGCTGCAAACATCAATCAGACTAACTGCAACATAGTCAGTAATTATCTTACCGTTCTTCCTGTTGGTTTATACAACGCTGAATGAGTTCTGTCTTCCTGTCGTGTCATGACTGCTTTAACAATGATCACAGATGTGTTATAATGACAAAGTGTGCAATCATATTTAGACTTGTATATATCTAATTCGAATGCATTACTTGTAGTTTAATAATTGAATTCCTGACCTGTTTTTCTACATTTTCTGCAGATGCAGCACATCACAACTGCAGCTACAATCAGAGATCCAGCAGCAGCAGCAGAAATCAACATGATGTACAATAAAGGTAAACCCTGATCTGAAATGGACAAAATAATGTCAGTCTAACCTCAAACAAGACTGAGGTCTTGATGGTGGTTTATTTTTGTTTCAAAAACAGATATCAGCTCAATAAATAATCATTAATAACACCACTGTCGTACCTGAGTGAATCTGACAGAGTTGAGTGATATTGAGATGTTTCATCTGGTTGCTGATGGGATTGTTGAGCACACAGCTGTAGGTGTTGCTATCCTGATATTCCACCTCCAGAGGTAGAGAGAGACTGATGCTGAGATCAGACACACTGATGCTGGACAATAAACTGTTTCCTTTGTACCAGGAGAGAGTCACATGACCCACATTCACCACTGAACACAACAATGAACAATATGATGATGATGATGAAGATTGTGAAGAGTTACTGCTGATGACAGGAACAGGCAGACGAGCTGAAAACATTAGAAGATAAAGAGAAACTTTTGTGTGTTCAGTGAATGTTTAGAGTAAATAGTTAATAGAACAAGAATATTTGGAGCACACAATAAATGGCGTCTCTACCCACCATAGACAGAAACGCTGAATTTTTTTGTTAAAACTTGTACTCCATTTATCAGTCATTTATAATGTCCAGTATGTTCAGTTGTGATGTTTGTGATGGTCAGAGATCCAGTTTGATGATCCAGCTTCAGTCTGTCTCTGAATCTCCCATCAGGACCATCATATGTGGAAAATATGTGTTTGTTTCTTTTGATGTACCCTATGAGGGATGTTTCAGATGCTCCAAATGCCCACACTATTTTGCAGTCTTTGCATTCAGTAATGTCATTGTGTAAAGTGACCGAATCTCCCTCAGTCACTGACACTGACTCACCAAACACACCTGAAGAACATGAGTGTGGACAGATTACACTTCCTTTAGTTTATAAAGCCTGAAATCAGCTGTAGATACATCCAGAACAGCAGCAGATATGTAGTGTATTTTAAACATCAATATTAAAAATCAATGTGGGAAGTAACACAATTTATGTAGAAAAATAAAATACATTTCTACTTCAAAATATCACATTTAATTCAATGCATTACTTCCAATTTCTTTGTAATTTTTCCAAAACATTACTAGACATTTGTGAGTGAAAATTATATATTTTTTTTAATCATAAAATCAGATTTTCTTAATTCACTCATAATTAACACACTTTTTATCCTGTGAATTTCCATGACTTCTGTAGATGTGTATGCTTACTGCTGAAGTATCTTAAAAAATATTTCTGAGAATGTGCTGGAGAGCACTTGCATTTGTAACATTTGAAATTAATATATAATAACAAAAGATGCCTGAGATTTGAAAGCAGCTAAATTAACGTTTTAGTTGTATAACTTACCAGTCAGATGGCACCAGCACAAACAGAAGAAAACAATCACGTGAAACATTTTCTTCAACAGTTTAGTGAACAGTCTGAACTGAGACTTCACTCAACTTGTTAATTTGATTTGTTAATGGAATCCTATTTAAATATATATTATTTTTTTCCATTAAATGTATAGTTCCATTTACTATAGTAAATGGAAAAAAATTGAAAGTTAAAACTCTGTACCATCTCACGGTACTGGTCCTACAGCTTCTGATTCAAACTGAAAGTGGCTGTGGTTGGTTTTATTTGAAAGGGGGTGAAGGGCTTCTTCCTGTCCTGCCTTTGGCTTTTATGATTCGTTACTCTACAGAAACCATAAGCCATGATGAGAAACAGTGTTGGACACAAAGGGAGATAAATAAAAGAGATACAGTGATCATGTTTTACAAATATATATTATTGTATATCAAGCAGACCATGTCAATCAATCACTATTTAAGTTACTATTTCGGTTATCCTACAGCTGCTTTTATTGTGCTGCTCAGGTCCTCCTCCATCCCCAGACTGCCTGACAGATATCATGACATGAATGAAACAAAATCACCTGGCTGCAGATCTTCTCGTCTTCCCAGTCACTTCAACTGCACAATGCAATCTCACTATCCAGCTAATAATCCCAATGAATTCGGTCAGAAATCTTGGGGTAATCTTGGATGACCAGCTGACCTTCAAATACCAAGCTGCAAGGACAGCTCAATCATGCAAGTTAGCATTGCACAACATTAGGCCCTTCCTAAAAGAGCATGCTGAATAACTTTGTCATTTCTAGGCTGAACTTCCATCACGTGCAATAAAACCTCTACAATTGATTCAACAAAAAAATCCTGAAAAATGAAAACAACAGCATTACTGGTCTTCAGTGAGCCCAAGGAAGGCCACGTCACACCTCTCTTGATTTCCTGCATTGGCTACCGGTGGTGGTCTGCATAAAGTTCATGCTTGCTTGCTGACAGAATAGCCTGCACCCTTCTACCTTTGCTAGATCTTATGGGTCTACATCCGCTTCAGATGCCTGAGGTTGGTAGGTGAGCGACTCCTTGTGGTACCTTCACATAGAGGCACAAAATCACTTTCCAGAACCTTCTCATTCTCTGTTCCTTGCTGGTGGAATAATTTTCCCAATATCCGGACAATGAATCCCCTCCTAACACCCCCCCCCCCCCCTTCAAAAAATATTTGAATAACTTGAGCCTTAGTAAGTGATGACAGAATTTTCAGTTTTTAGTTAACTATCCTCTTAAAAATCTTCTTCGATGATCGTGATTGTTGTATTCATCCTTTTGGCTGTTACTTTGGATAAAAACTTATTATAAATTAATCCTCAGCACTTCCTCCCAAAGTCTGGATTTGTCCTTAAGATATTTTCACTTTAAAATCAGGTTGTCATTTGTGTGGTTTGAAATCTTTACATTAATTTAGAAAGGTAGGATGGACGGTCCTGACTTTGTCCATGTAATGAGAAGTGTTGGAAAACTGTCTGCTGTAGTAAGGGACCATGTGAAATTTCCACCCACTGTGCAAAAATCCTTAAATTACGTTATAACAATAAGCCATCTTCTGACCATTTTAATAGGTTTCCACCAAAGTGACTTATAGTAAAGGTCAGATTTGGCCTGAATGGACCGTATTGGCATGCGATCATTCACAGAATTCCAGGAGAGTGAATCTAAATTTGAAAATACATGCAGTATTTTTCATAAAAACACAAAGTTACATTAAATGTATTTTTCAGTCCTTTAAAGGTCCTTTGATTCCTTTGAGTCCTTTGAAATCCTTTGATTTCGATGAT
Organism: Schizopygopsis pylzovi; assembly: GCA_027422435.1. Taxonomy (NCBI): domain Eukaryota; kingdom Metazoa; phylum Chordata; class Actinopteri; order Cypriniformes; family Cyprinidae; genus Schizopygopsis; species Schizopygopsis pylzovi. The sequence continues at coordinate 8,184,949 of CM049825.1, read as the reverse complement.
TAATTTGAATCTCTCACCTTCACAATCATCAGAACCACTGTAAGAACTGTACACGTTAAAGGGGTCATGAACTGATAAACCAAAATGTCTTTGATCTTTTGACATATAAGAGGTCATTGTACTATAAAAACATCCTTTATGTTTCAGAACTCAGACCGCGTGGCAGTAAGAACTCTGTCCTTTGGTCACTTCATTTTAATGCAAATTTGTTTAAAAATAAGGTACACTTCGACGCAGGATTTTCAAAGACTGAAACTAAAAGACAATGCTGTCGGCTATATTAGATCCAACAGTAATGTCACTACACAGAAGTGTGACTGTGCGAGTAACTGTTTTTATTACATGATCACAATTGCTTCTACTCATGCCAAGGATGTTCTATTGGTGCATGGAAAATCATGCTCCAGCATCGACTACACTGGGTGAAATTCCTCGTGAACGTTGCAGCTTTGTGATTGAAAGAAGAACCGAATTCGATGTGTACGTTACTACATCAAATACGAAAGAGGAGAATGATTTAAAAGAGTGTCTCTACGGGAACCCATCCCTACCGAAACTTTTTGCCATAAATCAGTGGTGTATGATTCCTCCACCGACTGGCACTTTGTGGTTATGTGGGACTTCTGTCTACAGCATCCTACCCAGCCAATTCAATGGCAGGTGCACCCTGGTTTATGTCCTACCAGCCATCAGAGAAAATACACACTCCACCTCAAGTTCTCCACATCTACAAAATTCAGCTTCTACCAACAAAGATGGCTGCATTCCAGGACTCACTTGTGTACAAACGTGGTGGTCAAGAACTCTTGGAGCATTAATCCCATCGTATGGTGTCATGCAGGCTCTCGATCAAGTCAGAAGCCTGTCGGATTCTGTACAGAAATTGGCCAATGATACGGTTTTGGCCCTGGGCAACATCAAGGACACTCTTGCCTCGCACAAGATGATGATCTTACAGAACAGAGTGGCCTTGGATTACATTCTTGCAACACAAGGGGGAGCCTGTACCATTATCGGTCCTGAATGCTGCACCGGGTTAATGGATCCAACAGAGAACTTGAACAAAATCCAACAAGACATTCTTGGTCTTTGAGCAAAATTACACCAGATGACTGAAGATAATTCTTCATGGTTCGGAAACTTGTTAGGTAAACCCTGGCTGTGGATCAAGGAAATAGCAATTCTGCTGTGGTTTCTCCTACTTGCGTACTATCTATGCATCCACATTATCAAGTGTTTCTTTCAGCAAATGACGCCCGCCTCTCACGAGGAAATGACAGTTCCAACCAGAAAAGATTATTACCCGTAAGAACTTCACGGACCCTAATTGCATGTTTTGTTTCTGTGTCAGAATGCATTTACATATAAGCAACACAGAACATGTACTATGTGCCTGTAACGATTACAAGTTACAAGAATTAACTTTTAAGTGTCTAAATTTGTATTTTGTGAGAGTTATTAGAACTCTCAAAGGGGGAATTGAGGGATTACAAATTTTATTCTATGTTTGATTTGAATTAACTTCCTGACTAAGAGGTGTCGGGCAAGGTCGGGTGCTTGAGATCGTTTCCTGACCATTTGGGCTTGGGACAGCTGTGCCTTTTGTCTCTATGATAATGGTGGGTTCAATGAGACAGACTACTGAGGCTTTCAACGTTTGTTCTGCAAATGGCTTTGTTCTGGCCAGACGTTGATTTGTTTAGGTTGATTGAATTAGTGTCTATGCATTTGGTTATGTTGATGAGATTTGATTACGGGAAGTCTGGTAACAAAACCAACATGTGTTTGCTTTGTTTGATGTTTGTCTCCACCTCTAAGAAGTCCCTCCTCCAAAACTGTCTATAAGATACCCTGTAAAAATTACTTAAGAAGAGATTTCGATGACTACAGATAACAAGACATGTCATAGAATAAAGAAATTCTGCTGACGTTCCAATCCGAAGTCTCCTGGTCTTCTCTTCTGAGTTTTCTACACTTTAGAAGAACAGAGTTCACAACATTGCTGATGGGATTGTTGAGCACACAGCTGTAGGTATCCTGATATTCCACCTCCAGAGATAGAGAGAGACTGATGCTGAGATCAGACACACTGATGCTGGACAATAAACTGTTTCCTTTGTACCAGGAGAGAGTCACATGACCCACATTCACCACTGAACACAACAATGAACAATTCTGCTGCGATGATGATGATGATGATGATGATGATGATGATGGTGACAGATTTTGTAAATAATCTCTGACAATGACAGGAACAGGCAGACGAGCTAGAAAATATGACAGAATAAATGGTAATATGGGTAAATTTATAATTATAGTAATACCTTTATAATTGTAACTTAATAAACGCCTCATACTTCTGCGTTTAAACCCTCCAAAAATGGCCTATAATTGTTCTCTACTGTAAGCACTTTGACTGACAGAAAAATGAACTCCACTCACCGTAGACAGAAATACTAAATGTTTTTGTTGACCACATAGGTCCATCATTTTCAGATGTGATGTTTGTGATGGTCAGAGATCCAGTTTGATCGTCCAGCTTTAGTCTGTCTCTGAATCTCCCGTCAAGAACATCATCATATGTGAAGAAGATTTTTTTCGCTCTACTGATTTCAGCTATGAGAGCGTTGTCAGCTCCAAATTTCCACAGTATATCATCGTCTTCATATATTTCAGTAAGATCCGAGTCGAGAGTGACAGAATTTCCCTCAATCACTGACACTGACTCACCAAACACACCTGATGAACATGACATTTTTCACAGAATAAGACTCATATTGATTTAAATCAGCTGCATTTTTTTGTCATTTACATTCACAATAACAGCACAGAAAGCACAAAGGCACGAAACAAAATGAAAGGTGAGATATATGAACAGACAGACATGTATATGCCTGTAATGTGTGTGTGTGTATTAGCAGATGAATACGATCTAATCCGAACAGTAGCAGCAGCTTTAGTACTCTGAAATGAAAAAAATATTACACCATAAAAATGCTTTTATAGCTTACCAATCAGATGGCACCAGCACAAACAGAACAAAACAAACACGTGAAACATGTTCTTTAGATGTTTGGTGTCTGATCTAAGAAGACTATCTGCTAAAAACACTCAAGCTGATGCGTGAATCCTCCCACAACGGACCTCCTGTTCACACCAGACACACCTGCATTTGCATACTTCATAATGTTATGTTATAGCCCTTACTAAGACTTTAACTGTTCTTATATATACAGTATTTATGTAAATAATTCGCATCAGTTACACGTATACATACTTTTTGAAAGATAGTTCTCAGACTATTAGATGGCTAGAAGTACAAGAATAATGTTGAATATCAGAAGACTTATAGAAAAATTGAGCCTGACTATTTTAATAAAAAATATTTGTTATTGTTTGCGGATTTTTTTTTATTTAAATAAAAAATAAAAAAATAAATAATATTTTGTATTAAAAAATATTTTGTAATAAAAAAAAAATATTAAAAAAAGTACAAAGTTAAAAGCATTTGCTACCCGAGGCTTCATCTTCTGAGTCAAACTGAAACCGGCTGCGGTCGTCTTTCAGAAACGTGGTTTGATCTGCTGGTTGGACAAACATGTTGTATGTTTAGTTTGTAGGTGAAGGCCTTCTTCCTGTCCTGCTGTTATGAACAGCTTTTTAAGACCCTTTAACCTATAGAAAGAAGTATGATGAGAAAGCTTTTCTGTGCAAAACAAAAGCAAAATTATCAAATGTAACTTTAAATACTTATCAGGGTTTTTTATTTTTTACTAATGGATGCTTCTAACAATCAAGCTTGTACTTTGTTGACTTACTACAGGTAAAACATTGCCCTTTGTTTGCACACATTATTCAATTATATTACCAAAAATGTTTGTTTTGCCCCCCATATTTTAAATGGATAAATGAATACTATAGCTGTTGCTAACGAACTCTCATCTCTTGTAAATTAAAGTAAAAGTGAGCGAAATGACGGTCAAGTAAGATAACCCATACTCAAAGTTTGTGCTCTGCATTTAACCCATGCACGTACTGTTTGATGGAATGAAAAAAATAAATACAAATAAATCAAGAGCCATAAATAAGAGACAAAATGGCACACTGAAGGGTGGAATCTATTTTAATAATGGAACTACAATTAATAGAGCATTTAGTGCATTTGCGAGGCAGCAAATTAAAGAAAGCACATGTGCAAAAAAAAAATCATTAGATGCAATCAAAAGATGTGATACAAAGAGGCAAAATAAAACTGAGCAATCTGGGCAGAGAATAAATGTGAACAAAACTAAAAGGTATGAGGCAACGTCCTGTATGAGCTCTATCATCAGTTCCAGTAGATACAGTATTTGATCACCGTTTTTGGGGGATATTTTCATACACAGACTCTGACTTTGATTTCTGCAAGAAAACACAAACTTAATCAGGAACATTGCTGATGTGTGACAGAAAATTAATGACAGACCAACTTTAGGTTTCTCTCTGAATAACCTTTACAACAAGAGCTCATTCATTTTTCTATAAAATCTTTTAAAAAATCGTTTTAAATTATTAAATCAGTAGAGCTGAACATAATGTAAAGGACATAATAGGAAGACCAGCAGTTTTGTTTTTCACATAACTACTGCTACTTAAGAACAGGAATTACATCAGTCATTCGGTTCATCACATGACTTTTCAAACCGTTAAATCAAACAAATGATTTAAGATCTGAAGGTTTGAGAATGGTTGCATTTCTCACAAAAGCAACATATTTGTCGCAGCATGTCTACAAAGCAGCCAGCTTTAGCTTGAAGCTGCATTTCACCTCAGACGATAATGAACCACGGAGCGGCTGCAACTCGAGGCCAGATCTCAGCACAGGTAAACATGAGTCAACAACTCCTTTGTCCCATTGAAAAAACAATTATTTAAAACTGATTTTGTATGATTTATTTTAAAATAACAAACCCAGTTATTTATACTTAGAACTGTCTGTATATGATTTTAAATAGCAGATTATTTAAATTTGTAGTCCACAGACCACAGCAGGTTTGGGTTTGTTGTAATGTTAAAAAGTTTTACATGTACAATATTTAACAGTGTGCATATAATAATCCAATTATATGTGAAAAAAAAACTATCAGACAGACAGTAGCACATCAAAAGTAGAAAGTAGTTGGCTGTGAACTACAAAGATGCAAACCACCCAGGAATGATCTAGCGCAGTCAAATGATACACTGCACAAGCAGGTGTACAAATACAAGACTGACAAAGCAAGACTGATAATAGTTTTAAAAGTGTAATCCCCTAAACCATTCGGTGTGTGTACAGAATACAACTCTCTCTGTGGTAACACAGAAACACTAGTAGACAGAGCCTTTGTTTTATGCTTCGCAGAGCATGCTCTTGTCGCTGCATGGTGTTGCAGGGTTTTCCTGCGGAACTGGGCTACTTTTACACCGACCCCACGGGTGTTTTTTTATAGTCAGGTCATACCTTTCATTTACACACTTACACATTTTCAAGAAATATGAATATATTGAATAGATTTAAGCACACAAATGACATCCAGAAGTAAAAAAAAAAATACAAAAATGTAAATCAAATATTATATATAATATATAAACACTAAAGTCTACAGTTTTTTAATTTAGATAACATTTTACATGCCTTGTAAAAAGGATAATGCTAGGATTTGACATTCGTCATTCATTATCGTTGGAAAACGTATTCTATTTGCACTGAAATGCAAACTCTTAGTGTTAATGGGGGGGAAAGATGCTTAAACTGTCCTTTGATCATAGCTGCTGGCAGTTGAGCCGCTAAACCACCCACGTCTGTTCACTGACCGTCTTATGCACATTAAACACACAACATAAATCAGATTTACTGACTGCAACAACTTCTTGCAACACAGTCATGTATGATCTTACCTTTTTGTGTGTTTTGGGTTTACACAATACTGAATCAGAGTCTTCTTCATGGGTTTGGACTGCATTAATAATTACAAAACATTTTCAGTATTATTTCAACATTTGTATCTTAAAATAAATAGATGAATTGCTTGTCCTGCTGACCTGTTTTTCTTTGTTTCTTGCAGATGCAGCACATCACAACTGCAGCTACAATCAACAGAGATACGGCAGCGGCAGCAAAGATCAATATGTAAAATAACGGTAGGCCCTGATCTTTAATTGACAGTTCTGCAATTATCAAAATGAACCATTGGTTTAAATCTGTTTGTCTATGAAACATCAGCACTGTATAACTGATATATCACTGGACAATATAGCTGGTGACGTACCTGAACATGTGTGACAGAGTTGAGTGATGTCCAGATGTGTGGTCTGGTTGCTGAAGGGATTGTTGAGCACACAGCTGTAGGTGTTGTTATCCTGATATTCCACCTCCAGAGGTAGAGAGAGACTGATGCTGAGATCAGACACACTGATGCTGGACAATAAACTGTTTCCTTTGTACCAGGAGAGAGTCACATGACTCACATTCAACACTGAACACAACAATGAACAATTCTGCTGTGATGATGATGAATTTTGTGAACAATCTCTGGTAATGTAAGGAATGGGCAGATGACCTGAAAATATAATAGAATAAACAGAAACATGGACAAATGTGAGCAACAATCTTGGTGTAGTGTTCTTGTCATTTTAAACTATACAATGATTAAACATTGCAATATTTAGATGAAGGTAATGGCTATTCTGTACACTTTTAAATACTCATGGTTTCAGATTACTCTAGCTATAGATACACTCCAAAAAAAGGATGCTATATAGCACTAAATGTGGTACTTTGGCTCATCGGGGAATCATCGGGGAACCAAATCTTGGTGCTTCAGTGGTTCTTCGGCAGTTCTTCACCGGTTCTTTGGCATGACTGAGGGGCTATATAGCAACGCTACCATATACAGAACCTGATAAACTCCTGTATGGTTCTTCGGCAGTTCTTCACCGGTTCTTTGGCACAACTGAGGGGCTATATAGCAACGCTACCATATACAGAACCTGATAAACTCCTGTATGGTTCTTTGGCAGTTCCTCACCGGTTCTTTGGCACGACTGAGGGGCTATATAGCAACGCTACCATATACAGAACCTGATAAACTCCTGTATGGTTCTTCGGCAGTTCTTCACCGGTTCTTTGGCACGACTGAGGGGCTATATAGCAACACTACCATATACAGAACCTGATAAACTCCTGTATGGTTCTTCGGCAGTTCTTCACCGGTTCTTTGGCATGACTGAGGGGCTATATAGCAACGCTACCATATACAGAACCTGATAAACTCCTGTATGGTTCTTCGGCAGTTCTTCACCGGTTCTTTGGCACGACTGAGGGGCTATATAGCAACGCTACCATATACAGAACCTGATAAACTCCTGTATGGTTCTTTGGCAGTTCCTCACTGGTTCTTTGGCACGACTGAGGGGCTATATAGCAACACTACCATATACAGAACCTGATAAACTCCTGTATGGTTCTTCGGCAGTTCTTCACCGGTTCTTTGGCATGACTGAGGGGCTATATAGCAACGCTACCATATACAGAACCTGATAAACTCCTGTATGGTTCTTCGGCAGTTCTTCACCGGTTCTTTGGCACGACTGAGGGGCTATATAGCAACGCTACCATATACAGAACCTGATAAACTCCTGTATGGTTCTTTGGCAGTTCCTCACCGGTTCTTTGGCACGACTGAGGGGCTATATAGCAACGCTACCATATACAGAACCCGATAAACTCCTGTATGGTTCTTCGGCAGTACTTCACCGGTTCTTTGGCACGACTGAGGGGCTATATAGCAACGCTACCATATACAAAACCCGATAAACTCCTGTATGGTTCTTCGGCAGTTCTTCACCGGTTCTTTGGCATGACTGAGGGGCTATAGAGCAACGCTACCATATACAGAACCCGATAAACTCCTGTATGGTTCTTCGGCAGTACTTCACCGGTTCTTTGGCACGACTGAGGGGCTATATAGCAACGCTACCATATACAGAACCTGATAAACTCCTGTATGGTTCTTGGGCAGTTCTTCACCGGTTCTTTGGCATGACTGAGGGGCTATATAGCAACGCTACCATATACAGAACCTGATAAACTCCTGTATGGTTCTTCGGCAGTACTTCACCGGGTCTTTGGCACGACTGAGGGGCTATATAGCAACGCTACCATATACAGAACCTGATAAACTCCTGTATGGTTCTTCGGCAGTTCTTCACCGGTTCTTTGGCATGACTGAGGGGCTATATAGCAACGCTACCATATACAGAACCCGATAAACTCCTGTATGGTTCTTCGGCAGTACTTCACCGGTTCTTTGGCACGACTGAGGGGCTATATAGCAACGCTACCATATACAAAACCCGATAAACTCCTGTATGGTTCTTCGGCAGTTCTTCACCGGTTCTTTGGCATGACTGAGGGGCTATATAGCAACGCTACCATATACAGAACCCGATAAACTCCTGTATGGTTCTTCGGCAGTACTTCACCGGTTCTTTGGCACGACTGAGGGGCTATATAGCAACGCTACCATATACAGAACCCGATAAACTCCTGTATGGTTCTTTGGCAGTACTTCACCGGTTCTTTGGCACGACTGAGGGGCTATATAGCAACGCTACCATATACAGAACCTGATAAACTCCTGTATGGTTCTTCGGCAGTTCGTTGTGGTGATTAAGGGGCTATATAGCACCACTACCATACAAATAACCTGTTAAGCCCCTTTAAAGGTCCTTTACAATTCTAAGAACCACTGTTGGTGCTGTTTAGCACCATTTTTGTTGAAGAATTCAATGCAATATGGCACCTTATGGTTCTACATAGCACCATTTGACAAAGGTGCTGTATAGCACCTTTAAATATATATAGTCATATATAGCACCAAAAGTGGTTCCCCTATGATTATGAGCTAAGAAACACTTTTAGTGCTGCATAACACCATTTTGTTTGAGTGTATAAACAATATGCATGTTAACATGATTCTAGTGTGAAAAAAAAATTACTTTCAAATCCAGTATTAAAAATTCATCACTGTCAAATGTAACGTTGTAAACCCCACAACCATGAAGTGATTGTATAATGATTTAAACAGCTTTGCTGCTCAAACAAGGCAAACTTTTTAAAATTAGAATTTATGTACATGCTTTAATAAAGCTCAAGTCCTCTAAAAATTGGTCCGGTTCACGTCAACTGTAAGTGCCTCGACCTTAAATTTCAAATGAGGTACAAGTCAATATTATTTTATTTATTTCAAATGTATTTTATTAATATTTCGTTTTTTATTATCATCATTATTATTATTATTTTGGTAATCAAAAGTTTGCTGTGAATTGAGCTTATTATGAATTGAATCTGTAACAGTCCTTTAAAACAAGAACATTTTGATATTAAGAATGAGGCAAATGATACCCACCATAGACAGAAAGATTGAATGTTTTTGATGACCGTTTAGCTGCAAGTATCTTTACTTCATAATGTCCAGTATGTTGAGTTGTGATGTTTGTGATGGTCAGAGATCCAGTTTTATCGTCCAGCTTCAGTCTGTCTCTGAATCTCCCATCAGGACCATCAGATGTGGAGAAGATTCCAGAGGCTCTGTTTATTTGAGCTATCAGAGAGATTTCAGATCCAAAATTCCACATTATTTCATCATCGTCATGTATTTCAGTAACATCAGTGTGTAGAGTAACAGAATCTCCCTCCATTACTGACAACGACTGTGTTTCATTTGTTTCGGCACTAAACACACCTGCAGAAAACAAACAAGTAATCAGTTTCTAACATTTAATTGTGAAACGAATAACAGCAGCAGAGATGCAACATAAAACAAAAGTTGACATACATATGGGTCATTTTACGGTGGCCGAGAGAGCTGAACGCACTGCAAATGCTCACAACACAACCAAACAAAGAAAACAACTGCAAATAACTTTATTCTTTATTGTGTTTTGAGCATTTGCAGCACCTGCTGTTAAACTGATGAATATGTTTTCTTGATTTGCTGGTGCTTTTTCTATTTGCTTGTGCTTTCTGAAGTTACAGCACGTTCAGCTCTCTCAGCCACCGTATCATTTGGTCTGTATTGTATTTTAAAGATAAATTAAAGCAAAGTAAATGTAAAACTACACATTTATTTATTCTGGAAACTTTTAATGGTTTTCACTTTTATGTTCAGTGTCTCACTGAAATGAGACACAATAGATTTCACAATAATATCAAATTGATTTGATTAATCTGGTAAGCACAGCAAATGCAAATATTTTTTTCTGAACCATATAGCAGCAACTTTATTACTAGGAAATAAAAAGGAAGCCATAAACTGATTTTTATAACTTACCAATCAAACGCCACCAGCACAAACATAACAAAACAAGTGCGTGAAACATTTTCTTTAACAGTTCTGTGTCTGGTCTAATAAAACGATCTGCTTCAAACTCTCAAACTGTTCATCTGGTGTGTGAATCCTCCTCTGACAGAGTTTGACCCTCCCAGAGTCCCAGTACACGCACACACACTGAATGTAAGTTAATCTATCAGTGTATAGTTACATATAATATGCCAATAACATTTCTTAAGTTAACTTTAATTGTTAAATGTGGGAACATTTCAAAAAACCTTTATCAAATGGGATTTTTTTTTTTTCATTTAACATTCATGGTTTGACTGTTTTAAGTACATATAGAAGAGAAGAACATTTTCTATATGATTAATAGTCAAACTGAATTTAATGGAGAATAAAATAGTTTGAATTGGTTTTATGATTATTCAGTTGCTCGCAGCACATTTTCTGAGTCAAACTGAAACCTGCTGTGGTTGGTTTTCTTCAGAAACATGCTTTGATCTGTTGGGTGGACAAACAGCTTTTGCATGTGAGTGGCCATTGGTTTGATGTGTATTTAGTTTGCAGGTGAAGAGGCTTCTTCCTGTCTACTGCTATGAACTTCAACATGATCTCATTAGAATGTGTACGCATTTTATGTAAAGGTTCTACAAAACATACATTTACTTATGTTTTCACAGGCACTAAAAGGTACAATATTGATGTATTTACAGCATTTTAGGCCTACAATAATGGCATATTGATGAAACCTAAAACGTAATTTACGTAAAACGTAAATTATTTAAACTATGAATTTCACAGAATTATAAATTAATCCTTATAAATTTGTAATTATGATTAAAAAAATAGAGAATTATGAGTGAATCCTTGAAACTGCGGCATTCAATTTGTATTATATTCAGTTGTCATATAAATGGCATTATGTTTTCAATTGCATTATTAAATAACGCTTACTCATTTACTTAATACGAAATTATAACATTTTGTTCAGTGTGATTTCTGCTGCCAACTTGTTTCATAAAATACATAATGTTAAACAAGACTACACTTTAAACCCTTAAAATGAATAACTCTCGCCTGCGTCATTACTGGTGATTGGAAGATTGGATCATTTTACTGACTCGGATCTTTGAATCCCATTCAGCAAAATAATTGAATCATTTTTCAAGTAATTTCGTTCATTTCGTTCATTTCAGTAGAATATAATTAAAATGTTACCAAATTACCCAACACATGTAGGCAAAACTTTATCACATTTAGAATAAATTACAATTATATAAATACAGTAAGATATAATAATTACACATTAGGGTTTTGCGAGGGGAAGTAGAAAAGGAAAAAGCATAAATAAAAAAATTAAATTAAATCTTGAGTCCTTTAATGCGGTCCGAATCCAGGTTGTCAGTGTTTATCTCTCACCACCCCTGTAAAAATCCTTGGCTAAATTTCCTACTGTTTTTGACAAACACCAAGGTCGTGTGGTAATTGAATTGCCGTCCAAATCCACATATCTGAGTTTACGAGAAGAAATTGGTTCGAAATTCAGTGTTTAAACCGTTTTTGAGCACTCCCGAACAGCGTAACGTTGTACTTCGGTGTAATTTGCATACATACTTATTTCTGAAATACTGGAAAGTATTTAAAAGAATAATACTTCATAAATGGTCCACCTGGGAGCAGAAAGAGAAGAAAAGCACATAAACATTTGAAATGGGTTAAAATTGTGTATTATAACCCCCCCCACACACACACACACATATATATATATATATATATATATACAGTGGGTACGGAAAGTATTCAGACCCCCTTAAATTTTTCACTCTTTGTTAAATTGCAGCCATTTGCTAAAATCATTTAATTTCATTTTTTTCCTCATTAATGTACACACAGCACCCCATATTGACAGAAAAACACAGAATTGTTGACATTTTTGCAGATTTATTAAAAAAGAAAAACTGAAATATCACATGGTCCTAAGTATTCAGACCCTTTGCTGTGACACTCATATATTTAACTCAGGTGCTGTCCATTTCTTCTGATCATCCTTGAGATGGTTCTACACCTTCATTTGAGTCCAGCTGTGTTTGATTATACTGATTGGACTTGATTAGGAAAGCCACACACCTGTCTATATGAGACCTTACAGCTCACAGTGCATGTCAGAGCAAATGAGAATCATGAGGTCAAAGGAGCTGCCTGAAGAGCTCAGAGACAGAATTGTGGCAAGGCACAGATCTGGCCAAGGTTACAAAAAAATGTCTGCTGCACTTAAGGTTCCTAAGAGCACAGTGGCCTCCATAATCCTTAAATGGAAGACGTTTGGGACGACCAGAACCCTTCCTAGAGCTGGCCGTCCGGCCAAACTGAGCTATCGGGGGAGAAGAGCCTTGGTGAGAGAGGTAAAGAAGAACCCAACGATCACTGTGGCTGAGCTCCAGAGATGCATTCGGGAGATGGGAGAAAGTTGTAGAAAGTCAACCATCACTGCAGCCCTCCACCAGTCGGGGCTTTATGGCAGAGTGGCCCAACGGAAGCCTCTCCTCAGTGCAAGACACATGAAAGCCCGCATGGAGGACTCCAAGATGGTGACAAATAAGATTCTCTGGTCTGATGAGACCAAGATAGAACTTTTTGGCCTTAATTCTAAGCGGTATGTGTGGAGAAAACCAGGCACTGCTCATCGCCTGTCCAATACAGTCCCAACAGTGAAGCGTGGTGGCAGCATCATGCTGTGGGGGTGTTTTTCAGCTGCAGGGACAGGACGACTGGTTGCAATCGAGGGAAAGATGAATGCGGCCAAGTACAGGGATATCCTGGACGAAAACCTTCTCCAGAGTGCTCAGGACCTCAGACTGGGCCGAAGGTTTACCTTCCAACAAGACAATGACCCTAAGCACACAGCTAAAATAACGAAGGAGTGGCTTCACAACAACTCTGTGACTGTTCTTGAATGGCCCAGCCAGAGCCCTGACTTAAACCCAATTGAGCATCTCTGGAGAGACCTAAAAATGGCTGTCCACCAACGTTTACCATCCAACCTGACAGAACTGGAGAGGATCTGCAAGGAGGAATCACAGAGGATCCCCAAATCCAGGTGTGAAAAACTTGTTGCATCTTTCCCAAAAAGACTCATGGCTGTATTAAATCAAAAGGGTGCTTCTACTAAATACTGAGCAAAGGGTCTGAATACTTTGGACCATGTGATATTTCAGTTTTTCTTTTTTAATAAATCTGCAAAAATGTCAACAATTCTGTGTTTTTCTGTCAATATGGGGTGCTGTGTGTACATTAATGAGGAAAAAAAATGAACTTAAATGATTTTAGCAAATGGCTGCAATATAACAAAGAGTGAAAAATTTAAGGGGGTCTGAATACTTTCCGTACCCACTATATATATATATATATATATATATATATATCACGTATAATTATATACAACTAATATAATTATATACAGCTCGTCTGTTTTCCTATTTTTAAACAGGAGATTTAAATAATCAAAAAATAAATAGGATTATATATTATATAAGATGCTCAGGATAATAAGAATACATTTTATATAATAAGTATTTTAAAATACATTTTACACAATAATAAGAATACATTTATAAATAAAATTAATTTAATTTTACAGCAGACGATCATGAGACTGGCCACGTGAGCAGCGGGTTCCCGGGTTCGTAGGATCACAGAACTAAGTCCTCTACTGTGAATAAATTGTCATCCAAATCCATCTGAGGTGATATGAAAATGTATTTTTACAGACGTCCAAATGAGAATCAATTACAATCTGAATCAGGTTTTAGCCAATGCTAATTCACAACTCAAACTCAGGTTGGCAACTGCTGTATAATCCTGAAAGCACTGAATTCAGCCTGGGGCAGGGGAGAAGTGTGTCTCTCTGCAGCACTCACACCGTGCCTTCCAAACGGGATATATCGTCCTCCGAAGAGCACTTCGGAGTGAAAACAATCATGGCAGCCATATTGAAGGGTCGTTCCAAACCGAAGTGCTCAAAACTAGCCACTTCAAAGGGCCCTTCAAAATGAAGGATTTCAAAGGGTACAACTGATGGACACTTTGGGCTCCTATGATCCTTTGCGCTGAATCACTGCATGATGGAACGTGATCGACCAGAGTTCAAGCCCGCCTTTTGCCAAACTTTTTTTTCTCATATCACATCAAAAATATATTTATTTTCAATAAAAATGAAATAAATAATCAAGAAGTTCAAAATAAAAGTATCGGGTAGGGTTAGGGTAGGTGTAGAGAGGGCTTTATTGTCCCAATAATGTGGCATCCATTTAAAGTTTTGAATTAAAACTATAATTTACACTCAATCCATTATTAGTGCGTACTGTTTTATAATGTACTACAATACTGAGGTGCAGACAATTGCCACTATTTGCAATAATTTGTATAAATAGCGGAAAATCTTGCTATTTTAACTTAGTGTAAATATAATTTATAGCTGGTGTCCTGCAGAGTTTAGCTCATCCCCAATTAGACACACCTGAAACAGCTAATCAAGCTCTTTTTAGGCATTATAGAAACTTCCTGGCAGGTGTGTTGAGGCAAGTTGGATCTAAACTCTGCAGGACATCAGGGCCCAAGGGGTACCCAAGGAGCATATAGTTAAAAATACTGCTATTTTCACTTGTTGTAAATAGAATCAATTGCTGTTTGTACTGTAAATAGCCGCTGCTGAAACTTTAATGACTTTCGGTAGGAGAGGATGAATTTACGTGTTGTACTAGACTGTTGAATTGCCATGTTGCACTGCACTGGCTCCCTATTAAACATTGTAGCCTATACTTTTTAAAATATTGATAATTATCTATAAATCCAGAATGGTTTAATACCTCAGTATTTGAGCTAGCTCTTAATGCATTATAGTCCTGGCCATTTGATAATACCTAGAATATCAAAATCAACTGCGGGTGGCAGATCCTTTTCCTATTTAGCTCCCAAACTCTGGAACAATCTACTTCAAGGGTTCCCAAACTCATTATTGGAGCCTCCCCAACACTGCAAATTTTGCATGTCTCCTTTATCAATCACACCTGATTCAACTCATCAGCTAATTAGTAGCAACTCCAAGACCTGAAATAGGTGTGTCAGACAAAGGAGACATGCAAAATGTGCAGTGTTGGGGAGGCTCCAAGAATGAGTTTGGGAACCCCTGATACCTAATGCTATTAGGGAGGCAGACACACTCTGTCAGTTTAATTCAAGATTACAAACCCATCTTGGCTTTCACATAACACACTGTGCAGCTGAAAAGGTCAGAGGTCAGGACTAACTCTAAACAACGGGGCTTGTATTCCAACAAAACCACCAGACAACTGGAGTCACAGCAATCATCAGAGCTCTCTTTATCTCTCTCTCTCTCTCTCTCTCTCTCTCTCTCTCTCTCTCTCTCTCTCTCTCTCTCTCTCTCTCTCTCTCTCTATCTTGTTACTTATGTTGTTATACTGCCACCTAGCAGTCATGTGCAGAATCAGTGTTTCACAGAACACACTAACACATTTCTATTATTCAAATCCATTAAAGGATTGTTAGGCTGCATTAATGAGGTTACTACACCAATATTAGTTTCTTTCTTATTCCGAGGTTATTGTAGCCACCAAATCCAATCCATATCCAGATCAGATAGATGGTGGATCAGCACCTAGAGATGACCTCACAGCCTTGAATGCAGTGGTGGCTGGTGGCAAATTGTGGGGCGCCATGTCCAAAAAATGTAGCATACATCCCGATATGATTTATCCCAGTATAACAAAATAAAATGATTAAGATATGAAACATTTTAAATAAAGAAAATTATTTTACTAAATTCAAGATTGAGGATGATTCTCACAAAACTATATTTTCTGCAAGCTTTTTTCAAGAAAATTTAAGACATTTTGTTTTTAATTTTAATAATAATTCAAAACTGATGTATACATTGCAACAGCAAAGTCTGTGAGAAAAATAAATAAATGTTACATTTGTTTAGACCTTTTCCTATACATATATAAATAACTACAAGTCAAGCTGCAGTACCAAGCAGGACCACATGGAGACGCCAACAGACCACTATACCAGTCGCCTTAAAGTTATTTAAATATACCCGGATCTGTATTCAGAATTATTAAACAGAGCAAAACACAAAAAAAAAAAATATATATGAATAAAAACATGAATTTGTTGAGTGTGGTGATCTGAAGGCAGCTCAACATGACTGACCAATGAACAGTTCCTCTGTCAGAGTGAATGTTGATGCCAAAACACCACTGTACATATCAAACTTCTATAGAAACACGCTTCTTCAGCGAGTGTCTATTATAAAACACTTGCCAGACATGCGATCATACTGAAATGTGAGCAAAGTGTCAGCAAGGACCAAGACAACTAGATGAGCCCCAGAGACAAATCCCCAGCAATGACCTCGCCACCTAGACAGCCATCAGGACAAGACCACAGGAATCAGAAGAATCCTCCGCACAATCTGACTCTGCCGCAACCTAGAAACAAACTGCTGGTCTTGTCTGGCCAAATACATTTACCTGCCCATATTTCAGGATCGGAATATCAGATATGTCATAACATAATTAACACGTTTGTGAATATAACAGGAGAAATTAAATGAAAGCGATACATTGCTTATTCACAGCTATTGTGGCAGCGGTGTCACATGATAAGCATGACGCGTCACCATGGAAACAATAAGGTGATGCATTCTAAAATAAATGTTGCTTAAAAAAAACTCACTCTGGGGTTATATTAAATATTTTAAACTCACGTTTGAAAAGGTTTAGAATGACTATAACAATTAAAATACATTGCAACAAGATCGGTCCCCTGCTAGTCTGGTTATGCCATTCCATAGCACAAAAGTCAAATTACTTTTTTGATACGCATGAAGAAATGTAGTCGGCAAATGCGTTTCCATCTCCCATTTTTGCATCTACCCTATTTCGCACATGGGTAAAAACTTTTTTTGAGAATAAATATATTTTTTTTCTCAAAATTTGCAATTTCCATCACTTGTTTCAGATGAGATAGTCTATGTCACAATGCGCATAAAAACAGAGTGATGACACAATGACTGCATCCGAAAACTTAGGCAGCTGACTTGCTGCCTCGCTGCCTTCTGAGGCAATGACATTGCAGGCAGTGTTTGCATGAAGGCACCTCACGAAACTGAGTTCGGACAGGCTTCTGAGGCAGCGCAACGGTTTATTGATCTACAACAAAATAGAACGAGATTTGGTGATAACTAAACAAATATTGAATTACTATAATACTGATTTCTCACTAGAAATAACATCAAAAGTGCAAAAAGTTAATCAGAAATATACATTTACACAAACTTTTTTTTGTTTTTGTATTGCTTTTAACAATAACAGAAAGGCATTCATAACAGGCATGTTTACAAATATTGACTGAGATTACACTTAATTTTCATTCACATTCTGTACATCATATAACAAATTAAGTATAAAATAAAATAAAACATTGGGGAAGAAAGAAAAATAAATAAAAGACGAAGAAGTAGTAGGGGAGTATTATGTTTTCACGTTATGAAACTAAAATCCTCAATAATAAAGTATACAAAAATCTTGCTTTAGGACTTTTCATCCCTCTCACTGTCTCCAAATATTCCTCTTTAAACACCACTAATTGGGGGGGGTGGTTGAAAAATTTACATTTATGAATATAGAATTTTAACAAAAGCAACAAATGATTTATTACATATGATACCTTTTTGTCATTAAATAACAAGCCAAACTTAACAATTTCCCCTGAGAGGATCAGTCTTACAGGTAATCGTTGGTGAATCCAGCAGAATGCATCATTCCAGAATATTTGTACCAAATTACACTGAAAAACAAGTGTTCAACTGTTTCTATCTCCAGATTGCATAATTGGCACATTTTGGAATACCCAAAATCTTTCTCTTAAAAATTATTTTGCAGGATAAATGTGATTCATCATTTTAAAATGTACCTCTTTACATTTAGGGTTGACAGGGAATGAAAGAAAATGTGTTTTAATTTCAGACACTTTTTTTCTTATCAAAATGACAAAATATATAAGATCTCTTTACTGGTCCTGGAAAACAACGTTGTAATAAACAATTTCTCAAAAATCTGTTAGAACACTTTTTATCAGTAAAGTTATTATAGTATTTTGGGAGTTATTGTTGAATATTTTACTTGTTCCTTATCTGAATTTATCATCTGCAATGGTATACACTTATTGATTTTACCGTACATTTCGGGAGCAACTTCCATTGTATTTACCACAAATATCATCATAACTCAATATATTTCCCAAGTCGTTATAATGTGTTAGTGACCATATGCCTTTCTTCCACCAATCATCAATAAACAGAGATTTTCTATTCACCAAAATACATCTGTTATTCCAGATAGACATAGTATGTGGGCTAAAATTATGTTTGAAAATCAGTTTCCAATATAATAGTTCTTGTTAATGAAAAGCAGAAAGTTTTATGGGGAGTTTAGACATTTCAAAATCACATTGTAACAAAAAACTAATACCAGCATATTTTTTGAATATAGCTGTAAGAATCTGAAACCAAAATGAAGATTCATTATTTATGAAAGACTGTAACCAGTTAAGTTTTATGACCCTTTTCATAATAATATCAAAGTCAATTGTTTTAAGACCACCCACTTCATAATCTTTAATCATATCACTTTTACGTATATAATGACTTTTCATTTTCCATATGAAATCAAAATGTAACTTATTTATCGCCTTTATCTTTTTTGCAGACACTGCTAAAGAAAAACATGGATAGATGAATCCAGAAAGACTTTCTACTTTCATTAATAAGATTCTACTAAAGATCATTATGTCTCTCTGAAACCAATTGTTCATTAATAATCTACATTTCATCAAAATTTAAGTTTTCTAAATTATCTGTTTTCTTAGATAACAAAATACCCAAGTACTTAATTTCATTTTTACTGGGATATTGTAAAATGATATACTAGGGTGATCATGGATGGCCAACAGCTCGCAATTTGACATATTCAACCATAAACCTGAAGCTTTTGAAAAAATAACATTATAGACTGGAGTGCTAAGGGAATTTGCTGTTAATTTCTAAGAAAAAGAATCGTATCATCAGCAAATTGACTGATAATAAAATGATTACTAAGTTGATGCCTGATAAGTTGCTCATTTTGATTAAAATAGACAACATTTCTGCAACCATGATAAAAAGTAAAGGTGAACAACCACAACCTTGTCTAATACCTCTTTTGACCGGGAATCTTGAACATGAACCTTGAGTAAGAGCGACAGAGCTGTTTATGTCTTTATATAGCATTCTTACAATATTATACATTTTGGGCCAAAACCAAAGTGTTCAAGAGTTTGATAAATAAAAGAGTGTTCCACCATGTTAAAGTTCTTATTGTCACGATCGAAGCTCCCATACCACCCCCTCTGCACCACCAGAGGGAGCCGTCCCCTGAATATTAACTCACATTCAGACTCAGTTTCCCATCATTCCTCATACCTGGGCCTGATTGTCTTGCCACACCTACACCTCATTCACACACACACACATATAAGCAGCACACTTCCATGCACTCACTGCGAAGTCTTGATTTGCCCCGGCTGTCAATTCTGAGCATTACTACCCGTGTTTGTTTTTCCTGTTATTACCTCTGCCTTGATCCTTGACTCTGTGATTCTTCTCTGGCTGCCCTGACTCGGACTGTTTCCCTGGACTCTGATATTAGCCGTCTACCCTGATTACTCTGCCTGTTTATCTGACTACGTCTCTGCCCTGTCTACGCTGTTTCCATTGCTGGTGATTGACCCTGTTCTTTTTGACCAGTCTAATAAACAAAGCTGTAAATGGATCCCGCTCCGTCTGATGTTTCGCAACATAAGACTTCGCCAAACAGCGATCCAGCAGCATTGATGCAGTTGACGACTGAACTCACAGCACAAGCCTCGCAACGCGCTTTGCATCAACATCAGCTGCAGCGACTCACTGCGCTCACCGAGGAGCTTGTTACAGCTTTGCAAGGTCTGCGCATAACTCAACCCCAAGCCGCTGCTAACCCGCCACCTGCTCCAGCCAACCCTCCAGCCATTCAAACTCCCCCTGTCAGCCCACGACTCGCCTTTCCTGAGAAATTTGACGGTGATTCCACTAAATGCAAAGGCTTCCTGTTGCAATGCTCGCTCTTCGTCAACCAACAACCGTCACTTTACCCCACTGAATCCAGTCGCACCGCCTTCGTGTGCTCGTTGTTTATCGGCAAAGCTCTGGACTGGGCTACTGTGGTATGGAGGACCGATAGTTCCGCCTTCCCTACCTTCGACTCATTTCTCCATCACTTCAGGGAGGTGTTTGAACATCCAGCTGAGGGAAGAGGCACGGTGAGCAGCTTCTAGCACTCTCACAAGGCAGGAGAAAATTATGCGTTATCATTCCGCACTCTGGCAGCACAAACTACGTGGGTGGAGGATACCCTGAAACTGTTGTTTCGGAGAGGTCTGAACACTGAACTGCAATCTGAGCTGGCGTGTCGAGACGAGGGGAGAACCCTGAGCCAATTCATTGAACTTGCTATCCACATAGATAATCTGATTCGTTCTCGACGCATGGTACGATCTGCACCTCGCTCACCACCCAGATCTCAAAATGCCGTTGAACCGATGCAACTAGGATTCACTCCCCTCACTCCCCAGGAGAGGGAGTGCCGCATGCAAAAACAACTCTGTCTGTACTGCGGCCAGGCGGGCCATATGAGAAACACTTGTCTCGTTCGGCCATCATCGGATCTGCGCCCGATGAGTGACATTACCCGCTCAATCAGTTCAGCTTCTAGTATTACACTGCCTGTCGAGTTAATCTCTCAGAATCAAGTAATTCAGACAATGGCGCTTCTAGACTCAGGAGCAGCTGGAAATTTCATAGACAGCGAGTTTGTCGGTCAACTTCACTTAAAACTAACCCGCTGTAATTCCTCCTTGGCAGTGGAGGCGCTAGATGGCCGTCCCCTGGGCAAGGGAAAGATTCTCCATCTCACCGATCCAGTCAAACTGCACATCGGAACCCTGCACTCTGAAAAGATTAAATTCTATGTTATACAGTCACCCAGCCATCCGCTGATTCTCGACCTTCCCTGGCTTCGAACACACGATCCACAAATATCCTGGAGAGAGGGACAGATTACTGAGTGGGGACCAGCATGTCAAGAACGTTGTCTGTCCAAAATCACCCGAAAACCCAACACAACCACGACTTCCACCGTAGACACTCTCAACTCACTCCTTCAGTACGCAGATCTCATATAAGTCTTCAGCCAGAGAAAAGCCTCTCAGCTCCCCACTCACCGCTCAGTCGATTGCGCAATCGATCTCCTGCCTGGCACCACTCCACCCAAGGGAAGGATTTTCCCTCTGTCCCAACCCAAATCAGAGTCCATGAAGACCTACATACAGGAGGAATTAGCCAAGGGGTTCATCAGACCGTCCACCTCTCCTGCATCCGCAGGGTTTTTCTTCGTGAAAAAGAAAGATGGGGCCTAAGACCATGCATTGACTATCGAGGTTTGAATGAGAACACTGTGAAATTTCGCTACCCACTACCACTCGTTCCTGCGGCCCTCGAACAACTGCGGCAGGCGAAATATTACACCAAGCTCGACTTACGTAACGCCTACAATTTGATTCGCATCCGTGAAGGGGATGAGTGGAAAACAGCCTCCTCCAGAATGCCCCGCCGACCTAGTGTTCGTTCCAGAACCCTTCCGTCAGCCACTGCTCAATCAAGTCCACACAAGCCCCAGTTCAGGCCACCCTGGAATCACAGCTATGGAACATCTCCTGCGGAATCGCTTCTGGTGGCCAACACTTTTGACAGACGCAGCCAAATTCATTCACAATTGCCATATCTGCAGCACCACCAAATCACTCAGACAACTTCCATCCAGCCTGTTACAACCCTTACCCATGCCCCGATGCCCCTGGTCACACGTAGCCATTGACTTCATCACGGATCTACCCAACTCCCAAGGTAACACAACCATTCTCACCGTTGTTGACCGATTTTCCAAAGCCTGACGCCTCATACCATTGCCTAAACTGCCTACTTCTCTTGAGACAGCCGAATTACTGTGCAACCAGGTGTTTTGCTATTACGGCCTGCCTGACGACATTGTCTCCGATCATGGTCCTCTATTCACCTCAAGGGTATGGTCAGCTTTCTTCAAAAGTCTAAATGTCAATATCAGTCTCACTTCAGGGTACCATCCACAATCTAACGGTCAGACCGAGCATCTTAACCAAGAGGTCATTCGCTTCCTTCGCTCCTACTGCCAGCAACAACAAACAGAGTGGAGTCGATATTTGATGTGGGCAGAATACGCTCAAAACTCCCTGACCAAACCAGCCACAGGCATGACCCCTTTCAAATGTATCCTCGGATTCCAGCCACCAATGTTCCCCTGGTCTGGAGAACCCACCGAGCTGCCTTCGATTACTGAATGGCTACAACGCAGTGAGGAGGTCTGGGACTGAGCTCACACCCATCTCCTACGAGCAGTCAAGCGTCAGGAACTTCAGGCCAACCGACACCGACGATCAGGTCTCGTCTACCAGTCAGGGCAATGGGTCTGGCTCTCGACCCGGGATCTTCGCCTCCGACTTCCAAGCAAGAAACTCAGTCCCAGGTATGTTGGGCCCTTCAAAATTTCCAGACAAATCACCCCTATATAATGTCGGTTAGAACTGCCCTTACTGCATTTCTCCCACTTTTCATGTATCCCTGCTGAAACCCGCTGGTGGTCCGAGAGGGGCGTCGGAGGAGGGAGCTGAACCGCAGACTCCTCCGCCCATCCTGGTCGACGGCGAGGCGTATCGAGTGCACGAACTGCTAGACTCCAGACACCGGGGCGGTGCGCTACAGTATCTGGTCGACTGGGAAGGGTTCGGTCCGGAGGAGCGATCCTGGGTTAACTCAGGCGATATCCTGGACCCCACTCTCACAGAGGAGTTCCACCAATTGCACCCGGAGAAGCAGGCCCCTTGACCTCGCTGAAGACCCCGGCGCCGTCTGCCTCCTCGCATCAGGAGCCGCTCGCAGGGGGAGGGCTCTGTCATGATCGAAGCTCCCGTACCACCCCCTCCCCTGAATATTAACTCACATTCGGACTCAGTTTCCCATCATTCCTCATACCTGGGCCTGATTGTCTTGCCACACCTGCACCTCATTCACACACACACACATATAAGCAGCACACTTCCATGCACTCACTACGAAGTCTTGATTTGCCCCGGCTGTCACTTCTGAGCATTACTACCCGTGTTTGTTTTTCCTGTTATTGTCTCTGCCTTGATCCTCGACTCTGTGATTCTTCTCTGGCTGCCTTGACTCGGACTGTTTCCCTGGACTCTGATATTAGCCGTCTACCCTGATTACTCTGCCTGTTTATCTGACTATGTCTCTGCCCTGTCTACGCTGTTTCCATTGCTGGTGATTGACCCTGTTCTGTTTGACCAGTCTAATAAACAAAGCTGCAAATGGACCCCGCTCCGTCTGATGTTTCGCAACACTTATAGAATTCCAAAAATAAAATAAATCCATCTTCTTCAATTAAATGACTATATTCAATCAAATCAAAAATTAACCTAATATTATTATGAATTGATCTATCCTTTAAATATCCTGATTGTTTCACACTGATAATTTGTGATATTCCAATTTTCAATCTAGAAGCCAAAGTCATAGTAAATCATTTGTAATCTGTGTTTAGAAGTGTTATGGGGTGTAAGTTATCTAATAATCTCTTATCTTTACATGGTTTTGTTAACAAAATTATAAGGCCTTGTTTTATAGTTGGTAAAAGTTAATTATTCCGTATACACTCATGTAAAACTTCCAACAAAAGATATTGTAGGTCCTCCCAAAATTATTTATAAAAATCTGTGGTTAAACCATCAGGACCTGGTGATTTACTGTAGCTTTCCTGTAGCTCAACTGGTAGAGCATGGCGTTAGCAACGCCAAGATCATGGGTTCGATTCCCAGGGAAAGCAAGAGCTGATAAAATGTAGAAACTGTAACTTGAATGCAATGTAAGTCGCTTTGGATAAAAGCGTCTGCTAAATGCATAAAATGTAAAATGTAAATTTACCAGGTTTGCTCTTTTAACAGCTGCATCAAGTTCTTGTACGGTTATTTCTGATTCAGAAACTTCTTTAAATATACTATCAATTGACCGGATATAATTTTTTATCATCTGCAAAAAAAAAAATAGAATTACTAGGGGATATACTATGACGAATACAGTTTAGAGTAGAAATTAAACACTTTATTTGCTATTGTGTTATGATCTGAATTTTCTAATTGATTCACAATTAAACAATTAATCGAGTTTCTTTCTTGACCTCTTTTTTCCAGGTTGACAAAATATGAACCATTTCTTTCCCCTTCTTCCAGCCACTTAGCCCTGGATCTCACATACGCCCCTTTTGCATTTTTAATATAAAATATAAAAACCTAATACGTTTTTGTCTCTCCTCTTCTGACATATTAGGTTAACAACAACATCTATTAATCTCTTGAATCAATTGAAATTATTTTTGTAGTTTCTTTTTTATCAGATTTTTACTAAATGTAATTGAATATTCTCTCAATTTATGTTTTAAGTATTCCCATTTAATACCACTCGGCATTCTTTTTACTTTAAACTCAGCTATTATATTTTTAATATACGCACAAAAGTCATCATGATGAGTAAGTCTTCATTAAATGTCCAATATCCTTTAGTTTTAGAAGATTTCTTATTTTGTTCTAAGATTAAATTGATTACACTATGGTCTGTTAAGGGGGCACCTGAAATACTACATTTAGTTGCATAACTTGAAAGATCAGATCCTAGCCAATAATCGATTCTCGGTTTTGAAGTGGCATTTGTTTTGAAAACAACGAGAACTGGGACAGCCCTTACTCTCACGTGTAAAACTAAGGGGAAGGGGTAAGACAGAGAATTGGGATTCACAGGGTGAGTAAGGGCTGAGTGTAAGGGCTGTCCCAATTCTCATTTTGACCGAGGGGTAGGGGTAAGGGGAAGTGGTAGATACCCCTTAAAACCAAGCATTTTCACGAGCTTACTTGAAACCAAGGGGTACCCAGAACACACTGGATCATCTCGAGAGTCCCATGAATGGAAGTATTTTTGGCTTAAATAATTGATTAAAAAATTACGACAGTCTTGTTTTGTGCTCTACACAGACCTGTACATATATATTTGCAACCATGTTCTTAATTGAAACATTTTTATATACATTTTATATTCAATAAATTATAATATTCTAATAGTATATTTAAATTATCTAAATCTATATTTGTAAATTGTGGTTTTAAATTATTATTATTATATTTTTTTTATTTAAGGTTAGAATTTTGAACAAAAAAACAAAATTATAAAGAGGGTAAATAATTGTTGAGGACTCTGTACAGTATTTAAACATGATTGTGTCAATGCCTTTCCCCCAAAATACATGTTATTGTGCAAGGAGTAGCATGGACTATCAGTGGAGGGACAGAAATCCCTACGATTTCATTATAAAGATCTTCATTTGTATTCTGAAGATGAACAAAAGACTTAGGTTTGGAACGATATGAGGGTGAGTTATTGATGACAGAACCAACCTTTTAACTTCTTTTACCTGGAGTGTTCAAAGACATTGTTAATGCTGACCAATATGCCATAAGAAATTAACTGGGAGTAGTTTGAATACTACACAAACACGTGGTGACATCACAATTCAAGATTTATTTTAAGCATACTAAATATGCCTGTAGTGAAAAGTGTATCTGGAACTTGAGAATTTATAATAGTTTTTGTTTGTTTGATTTTCCAGACTACATCCAAAATAGTGTTTCCACATCTGAGATAAAGGCAGTGATAAGAACCAAGCGGAACAATGAAAAATTAAACCTGCCTGAATAATGAGGGAAGAATGATTGCGTGATATTATTTTAAGTTAAAAGAAAAGTAAAATCATTTATTGTTGCATTGTTGTTTGAGACATTCACTGTTGTTTTGTACTTTAATTCATTATATTGCAGATAAATAAAATAAAACTTGTTATTCTGAATATTCTGGTTGCATTTCAGTGTTACTCTAACATTTTATTAGTATTGCACTTCGCTAGTATTGTATTGTATTTCAGTTGTATTATATATTGCATTACTGCCGTTTTATTGTAGTATAATTGTAGTACTACTTCAGCTGTATTGCAGTAATACTGCAGTTCTATTGCAGTTGTTTTTTAGTAGTACTTCGGATGTATTGCAGTAAAACAGCAATAATGATTTTTTTTCTACATGTAACAAAAACTACAGTATTAGGTTTTTTTTTAAACTGCATTATTACTTTTTTTAAAAACAGCAGTATTTGTTTGTAAGGGTAAATTCAGACTTATACAGATGGGTCAAAAGATCCGGAATCAGGAAGGACTGGATCAGCAATTGTTATAGTTAATCAAGGAGGCGAGGGAAGCAAAAGAACCACAGATTATCTAAATGTGTATACAGTTGAGTTATATGCCATCATGGTGGCAATAGAATGGATTGGAAAGAGGACGAAATAAGTAAAGTTTTAATTGGAAGTTATTTATTATCAGCACTGTACAGTCTCAGGACAGGTATGTCCAATAGCCATCAGGACGTATATGAAATATTGACAACATATAC
>CM049825.1:8071115-8157751 GCA_027422435.1 Schizopygopsis pylzovi | reverse complement strand
AATAACCCTGGATGAAATTATCAGTATAACCCAAGCTAAAGCATAATAATGTGCATTTGTTCAGATAGACTGGCAGTACAAGATTGTGAGATGCATTATATGAATGCTTGACTAAAGAGATGTGTCTTTAATCTAGATTTAAACAGAGAGAGTGTGTCTGAACCCTGAACATTATCAGGAAGGATATTCCAGAGTTTAGGAGCCAGATATGAAAAAGTTCTACCTCCTTTAGTGGACTTTGCTATCCTAGGTACTACCAAGAGTCCAGAGTTTTGCGACCTTAGGGAGCAGGTTGGATTGTAGCGTGATGGAAGATTAGTTAGGTAAGCAGGAGCTAAATAATTTAGGGCCTTGTAGGCAAGTAATACTATTTTGTAACTGATACGAAACTTAATAGGTAGCCAGTGCAGAGACTGTAAAATTGGAGTAATATGATCATATTTTCTTGACCTGGTAAGGTTAAGAAAATGATGTGTTGTTGGTTAACATTCAAACTGTCACGGTCCTGCTGGTGTGCCCAGGCTGGCCACCAGATGTCTCTGTGTGTTGAGCACATGGCTTGTTGTTTGTTGGTGCCATGTGCTCCCATGTCGATTGTCTGTCCCCTCCCATCTTGTTACTTAATCATTGTTTCAGTGGCTCCAGCTGTGTCTCCCTCGTTACCCTCGTTTGTCTCCCTATATAGTCTCCTTGTGTCTGCAGTCCTGTGCTGATCCGTTGTCTTACGTGTGAGTGTTTAATGTTTGACTGTGCTCCAGTCTTCTGCCTGCTTGTTTTTTCCCCCTCGGGTGGTTTTTGTTGCTCTTTTGTTTCATTTTATTATATTAAAACCTGATTTCCTCTGCACTTGAGTCCTCGACCTCATCTCTCACCTGACACAAATACGTTATTAATCTCAACACCCAAAAGAAAGCTTCACAGGATTATGAGTGTAGCTGTGGTGTATTGAGATACATGCATGAACAGTAGGAGTCGCTAATATCCCAGTGGCAGAGACGGCACAAATATGTCATGAAGGAGTGAGGTCCTGAAGTTCATTACTGTGAAATATACAACAGTAGCCAACCTGAGAGTGACGCACGTGCTTTGTTTTCATCTGTTTTTCCTTTTCTTTTCTTGGCTCCGGATTGCTCATGTCTTCTCACGGGCATAGTTGTCCATCATTTGAATTCAGCCGCAAAAAAAGGTGCGAGCGGTCGCGGACACGGATGCGGGAATGCCGCGTTAAGGCTAGTTCACACTACAGGATTTGAAGCCCGATTTGCAAGTTAACGAGCTCACCGACAGGTCTGGCTGTAATCAGGGGAAAATCAGCAGGTGATCGGCGCTCCGCAATCTTTATGTGTAAACTACACAATGATGCATC
Source organism: Schizopygopsis pylzovi (assembly GCA_027422435.1). Classification (NCBI taxonomy): domain Eukaryota; kingdom Metazoa; phylum Chordata; class Actinopteri; order Cypriniformes; family Cyprinidae; genus Schizopygopsis; species Schizopygopsis pylzovi. Next base: position 8,156,385 of record CM049825.1, on the reverse strand, counting down.
AAAGAGGCTCTCTGATGTGTCGCCGATGCCAAACAAATATCTAGCATGCTAAATATCTGGACCAGTGGCCAACTCACCAGTGTCAGGTGTCGTGACGAGCTACAGCCAATGAAAGAGCAAGGCATGGTTTGAGGTCACCAGAAGAAAAACAACAGCAGCAACTTCGCTTAAAGAAAGTAGGCTTTTATTTTTGCACATAAGCGTCATTCACTCACATCGTTTTGGCTGCTATATTTTTTATTACCCACCAATAGTTACTGTTGCTATGACCGACAAACACTCACACTAAACATCATGTTCTCACGCAGTGAAAAACACATCTCAGAGCAAAGAGGAAACGACAAAGAGGAAACAAAACACAGACAGAGAAGACAGAGCAGGTTACTGTTGATATGAAACAAGGTCTCAGGACTCTCAGCTTTGCCTCAGTTCAAACACGTGAACCGATCGTCGTTTCATATTTACGTAATGCACAAAATGAACATGAATAAACATCAGAAAGTGTTTAATTTCAAACGTTTTAAGTCCACCGAAGTTAATCTAACGTTACTCTGTCTGATTTTTGGTTAAGGCTGGAAGACAGCTGTGGTTACTGGGCATGCGCATTTAAATATTTTCAGAGCCTACATTATAACGTGAAACCTATAAAAATGGTTTTAAAAAGTACATAGTGCCATATTTCATCACTTTAGAGTGTCGCAGTGACCATCTTTTTGCAGTAAAGGACCTTAATGAGTGGGAAGATGACGTGAAGTGATGCGAGATCAACTGCATTGAAAACAGATGAACGCATGTGCATAAACAGCTCCCGATCAGAGCAACATTCACGGGAGTTGGTCTTTTTCACATGTATTTCTATGATGACTGGCCGTAGCTGTCAGGCAAGATGGCGGATAGCAGCGGCAGCACATAATATATGCGTTCTGATTGGTCAGATCGCCTGTCAATCAAGCTCTTTGCGAACTGTCAATTATCGCGTGGTTTCATGAAAAAACGTGGTTTACGGACCGAATCGTGGGTGACAGAGTTGTTGTCAGCTCGTGTAGTGTGTTAACCCCTGGTTGCAGATCATTTACATAGTCACGTAGTGTGAACACCACAACGACTAAAATACAGACAATCAAGTCATGTAGTCTGAACAGCATAGCGATCTACCGACGTGTAAAGTCATGTAGTGTGAACCTGGCTTTACGGTGTTTTTTTCTTTTTCTGTGAGAGCAAATGGGACGGATACCATCATTTTAGCTTTTTTAGTGTCTGATATCAAATTACCACACTTTTACCGTAATAATAATCACTATAATAAGTGGTGCTTTACGAAGGAGTGTAAGATAGACAAAATAGTCCTAATAGTACAAGTGGTATGCATACTGTATTACTGGAGCGCCATCTAGTGTTAAAGGTGAACATTTATTTAATCCGAAAGTAATGTACAGAGTCACTTTATAAATGATTAGCTTATTTCTAATAAAAAACTCAGAAATATCACAACAAATTCAGATTCAAGTTGTTAAGAGTGAATCAGATCTGCTTTAATGTCATGTATTATATGACCATACAAAGACCTTTCAAGTTCCTTTCAATTTTCCTGTAAATAAAACAGTTTATATAGGCTAAGCCTTCACAGCACATTTTCCTTGGTTGATGCAAAGTAATAATAATAATAATAATAATAATAATAATTATGGGGGTCTAAAAATATTCCTGCCACGTTTTGTCATCTACTGAGGTTGAGGCAAATATTTTTCTAAGGCCTGTTATTGTACTTTAACTACATGACACTTAAATTACTTTTCTGAGAATATTTACAATAAAATGCACCTTTATGGCACTTCTAAACCCTGCTATTGATTTGGGAGATCTGAGATTGAATAATTTTTTGAATGAGAATATAATAGAAAATAATGAGATTTAATTATTTAGATCGGATATCTGCTGATGTTCTGTATGCAGACAGTTAACTCTTTGAACAAAAGAGACACAATGGTGAGATTTCATGGATCAACCCTTGCATTATTTGAACCTTCAACCTTTCTTTAACCATAAAGCTACAACACCAAAAACAAACAAATAAACTGCCTCATAGACTCAAATAAACTGATTCCTGCAGAAAACACCAGCTTTGAGTAACATGAAAGTTATGAATAACAGCACACTGGTGTTTTCATTATGTTCCTCTCTAGTGTTGTCAAATGACAACAGTAAAACTTTAAAGACTGTAATATTACTAGTATTGGTAGTACAGACTCAATTCAGCACCTGTGTGTTGATTGATGGCAACTACTCTGTAAAAACTGATTGTCTTCAAGTATTAAATTATTTGATTCAAATTACTTAATTCATATTCATTTCTAAATTAACCGTCTTCAAACTGAAATACATCAAGCGCTATTGCTGCTAGCATTTCCTTTTTTGATAATTGTATTTCTTAAGCAACACCTGCATTATATAAAATATTATTTAAATCACTTAACTGAATTATAAATTATAATAATTATTAATTATATTGTAAACTAGTTTGAATTAGGTGAAATTTCAGCACTGGTACCTAATACTGAAATCATGTGTTAGAGCCACACTGTAAAATGTAATAAGTTGAGTTAACTTAAAAAAGTGAGGAAACCGATTGCCTTAAATTTATAAGTAAATTTAATGCATATTAAATACATTTATAAGTAAAGTAATGTATTACTTTTGAGTTGGTTAAATTAAATATTATTTGTAAACAAAACGTATTCATTAAGTAAAGTATAGTATACATTTTAAGTTGGCAAAACTAAATAGTATTTGTAGATTAAACTTAATTATCAAGTACAATTAAGTACTGGTGACTCAAAAGCATTAGTTGAGGTAACTTATTATTAGTGTTCACTTTACTAGTAAATTTAAGGAAACCGATTGCCTCACATTTTTAAGTAAGCTAAACTAACAAAAACGAGCAAAAAATGAACTGTCGTCAAAACATTCATTTTATTGTAACAGTGTACAAAAATTGTTTATTTAAAGCATTTTTAAAACAAAAAGGGTTGATGGTGAGTGATTAAAACAACCAATAAGTCAACCCTACAATAAAACATTTGTGTTACTGCAAACACACAGATAACTGATTAAAACAGACATTTTTGTTGTGCGAGGGATTTGTCACCCATCAACCTGGATACAACACCCAAAATGCAAATATAGACCTAAGACAGTCTTGTTTCTGCTATTACAAACATATGAAAAACAGTAAAAAACAAGTTTTATTACTGCAGTTTTGGTTTTTGTATCCAGGCTGACAGTTGATTAAATAAAACTCACAAATTACGGCAGAATTGCAGCAATTACGGTTTTGCTTTTTCTAGGATTTGTATCCAGGATGACAGAATTATACACCCAAAGTGTAACAACAGACCTACAACAACAGTCTTGTTTCTGCCATCAGCTCAAATCTGATTAAAACAACAGACGTCTTTTTTAGACAGACACAAGACTAAATCTTTCTCTTATTACTAACAAACACATCTTGACTAAATAAAGTTTTGGTTTTGCATCCAGGTTGGTAGGTGTCTGATTAAAACTACCAAAAAAATTCAACAACAGACCTACTGCAACACGGTCTTGTTTCTGCCATCAGATACACAAAGAACACATCTTGACCAAAACATCCAAGTTCCCCTTCATGGGAACTTCGAACTGCGTCCCCTAGGGGCCACTATGGGGAACGCCTCCAGCGTGACTCGTGCCTGAAGAAACATATGAAAAAACACCATCCGTTGGCCGGCGACAGCCCATGACGTCACTACCGGCGCGACCACAATATAAGGACGGCCGGGTGAATACATCATCAGCTTTTTCGTCTTCACTGACTGATTTGTTTGAAGAAACCTGCATTCTGGTAGGAACACAGTTTTCCTTTATTTATCATGGCGAGCACTAGCAAGGCGTTTAGAAAGTGTGTGGATCCGTGTCTTCGTTATTTGACACCAGATGACACACACGATTATTGCGTCTTCTGTTTGGGCGAAGAGCACGCGCGCGATGTCCTTGAGGGGGTAATCTGTGTGCATTGTGAGCTGTTCTCCATGAGAAAGCTTCGTTCTCGTTTGTCCCTCTTTTCGAGTAAAGAGGGACAGCCATCTGCCTCCCGCGATTTGAGACCCACCGTTGCTGAGGCGCGGAGGGGAATGAAATCGTGGGGTTCGCGGGTGGATCTGGCCGATGAATTAGAAAGGGAGCTTTCCCTTTCGCATGAGTCGGCTAGGGACGAGAATGAGCCGTTGGATTATGATAATGTGATCTCTTTGACATCATCTGATCCGGCGGCTAGTGCTCTGCTGGGTTATAACCCGGATGAGCGGGAGATGGCTGAGGATGAGGATGTGCAAACTGAATCCTCTCAAATCTCCTGCCCTGCGTACGTAGAGCTGTTGGAGGTTATGGAACGCGCCACGGCAAGGCTTGACTTGCCGTGGGAGCGAACCAAGATGGCGGTGCCGCGGGGACGTCTTGATGAGCGATATCTTTCCGGCCATAAACACCCAGCTCAAGTGAACCTCCCATTCCTTCCTGAGCTCCATTCGGAGGTCGAGAAGGAATGGAAAAAGCCGTTTTCTTCTCGCATTCATAGGTTCCAGCATACCAGTTATGCGAACATTGAAGGGATGCGTGAAAACGGCTATGAGAAGATGCCCCCTGTTGAAGAGACGCTAGCTAGCTATCTCTCCATGGGTAAGACAGCTTCTCTAAAGGTTCCCTCCTTGCCATCTAAGCCCCTTCAAGATACATCTCGCTTAAATGGCAAGGCGTACGCAGCAGCAGGTCAGGCGGTCGCCTCATTGCACACCATGGCGGTGCTCCAGGCGTACCAAGCGGATCTGCTGAAAGACCTGGATAACGGTCAGGGCTTGTCACCTGACGGAGTAGCCGAGCTGCGCCGCACCACGGATTTAGCCCTCCGTGCCACCAAGCAGGCTGCCACTGCTATGGGCAGGTCTATGGCAGCCATGGTGGTAACGGAGAGGCATCTATGGGTGAACTTGGCAGACCTCGAGAAGAAAGAGAAGGGCTTTCTTCTCGATGCTCCAGTCTCGCCTTCCGAGCTTTTTGGTACCTCCGTCGATACGGTGGTCGAGAAGTTCAGGGAGGCGAGGGCGCGGTCGGCGGCTTTTAAAACCTTCATTCCACGAAGGTCCAGGTCTGAGCCCGAACAGAGCAGGGGTCCTGGCCCGTCCTGGTCTGAGGATCGGAGACAGGCACAGAGGGCTAGTGTTGCAACTCGTGCCCCTCCCACGCCTGCGGGCAGGGGTAGAGGAAGGTACAGACCAAAAAGAGGTAGGCAAGACCTGAGGAAGGTGATCCAGACGAGACGTCCTCAAAAACGTTCTCGTCCGGACCAGAGTAATTAACATCTACTCACTTCCTTCAGGGGGCTTATAACACCGGCCCTTAGCTTCCCCTCTTTAATTCCCCTGCAACTGCCATACCCCACCTGACCGAGGTTAGGTGGGAACCTAAGATTGCAGTCAGACTGGACCTATGATGAATTCGGTCAGGTTCTATGTTCATACGAAACTGCCTTGCTGATGATCCGGGCTGAGGCCCCCTTGGAGGTTTCCGTGGGAACATCCTCGGTCCTCAGGTCATTCTGGTCTGCAATCCTATGAATTAGACCTCTAGCAACCATGCTGGTCGAGCTAGCATTGCTCCCCTCACCATAGAGGGTCACCTATGAGCATGCCGCTCCCTTCTGAGCGTCTAAGTCTCCACTCGCCAGAGCTCGTTGTTGGTCGAGCTAGCATTGCTCCCCTCAACTAGAGGGTCACCTATGAGCATGCCGCTCCCTTCTGAGCGTTTGAGTTCTCCTTTATTCTGAAGAATGTGTTCTCCGCTCCCCAGAGCTCTGCGATTGGTCGCTCTAAACCTGTTGGTCGAGCTAGCCTTGCTCCCCTCACCTTAGAGGGTCACCTATGAGCATGCCGCTCCCTTCTGAGCATCTAAATTCCTTCTCATTCTGAGGAATGAGTTCTCCACCCTCCAGAGCTCGTTGATGGTAGAGCTAGCATTGCTCCCCTCACCTAGAAGGTTACCTTTGAGCATGCCGCTCCCTTCGGAGCATCTGAGCTCATTCTGAGGAATGAGTTCTCTGCTCCCCAGAGCTCTGTGATAGGTTGCTCTCCCTGCTGGTCGAGCTAGCATTGCTCCCCTCACTATAGAGGGTTATCTATGAGCATGCCGCTCCCTGCTGAGCGGGGAGTTCCCTCTCATTCTGAGGAATGAGTTCCCCGCTCTCCAGAGCTCATGGTTGGGCTTGCCGCTCCTTTCTGAGCGGCGGAGTGCCTTCTCATTCTGAGGAATGAGTTCTCCACTCTCCAGAGCTCGTTATAGGTCTCATTCTGTAGAATGAGTTCTCCGCTCCCCAGAGCTCTGTGACCGCTTCAAGTAGAACGTAATACCAATATATAAGTGCACACGTTAAACTCTGGGCACTTTCTAAAATCCACTTAGTGGTAAGATCGCACATCAATTGTTTTTGCGTTCTTTCTAAAATCCATGCTATGGTAAGTGCGCACGCTAGACTTTGGGCACTTTTCTAAAATCCACCCAGTGGTAAGTTAGCACATCGAATGTTCTGCTTTCTTTCTAAAATCCCGTAAGGGTAGGGTTACGTGCACAGCTTCGTGCCCTTATTTGAGTTGGTCAAGCCCCGGTTTGTGCCTTGGGCACCACTCCTGAGCATTTGAGTTCTCTCTCAAATGAGTTCTCCGCTCTCCAGAGCTTGCTATTGGTAGAGCTGGTGTTGCTCCCCTCACTTTGAGGGTCACCTATGAGCATGCCGCTCCCTTCGGAGCATCTGAGCTCATTCTGAGGAATGAGTTCTCCGCTCCCCAGAGCTCTGTGATGGGTTGCTCTCCCTGCTGGTCGAGCTAGCATTGCTCCCCTCACTATAGAGGGTTATCTATGAGCATGCCGCTCCCTGCTGAGCGGGGAGTTCCCTCTCATTCTGAGGAATGAGTTCCCCGCTCTCCAGAGCTCATGGTTGGGCTTGCCGCTCCTTTCTGAGCGGCGGAGTGCCTTCTCATTCTGAGGAATGAGTTTTCCGCTCCTCAAAGCTCTGTGGTAGTTCGCTCGCCTTGATAGTCGAGCTAGCGTTGCTATTCGCTCCCCAGAGCTCTGTGATAGGTCGCCGGTTGGTCGAGCTAGCACTGCTCCCTCCACTTAGAGGGTCACCTATGAGCATGCCGCTCCCTTCTGAGCGCCTAAAAATTCCTCCCCTTCTAAGGAATGAGTTCTCCGCTCCATTAGAGCTCTGTGAGAGGTTGCTCTCCTGGTTGGTTGAGCTAGCATAGCTCCCCTCACCATAGAGGGTCACCTATGAGCATGCCGCTCCTTTCTGGGCATCCGAGCTCCCGTACTCGGAAGACTGAGTTTTCCGCTCTCCAGAGCTCCTCATCGGTAGAGCTAGCACTGCTCCCCTCACTGTAGAGGGTCATCTATGAGCATGCCGCTCCTCTCTGAGCGTCTGAGACTCTCACTCCAAGGGATGAGTACTTCTCCGTTCCAAGTGGAACGTAATACCATTATATAAGTGCACACGTTAAACTCTGGGCACTTTCTAAAATCCACTTAGTGGTGAGATCGCACATCAATTGTTTTTGCGTTCTTTCTAAAATCCATGCTATGGTAAGTGCACACGCTAGACTTTGGGCACTTTTCTAAAATCCACCCAGTGGTAAGTTAGCACATCGAATGTTCTGCTTTCTTTCTAAAAATCCCGTAAGGGTAGGGTTACGTGCACAGCTTCGTGCCCTTATTTGAGTTGGTCAAGCCCCGGTTTGTGCCTTGGGCACCACTCCTGAGCATTTGAGTTCTCTCTCAAATGAGTTCTCCGCTCTCCAGAGCTCGCTATTGGTAGAGCTGGCGTTGCTCCCCTCACTTAGAGGGTCACCTATGAGCATGCCGCTCCTGTTGAGAATCGGAAGTTTCTCCACTTCCAGAGTTCGGGGTAGATCGCTCGCCTGGTGGGTCGAGCTAGCATTGCTCCCCTCATCTTAGAGGGTCATCTATGAGCATACAGCTCCCTTCTGAGCATCTAGTTCCCCGACATAGAACGTAAAAATATATATAAGTGCACACGCTAAAGCAATGGGCACTTTCTAAAATCCACTTAGTGGTAAGATCGCACATCAATGTTCTGCGTTCTTTCTAAAATCCATGCTATGGTAAATGCACACGCTAGACTTTGAGCATTTTTCTAAAATCCACCCAGTGGTAAGTTAGCACATCGAATGTTCTGCTTTCTTTCTAAAAACCCTTAGGGGTAGGGTTACGCGCGCAGCTTCGTGCCCTTATTTGAGTTGGTCAAGCCCCGGTTTGTGCCTTGGGCCCCACTCCATGTAACCAAACATTTTGGTTTAAAAAGGGTAATGCTACCAAGGGGTCTGTTGAGACAGCTCCCTCAGCAAGCTCATGTAGAGCAAGCGGTAGCCCCTAGTGACCGGCCAGGACCTAGTGGCTACCACTAGGTACTTGGCCCTATCCCCTTAATGGAATCTTTCTGTATGAGAATGATTCCAAACCTGTGAGCTCTACCTTGGGTCCGGTAATGCCGGCACCTAGCAGGTAAGTACTTCAGGTATGCAGCTCGGGTTTTTGGCCAAAGGAGGATAATGTCACTGACAGCATCAACCGTCCAAACAGGGGCAACTCCCTGAGCCAAATGGTAGAGTTAACTTGTGCTCGCCTCCTGCGGGAGTTTGGCTTGCATTCCCCTCAGCATGGCGGCGTGGGTATAACGTTCCCCATAGTGGCCCCTAGGGGACGCAGTTCGAAGTTCCCATGAAGGGGAACGTCTCAGGTTACGTATGTAACCATGGTTCCCCGAGTGGGGAACGAGACACTGCGTCCCCTAGGCTTTGGGGCCATGCTTCGGACGCAAGCTTCAGACGAAGAAGCGGATGATGTATTCACCCGGCCGTCCTTATATTGTGGTCGCGCCGGTAGTGACGTCATGGGCTGTCGCCGGCCAACGGATGGTGTTTTTTCATATGTTTCTTCAGGCACGAGTCACGCTGGAGGCGTTCCCCATAGTGGCCCCTAGGGGACGCAGTGTCTCGTTCCCCACTCGGGGAACCATGGTTACATACGTAACCTGAGACGTTATGCAGCAATTACAGTTTTGTTTTTCTAGGATTTATACCCAAGTTGATGGATGACAAAAAAAAAAAACTCAACATGCAACAGACATACAGTAACAAATCCTTGTTTCTGCAAACACTAAACATTTTAAATAAAACATAGATTTGTTTTAATCAGTCATCCATCAACCAGGATAAAACACCCAAAGTGCAACAACAGACCTACAATAACATGGTCTTTTTCTGCCATCAGAAGCATAAAACAAAAATGGATTAAAACATCAAGGTTTTTAAGTTGAGGGTATTGAGATTTTAATCAGTCACCCATCAATCTGGATACAACACCGAAAAGGCAACAATAGACCTAAGACAGTCTTGTTTCTGCTATTAAAAACATATTGAACAAATTCTTGACTACAAAGCTTTTAGTGACTGGAGTTTTGGTTTTGTATCCAGGTTGGCAGGTGACTGATTAAAACTCAAAAAAATACAACAACAGACCTACAGTAACATGGTCTTGTTTCTGCCATCAGAAACACTTACACACAAAAAACAGACCTACAGTTACAAGGTCTTGTTTCTGCCATCAGAAACACAAAAACACATTAAAACATCAGTAGGTTTTTTAGTGATTGCAGTTTTGGCTTGAGAGATTTGTGCCCCAGGGAAAGAAAAACCCTTTGAATGAACTCAAAAGTGTTTTTAAGCTGTGAAGGGGACTCCATATTTAAAGCATAGATCAGCCCAAAAACAAAACACATGGCATGTGGAACATTCTCAAGTCCATCCATTGCTATAACACCCTCCAAAATTATTGCTGTATCAGTGACCTCCAATGGCAAACCTTGTGGAGACATCGGGCTGTCCTCTGGCACCACAGTGAGAATTCCTATCGATACTTGAGGCGCAACAATATCAATGTCCTAAGAAAGAAAGAAAAGCAATATTAAAATACATTCTTATATTGCAAACGCAAACAAGTGTATGTTCCTTTTAAAAATGTAAACTGCTTAAGGTGCTGTCTTCTTGAAGTAACATTTAATTTTGTAACAGGGCTTCAGTGGGAATTGTCAATGATAATTTGGACCTTTTCAGCAAAAGCATAATTGAAACATTTAATAGCAATATTTTTTCAGTAAAACAGTTACATCCATCCCATGATCGGTTTGGTTTCAAACATTCCTCAAAATATCTTCCTTCGTGTTCATCAGAACAAAGAAATGTATACAGGTTTGTAACAAAATGAGATCCTTTCCCTATCCTTTTAATGTTTAACTTATTATTTAACGCTAATTATTGGTCATCGAAAGGTGTTTGTTTTTGTTGTTACTGCTGAAACCGTCTATACCAGCAGAGAGTGAGGCGATAGGGTGGAGAAGGGATGCTGCTAAAACTGTCACGGGACATAGGTAAGGAATGGCTATATATAGAGACCTCTTTGCGCGGAGTAGTTGGATTGAAATTGAATTGGAAAAATTCAAGACACTATTCTATATGAGATTTGTATAGTTTGAAAACAGTTTCATCCACATTTTAAGATTTATTTGATCAAATGTTATGGAAAACAAAGAATATATTGTACTTGCATTTTATTTATCTTCTATGTACTTTATATAAGATCTCTTAAATAAACGTAACGCTGACACAAAAATTGGGACATCTTTCTTGTAGCACTTTTTACAGATATTAAATTAGAAGAATACTTACAAAGCATGTTTTGAAGAAGTCTGTAGTGTCTTCCCCAAGAAGGACACGGAGAACTGCTGTCCGTCGAGCAGTGACCTCAGTGATGTTCTAACAAATAATATATAAAACATCAAGATCAACAGTGAAAACAGATCACTTTAAAGTTGACAAATGGACTAACACTATTGTTAAAAGAAAAAAAAAACACACTTACTGCAGACTTCATTTGCATTAGATACTCAGAGAGTTTTTTCCAGCTGTGCCTTTCTTGGATTCGAAAACTTCCATAAAACGAGAAGTATGTTTATCAAGGACTGAGAAGAATTCTTGCTTGAGGTTTTTGCTTGTGATCCGGTTGAACTCAGCAATAATCTACGAAAAGCAGAACAAAAGAAACAACTCATTAAGACTTAAAACATTTTTACATGCCCTAGATAAAATGTGTCTTAATTACCTGACTTTCCCTGAAGAGTGCTGGCCATCTTTGTAAAGTCTCTTTTACTGAAGGCTCCTTTTCAACCAACTCTTTTCTTCTTAGCGAAAAAGTTGTGTCCATGTACTGTGCTATCAGTGTAGAACTTGGATGTCGTTTCTTCATTTCCTCCACAATTTCTAATCGTTTTGATTCCATGCTGCTTTCATTTTCACCAGAAGGCATATTGGGTAGAAAATTGATCTCGAATCGTTTGGGTTTCTTGACATTTCTTGGAGAATCTTGGCTCCCTCTTTTCATTGAATTAACAAGAACATCGGTGCATCCAGCTCTCCGTAGTTTGCTCCTGTAATTACCCATTTTAAACTTTATACTGTTTTTCCATCCGTTACATCCAGTGGAGGAGCCTGGTTCAAAAAGGCATGGATGTTTTTTGACAAGTGCCGATGCAACATCATTGAAATCTTCTTCACGGGGATATGCTTTAAATTTGTACATAGCCTCAGCAAGCTTTTCAAGCACTTCATGTTTCATGTCCCTGGGAACTTGCAAGTATGTCTTATCTCTCATAAACAAGAGGTTTCCCTGGCGCAGTCTGTATTCCACATCCACGGAAAAGCTGGGAATTTCAAATGTTTCTGGCCACGGATCCTGGCGTGTAAGAGGTGACTCTTCTTGAGAGGTAACAGAAATAATATCGGTGTCGGCCTGGCTCGGTGTAGGTGATGTCATGAGAGAGATTACCTTCAAAGTGGGCTTCTCAGGTAAATCTGCAATGTCAGTAAGGTTAACAAGTGCATTGTTAAAATCAGCGTCTTCATACTGAAGAGAGAACGTGTATGGAAGATCAAGATGCTGCCCAAGCTGTTCAATCAGGGAGTCCAGGGTTTGTGGTTTGCTAGGAAGTGTGACCTTCCGAATATCATTGTCAGTCACAATCACTCTTAAAACAGTTCGTGTCTCCATTATGTCATGTGGACCTAAAAATAATTTGAGAAAACAAATAATTTTGACACGTTCCACAATTTTCAGTATTAGACCCAAGACAATATTCAGCACAAGATGAAATGTTTAATTGTAACAAATATCCTGCCTTGTATTTTGTAGGTTGGCAGTGGAAACAAGTCATTCAAATCAGACAGCTTAATGACTGACATAAGTGGTACATGGCTGGACAATTCATAGGAACGCAGATGCTCGGTGTACCACGCTGTCTGTTCTTTGCACACAAACAAAACATCTGTGTTGATGACTACAATTTTAACAATTTGCCTGAAATCAGGAAGACCTGAACAGGAGCCAACAGAAACAACTACATCTGGACAGTACTTAATGCCATCAATGCATACTGAGGATGTAACAAGGACAGTGCTTTGAGCACCAAAGTTGTTCTGTAGAACATTCTGAACATTCTCAGGAAAAGATGAAATCAGTGTAATTGCAACTTTTTCCATCTGCACAGAAGGTTTGAAAAAAGAATATGAATCCATGTGGTACGCCATCATTCTTTGATGTCGGACTGCCAGAGTTTGAGGGACATTTTTGAAATTCTTTGTGTCACGAATGATTTGCTTGAAGAACTTATGTTTGCCTTCAAAACGCATTGTCCAGACATCTCTTAAAGGCCCATACGTTCGTATAAGTTGTGGGTAATGCTCAATGTAATGGTGTTTGGGACGCAATGCAAAATGAGGAAATGCTGTTAAAAGCAAACCTCTGTGCTCTGAAATTTTATCCCCAAGGAAATCAATAGTTTCCTCAGTGAATCTGAAGGACGTCACCAGTTCCAAAATGTCTTTCAAAAGCATTAAAATCTCCCATGATGGATCGTTCTCTGGGATATCAAATCCAATCATGAGGGGAAGAAGTCTTAGAAGTGCCCAATTTTCATGGCCATTACCACCAATTGTGCCTCTAGAGGCAAAGGCAATTGGAATAGTTTGAGGCTGATCAGTCTTGTCCATGAATTTGTATGGAAAATGCTTGATTTTCAAAACAAAATCACATGCTTGAATGACTGGAGGCCCGTTGCTCTGACCCCCATCTTCAGCAAGTGTTTTGAGAAGCTGGTCAGAGACTACATCTGCTCTGTGCTGCCTGCTTCACTGGACCCACTACAATTTGCATACCGCAGTAACCGTTCCACAGACGATGCTATTGCCTTCACCCTGCACACTGCTCTCTCCCACCTGGAAAACAAGAACACCTATGTGAGGATGCTGTTCGTGGATTATAGTTCGGCATTTAACACTATAGTGCCTGCCACACTGGTTGCGAAGCTCCAGACTCTAGGACTGAACAGATCTCTGTGCAGCTGGATCCTGGACTTCCTGACAGGCAGAAGTCAGGTGGTCAGAATGGGCAACAACACATCATCTCCCCTGATCCTCAACACTGGTGCACCGCAGGGTTGCGTCCTCAGCCCACTCCTGTACTCCCTGTACACACACGACTGTACAGCTACACACAGCTCGAATGTCATCGTCAAATTTGCTGATGACACAACGGTGATAGGCCTGATCACCGACAACGATGAGACGGCCTACAGAGAGGAGGTGAGTACCCTGACTAAATGGTGTCAGGAGAACCACCTCTCACTCAACATCGACAAGACCAAGGAGCTGGTGGTGGATTACAGGAGACAGAGCAGAGAACACACACCCATCACCATCGACAAGACACCTGTGGAGCGGGTGACCAGCTTTAAGTTCCTCGGCGTTCACATCACTGAGGATCTCACATGGTCTGCTCACACAGATGCAGTGCTGAAGAAGGCACATCAGCGTCTCTTCTTCCTGAGACGGCTGAGGAAGTTTGGATCAAGCCCCAGAATCCTCAGGTCCTTCTACATCTCGTTTGGCACTCAACAGAGGTAGTCGCTTTAGATTTCACTCCCCGCCCTACCCTTTTTTTTCCTCTCTGCTTGCTTCTGCTGTCTCGTCTCATTATCTATTGAAAAGACTCCTTCTGCACGGCTCTCCAAACTAGAAAATTATGGATTTGATCAACTGGTCTCTCAGCGCGATTGATACCATCTTCTCAACGAGAAGTCTGGGTTCTGGGGAACCTGTTTGTCCTGACGGGACGTTCGCGGCCGGATATACGAGGGATGCGTGGGAGAGGTGGCAAATCGTGTGTCTGGCGGCTCTTTCCGTGGAGGACGCTGAAGATATCTACCTTTTCGGCACCATGATAACAGGTATTCTGCTGTTTGGATTAGGCGTTACCCTGGGTTATCGAAAAATTCAGAAGACGGGAACAGCTGTCCAAAGCCTCACAAGGCTGCCCGTTTTGATTGAAGCTGTGGGAAGAGCGGTCAGCAATGAGACTGAGACTATAAACCGAAATATGGATACCATCATGATGAAACTCACAGCTTTGGAAGTGAAACTTGGTGATTTCAGAGATCAGAATGGACAAAGAGAATGAGCTGCGCTTTGCAGCTGTTCGCCCCAAAGTCACAACAACTTAATCTTATCTTTTCTGGCTCCCCGTACCGGCGCCTTGGCCAAGGCCGTCTGGATAACCACCCTGTGAGAGCGATGGAGTGTGAATCTTTTCCCCCCTCCCCCGACTACAGACATTACTCCCCTCCCCCATTCAACTGCCTCTGTAAAACGCTTTGTACCGCCACCTGTCGAGCAGGTCTGTTGACCGGCGCTGAAATAAATGGCACTGGACCGGATGGCTGCTTGCCAGAGCTGGATATGTTCCCCCTGTTGCAAGTCATGTGTTTATGGTATATGTGCTTTTGTGCTGAGGTGTTTTTTTTTCTGTTCTCAGACTGTACTCCAAATGGAGCATAGTCTGGGGGTTAAAATTTTTTTTCCTCCTCTCTCTCCTCATGTAAAAGCTGTATCTTTCTAAATACCCTGTCTCCTGTTCTGTCTACCCCGTTGTCATATGTATGTTGTGTATGTATGGACAGGTTGATGGCTAATTTCGCTGGTACTTGTACTAGTGACAATAAAGGGCTACTACTACTACTACTACCTGCACTGTGGAGAGCATCCTGACCGGCTGCATCACTGCCTGGTTTGGAAACAGCACCGCTGGCAACCGCAGGGCTCTGCAAAGGGTCGTGCGAACTGCCCGCCACATTGTTGGAGGTGAGCTTCCCTCCCTCCAGGATATATACACCAGGCGGTGTACAAGGAAAGCCCGGAGGATTATCAAAGACTCCAGCCACCCGTCCCACAGACTGCTCTCTCTGCTGCCCTCAGGGCGACGTTTCCGCAGCATCCGATCCCGCACTAGCCGACTGAGGGACAGCTTTTTCCCTCAGGCTATCAGGCTAATGAACAGTCATAAATAACTCACCTACATCACACTCCCACTCACACAACATGCCATGCACTGCACTTTAACACCGTTCAACTGGACTACACACACACACTGCACTAATCACAACCTATCTGCTATCACTGGACACCATACAATGCACATCCACGACACTGCATATGCATAATCTGTTGCACCTTTGCACATCTATCTGCTGCTCAACCAACCAATCTGCTGTTAATTTATAATCTGTTGCACCTCACATTATTACTATGCATAGACTACATTATGTATAGATACTGTACATAATGCAGATGTGCCCATACGGTGTATAATGTGTCGTTGATAATTAAGTATGTCTTTATAGTACACTATGTGTACTGAGTATATGTATGTGTATTTTGCACATTGTCTTCTGTACAGTCTGTAAATATGTACTGTCCATATGTAAATTGCTGTTGCTTTTTTGCACTGTCTGTCCATATGTAAATTGCTGTTTTTTTTTTTTTTTTTGCACTGTCTGGAGCACTGTAAATGCTCCAGTGCAGTTTTTTGCACTGTCTGTCCATATGTAAATTGTCTGTTGTTGTTTTTTTGCACTGTCTGTCCATAGGTAAATTGTCTGTTGTTTTTTTTGCACTGTCTGTCCATAGGTAAATTGTCTGTTGTTTTTCTGCACTGTCTGGAGCACGCTCATAAGAATTTCACTCACCAAGGCACTTGTGCTGTGGTGATGTGACAATAAAAGTGATTTGATTTGATTTGATTGTTCTGTTTAAGTAGTCAAGAGTAATGTACTTTTTGTTGATCAAATCTTTAAGACACACTGCCATTTCAACGGGTATGACACCCTCTAAGAGATCATGCATGAGGTCAGGTGGAAAGCCGCCGACAGGGTGAAAATAGTCTAGCTCTCTCAAGACACAACTATCTTTCACACCATACTGTTTAACCAAACTCTGATCTTTTAAAACTTCTTCAACTTGCCTGTCGTGATTTAGCTTGGTCCTGGATTCAAATGCTCCTGTCCGTACCTGTCTTTGTTGGATTTCGCTCTTCTTCACCATACAGAAGCGACAGGGGTGTTCCACAATGAAACTCTCTTGGAATCCTGCCAAGGAATGGGCACCAAGGTTATCAGCAGACACACAGAGAACAGTTCCCAATACACATTCTCCTAACCGCTCTACAAAGATGCCATGTTTCTCTAATGTTTTCAGGTCTTGAACAAGAGGGTATAGGACTTTTTCATATCCATACTGTTTCACTGCACTAGCTTTGCATAAGATTGCCAACTGAATTGCATGAAGAGAAGACCGATACTTAGAGGGAAGATTGGCAAGGACCCAGTAAACACTGAACATCTTGTGTTTCTTTTTTGAAGTGCCAAGAGGATTGGCAATCTCAAATTCATCCGTGTAGAGGGTAAGTACAATCCTAAATCAGAAAAGAATTCTCAGAGTAGTTAGTGCCATCTCTGTAAGAGCTAATTCCACATGCACTGCCATCAGGAGCAAGAACTTTATCAAGGACCTCTGATCTGTTTAAAAGCAGCTGTAACATGTTCAAGATTGGCACATATGCAAAAGACTGTGATTCTTTGTCGAGTTTGTATTCTATTGGCATAACTATTGGAAATTCTTTCTCAAAGTATGATGCTCTTTTACTGATGGTAGATAGAGGCTCACCAGACTCAGTCATTTTTAAGATCAGATTATTCTCTGTGACAACTTTCACAATGTCTTTCAAAACATTATCACTATAAGTGATTTCATGTTGATTTAAAATCTGCTGAATGCCATTGCTCAAAAGGGGCCTTGACAGAAGAAAAATCTGAGCAATTTGTTGTATTACTTCTTGTACTGCTGCATCAGATATATGCAGAATGGTTTGCATCTGAAGGAAAAGCAATCCTAAATTATGCTTAAGTTGTCTCTGTAAATCATCCAGACTTTGATTTGGGTCACCTTCTTCATATTCATCCTGGCCAAACTCTGTAGAATCAACTGAATCATAGCAAGAAGCTGTACTTTGTGTAACATCTTGCTGTAAATCGGCAGCAATATTTTGCAACTCCACTAAAATGTTGGGCTTGAAGTTCCTCTGAGTGCTAAACTGGTGTTGCTTACTTTTATGAGCATTAAATGTGGAATAAATTCTGCTTTCAAAATTGCAGTCTTTGTATGGGCACTGAACCATTTCATTATTTTTCAGATGTTGACGCAAATGGCAGAAAAACAAGGATTCTGTGCAGGGTTCTTTAAATTCACAGAGAGGACAATGAAATATCAAAGGTGTTGGTTCTGATCCACTTGTTTGTTTTGCATTTTCAGAGTGATTTCTTGTTAAATGCACTTTTAGAGCATTGAATGATTTAAAAGAACACAAACAGTCTGTGTGAAGACAAGGAATTTGATTGGTTCTTGCATAGCTTCCATGTTTAATCCGATAATGCTTCAATAGCAGAGCTCTCTTTTCACAGAAATAAACACAAAACTTACACTTCCACTGCATGTCCACTGCGCTCTTCAAAGAAACAAACTTCTGCAAAAAAAATTTTAACAGAGTTAAAAGTATATGGATTAATGGTAACAAGCAATTTGTAAAAACATTGTTTTTAGCATCCACTTTAAAAACTTGCATAAAATTTTGTTTTCTTTGCAGCAAATCTCTTATTTAACATTCTTTTGCATTTTAAGGCTTTAAATTAATGATTTTTCGGGTCAATTCCTTTGAATCGATTCTTTGCCGATAACTGGAAAAAACAACAGAAAAAGACGATCTAAATTGGCTCACGAATCACTTATTTGTCCAGTATATGGTCTGAAGGCACTTGAGGTTTTTAAAATCAGAATGAGTTTTTAGTCTTGGGCTTCTTCGGTCAAAAATGACCGAAAACTTGTACGTTTTGAATTTTTTTGCTTCATCGGAGGGGGGTGAAACTTGGTGCCTTTTGTTGTATTAGCTATGTGAACACACAAGAAAATCATGGACATGGTTCAGATATGTTAAAGGGTCGTAAAAAAAATAGTCACACTTAGCTTCCTCCCGGTCAAAAATGACCGCCATAGGAAATGAATGGGAAATACAAAGAAATACGAAAACTCAGAGAAACTTTTGGTGGTACAAACTACAAATCTGCCACTGTGCAGAAAAAAAGTGTACAGCAATGAAGGGGTGACACTCTAAAACATCAAGAGTGCAAATAAGACACCCTCCCCCCCCCCACACACACACAGAAAAATGAACTGGTAAGACTGAAACAGCAAATTTTGCTCCAAACTATATAAAAACGATATAATCATAATAACTCCAACACTATAGCAAGGAGAGTCAAAAGGTAGGTATCGTTTGAAAGAACTCTTTTTAAATTTTTTGAAAATATAAATTAGATTACATTTGGACATTGTCCTGCAGAGAAACTGCGGATAAAAGACAAAATATATATATAATTTGTATTATGATTTTGCATATCTTTCTTATTTGTCATGGAATAACTCAGGAAGGAAATAAGGTAGGAGGAACATTCTTTTTTAGTGAAGTCCCCCTACATGTTAGCTGCATCTGGATAAAAAAAAAATAAAAATTTGGATAAAGGAATCAAAAGTTACAGCATTTGGAACAGAGATAGCCTTTTTGTACAGTCTTTGACGCCCCCTCATGGGCAATTGTTTCTCCATGAAGAATATCTTGTCATAAAAGCAATAGATTATGTTCATTTTGGGCTCATTTTAATTGTAATAATATGCTGTAAAAAATGAAGTGCCATTTTCAGTGATCTGTGAATGTTTCATGAGCTGTATGATGTTTTTGACACATTGCAGTACATTATTTTATAGACTATGAAAAAAAGAAATTGTATTTATCAGCAAATAACTAAATTTTATAATTAAAATAAAATAAAAATATATATATATTAATTCTAATGGAAAAAATAGCTCATAAAAATTATATAATTAATGCACAGTATCATAAAAATCTTTAAAAATTCTAAATAATAATGAGAAAATATTATAGAACAAAAATATATTTCATTGGTTTTCCTGGGAAAAAAAAAGTTACTGTGGTGAGCAAGACGAGGTCGAGAGACCTGAGAGAATGGCGCGAGACCGGTTGTGCGATTACTAATTAGCAACACCTGCTCGACGCACCGGTCTCGCGCCGTTCTCTCAGGTCCCTCGACCTCGTCCTGCTCGCCACAGTTACATTTTAAGGCTTCGGTCTTTTTTGACTGGGAGGAAGCTAAGTGTGACCCATTTACGAAGAAGCCCAGAGGGTTAAGAAAAAAACAATGTCGCTTAGACACACATGCTTGCAGAATATATAACCTTACACATTATTGTATTTTAGAACAGAAGGCAAAAATCCATTGCGGGTATGAGTAACGTTACACATGTACAGAGTTTCACTCGTCCGTCATTAATCTGAAAACAGTTGTTATATATATATAAACGACATCAACACTAATTATAAACTTTTTACTTTTCCATTGCATACCTTTTCCTTTTACTCAAGTAATTATTAAGACTATAATTTCAACTAATCATTTACACAATTACTTGTATTTTACTTAAGTAAGTTTTTGTTACTCTATCCACCTCTGTAACTTGTCTGTTGACCTAAAACACGTTTATCTTTAAAGCGAGACGATTACCAATTATTAGATTGCTAAGAGCAATCCAACGTCATCCATCGATTTTATATCAATATATTAACAAAATACTACTGTAAACTACTAAACTATAAAAAATGAGACTTACCTCATCATCATCTTATCCAGCCACGTGCAAATTAATGAACCTGCTATCTGAACCAAGTGCATGTGCAGTCTTCTTCTTCTTCGTCCAATTAATGAGCTCTCACTGAGCTCATTACCGCCACCTACTGTATATCTGGTGCATTCACAATACTTAAACTTTTAAGTTGAGTTAAATGAACAAGTTGAGTTTAAGCACTTTGTGTGGGGAAAAAGTTGGAATTACTTAGTTAAACTAAGTAATGTCAACAAACTTAATAAAATAAGTTAAGTTTACTTAATCATTTTAGTAAGCTCACCAATTACATTTATCAGAAGAACATTAAGAACATTATAATATTTTCTATATTATTGTTATATTAGTTATTTTGAGAGTGATTGTTTTTTGATATTCAGTTGCATATTTTGTGATATATATATATTGGGTATGTGAAGTTTCTTAGGTCAATTTCATACGCAATACGGGGGGTTGATGGGAGATAGTTTTTAGTTGGAAGAAGGAAAGGGCTTGGTGCTGGACAGTCTTTTGACCGTTCTTTGAAACCATGTTTAATTTGCAGCTTGAAATAGTGTAAATAGTTCTTAAGTTTGATTTTTGAGTTTTGTTGTATCCTGACAAACGAAAAGTAAACTGTTACACTATAAGTTTGTGGTTTTACGCGTCAAATCCTTTGTGCCAGTCCCTGATGAAATGGCGGAAAACAGAAAGACATAGATCGCCATTACATTTTAGTCAAAAGACTTCTTCACATTGGAACTACGCGGAGAGGAAATAGGATTATCAAGAGTGATGCTGCAGTTGTTATCGAAAAGGATTTACAAGGATTATGGACATTCCGTGATGAACGGAGCGGAATGCACGTTCAAAACTAGTACGGCGGATGAAAGTGAAAGTAAGTCAGAATCGAGCCCGGATTTCTTGTGATTGTGGACATTTAAAGACATTTAAATTTGTTTTTGTAGTTTGAAACAGTTTTTCTTACAACCTAAAGGGTACTTTTACCGTTGAGTTTAGCAAGTTATTGTTCGGGAATTATTATTGAAACATGGATGACGCAGAGGAAATCGCTGACTCAGATAAGGCTGGCCACAAGAGGGCGGTCAAGTACACGCATAAAGCGCTGGAGGAGCGTCTGAACAGACTCATTAATTTGAGAAAATCAAAAATGGCTCAGATAACCATTCACATGAACGAAATTGACAAACTCAAAGAAAATGATGCAAATGTGGAAAAAGTAGAACAAGAAGTGCTGACAAAGCTCACCAAATTGTATCAGGAATTCATGGAATTAAATGAAAACATTCAAGAGATGTTACTGGATGAAGAAAAAGAAGATGATCAGTGTATATGGTTTGAACCCAAGTCATCAAAAATCAGAGAATTTGTTCTTGCTACTGAACAGTGGATTGAAAGTGTAAAGGATACAAATGCTGCAAAAATTGAAGACATTGAACCAGGTGACAGTGTTTCGGAAGTTGCTTCAGCAGTGAGAAAAAAGAGCAGATCAGGCTCATCAGCTGGACGTTCTGTGGCCTCCTCAGCCACCACGTCAAGTTCAATTCTACGGATGAAAGAAGAAGCTGAGAAAGCTGCTCTGTTGGCCAAAGCTGCTGCTTTAAAAAAGAAGCAAGCTTTGCAAGTAGAAGAGGTGAATTTAAAAACTAAATTGGAGGAACTAGAGCTGCAGACAGCCATTGCAATTTCTGATGCAAAATTGAAAGTTTACGAAGAACGTGAAAATTCTGGGGAATCAATGCAAGAATATGTTCTATCAAAGCATGCAGTAGATCAAAGAAGGTTGGAACTTAAGAAAGATACTGATGAAGAAAATTCTGACGTTCAACCTGCAACCAGACGAAAACAAAAGCCTGCTGCCAGACAAGTCAATCAGAATATTACAAAATCTGAAAATTCAGATGACAACTTGTTTCAAATAATGAAGAGGTAGAATGAGATCACACAAATGATGGTGAAGCAACAAAATCTATCTCAGTTACCCCAAAGAGATGTCCCAGTCTTCCTTGGTGATCCTCTTAACTTCAGATCATTTATGCGAGCCTTTGACAATGCCATAGACAATAAAACGGAGAATGTTAAGGACAAGCTTTTCTATCTGGAGCAATATACCAGCGGTGAACCACAAGACCTGGTAAAGAGTTGTGGACATATGAGTGCAGAAATTGGATATAATGAGGCAAGAAGATTGCTGCAACATCATTATGGCGATGAACTTAAAATTGCTTCAGCGTACATTTAAAAGGCATTAAAATGGCCTCAGATCCAATCAGAGGATGGAAAGATGCTGAGTGCATATGCTCTTTTCTTGACTGGATGTCACAACACTATGCAGGATGTGGATTATATAGCTGAAATGGACAACCCCACTAACATGAGGGTTATCATCTCCAAACTCCCCTACAAAATGAGAGAGAGTTGGAGAAATGTTGCATATGACATTCATGAAAGGTCTGGCAGAAGAGCTAGGTTCTCAAACTTGGTGGAATATATTGATCGTCAAGCCAAAGTAAAAAATGACCCCTTGTTTGGAGACATTCACGAGCTGACCAGTGTAAATGGTGGGAAGAAAAGCAAAACTCCTGATTTGAAGTACACAAAGGTTACTCCCAAAGGAAGTAGTTTCGTCACAAGTGTCAGTACTGAACAGAATAAACAAAGAGAGGCGAAGAAAGAAACAAAGTTTCAGCTTGACAAAACATCTTTTGTTGCATGCACATTCTGTCAAAAGAATCGAGCTTTGAATTCATGTTTCAAATTCAAAGAGCAGGCACACAAGGACAAAATTTAGTTTTTGAAATCAAAAGGACTGTGCTTTGGATGTCTCACGCAAGGGCATTTAAGCAAAGACTGTAAGAAAAGACTTACTTGTGAAGAATGTTCCAAGATGCATCCAAGCATTTTGCACATTCCAAAGGAGAACAGTTACAAATCCATCAGTGGTGATGAGAACGAAGCAAGAACAAGCACAGTTCCAGTAGACCATGAGACATGTGGATACACTGGGGCCGGAAACAGTGAATGCATTCTAGCCATGGTCCCAGTGAAGATCAAGTCAAAGAAATGTGACAAAGTAGTAAAGACATATGCCTTCATTGACCCAGGAAGTTCTGCAACATTTTGCACCGAGACGTTAATGAGAGATTTGAACTTGAAAGGCAGAAAGACGGAGATTCTACTTCGTACTATGGGACAAGAAAAACCTGTGCATGGGAGGTTCTGTCAGAACATTCTGTCAGACCTGGAAATATGTGGCTTAGAATGTGAAGACTATATAGAACTTCCTAGAGTGTTCACCCAGAAAGATATTCCAGTGAAACAAGAGAATATCCCTCAACAGAAGGATCTGGAAAAATGGCCTTATCTGCATCAGGTTAAACTTCCTCCTCTCAAGGCGGAGATAGGTGTGCTGATAGGTGCCAATGTGCACAAAGCAATAGAACCATGGCAAGTGATAAATAGTGAGGGAAATGGACCTTATGCCATCAGGACAGCATTAGGATGGATAGTTAATGGGACTTTACGAACTGATGTGAACACAGAATCAGACCAGGTGAGAACTTCAAGTTTCATTGTGAACAGGATTGCCGTTTTAGACATTGAAACTCTGTTGGTAGAGCAATTCAATGCAGATTTTCCTGAACGCAATTACAGTGACAAAACAGAGATGTCGCAAGAAGATCGGAAATTCATGCAATCTGTTGAGCAGTCAATACAGTATAAAGATGGACATTACTGCATTGGATTACCCTTAAAGAATGATCCTGCAAAGCTTCCCAACAACAGAGGCATAGCAGAACAAAGAGCTATTGGTCTTAAAAGAAAGCTCAGCAACAACCCAAAGTTTTATGAAGACTATAAAGCTTTTATGACAGACATAATGCACAAAGGCTATGCAGAAAAAGTGCCTTCTGAACAACTGGAATGCCCAAACAGAGTGTGGTATATTCCACATCATGGCATCTATCACCCGAAAAATAACAAAATTAGAGTTGTCTTCGACTGCACAGCGACTTACCAGAACTTCTCACTGAATAGTCAACTAATGCAGGGACCTGATCTGACCAACACTCTCGTTGGTGTACTGAATCGCTTCAGACAAGAACCAGTTGCTATCATGGCAGACATTGAATCAATGTTCTACCAAGTGAGAGTCCCAGATGCTGATGCAGACCTTTTGAGATTTTTGTGGTGGCCCGAAGGAGATCTTAGTAAGCCCACTGCAGAATACAGGATGAAGGTGCACCTGTTCGGAGCAACTTCGTCTCCCAGTTGTGCGTGCTTTGCGTTAAAAAAGACTGCAATGGATGGAAAGACGGAGGCAACAGCAGAAGCAGCTGATACTATTCTACAAAATTTTTACATGGACGATTGCTTAAAATCTGTGGCATCTGAGGATGCAGCAATCAAACTATCACAAAGTCTAATATCTGTGTGCTCTCAAGGTGGATTCCACTTGACAAAGTGGGTGAGCAATAGCAGAGCTGTCCTATTATCATTGCCATAAAAGGAGCGAACCAAAGAAGTCAAGGACTTGGATTTCAACAAAAGCAATCTGCCAGTCGAAAGAGCTCTTGGTATACGGTGGTGCACAGAAACAGATACATTTAGATTCGCCATAAATGTACGAGAAAGACCTACTACAAGAAGAGGAATACTTTCAGTGGTGAACTCCATTTACGATCCTCTTGGTCTTGTAGCACCCTGTATCCTTCCAGCAAAGCTCCTTCTAAAACAGCTGTGCAAAGACAAGTGGGGCTGGGATCAGAATATTCCAGAAAGACAAGCACAACAATGGTTCATGTGGCAAAAAGACATAGAACAACTGTCAAATTTCTGCGTAAATAGATGCTTCAAGCCAGACCACTTTGGACTTACCATGTCTACTCAATTGCATCATTTCACCGACGCAATTGAAAATGGCTATGGGACAGTCTCCTATCTGTTACTGACAAATTAGCATGGAGAAAAACACTCTTCGTTCATAATGGGTAAATCAAGAGTTGCGCCACTGAAACAGATAACTATCCCTAGAATGGAGTTGACTGCGGCAGTCGTTGCAGCAAAAATGGACAGAATGTTAAAACGAGCTTCAGCTGCAACTTGAAGACTCTGTGTTCTGGACGGATAGCCTCACAGCACTTCAGTGCATTGAGAATGAAGCCTCACGGTTTAAAACGTTTGTTGCCAATAGGGTTTCTTTTATCAGAGAAGCTTCAGAGCCCTCACAGTGGAAATATGTTGGCACTGCATTAAACCCAGCAGATATGGCCTCCAGGGGGATCAAGGTAGAACAATTCCTGAAAAAAGAAAGCTGGATAAAAGGTCCAGAATTCCTTTTCAAACACAAGAGTGAATGGCCAGTGCGACCAGACCAAGCAGGTGAAGCGGAGATTGAATTGAAGAAATCAGCTGTAGTAAATTGTGTCATTGCTACAGGAAAAGCGAAACCTCTGGATAAACTGATTGAGTATTACTCAGAATGGTACAGACTGAAGAGAGCAATCGCTTGGATGTTGCGGCTGAAGGAAATATTGCAGCACCTATCAAACAAGAAACGAGAAATTCAAGCAGCAGTAGCTCAAACTGAAAATGATCCAAACAAACAGCAGGCTCATTTGTGAACTCAAATGCTCAAGCTGAAAAAGGTACTGACTAAAAAACCTCTTTCACTTGAAGATATTGAACATGCTGAATTAAGTCTAATCCGATACAGCCAGGGACAGACATTTCCTGAGGAGTTCAAGTCATTGCAAAGAAGTAACAATGTCAGAAGATGTAGTCCTCTGTACAAACTGGACCCAGTAGTCCAAGATGGCATACTACGAGTAGGAGGTCGCTTAAATCAGTCTGCAATGCCAGAAACTGCTAAACATCCAGCAATCATTGATAAAAGGCAGCACATAACCTCTTTGATTTTGAAGGATATACATATAAACACAGGCCATAGTGGCAGAAATCAGATACTTTCAAAACTACGAAGTAAATTCTGGGTTGCTGTTGCCAATGCAGTCATAAGAAAGCTGATTTCCAAATGCACAGTGTGTAGAAGGTTACATGCCAAAGTCAGTGAACAGAAAATGGCAGATCTACCAAGAGATCGTCTTTTGCCAGATAATCCTCCCTTTACACATACAGGTGTGGATTATTTTGGTCCCTTCTTAATAAAACGAGGACGCAGCTTGATTAAGAGGTATGGAGTGTTATTCACATGTTTAACTGTGAGAGCAGCTCATATTGAAGTGGCCAACAGCCTTGATACTTCATCATGCATAAATGCCATAAGACGTTTCATCTGCAGGAGAGGACAAGTGTCTATGATTCGATCAGACAATGGAACAAACTTCATTGGGGCTGAAAGAGAGCTTAAAGAAGCTATTCAAGATATAAATCAGTCCAAAATAGGTGAAGTTCTTGTCCAAAAAGGAATCAAGTGGATTTTCAATACCCCAACAGCATCCCATCAAGGTGGAATATGGGAAAGACAAATTCGCACGGTTCGAAAGGTTTTGAACTCAGTGTTGAATCAACAGGTATTAGACGGGGAAGGGCTTTACACCATTTTATGTGAAGTTGAAGCCATTATGAACGACCGACCGATTACTAAAGCATCGGATGATCCAAACGACTTGGAGCCTTTGTCTCCGAATCATCTTTTGCTCATGAAAAAACAACCAATCATGCCACCAGGAGTGTTTGTGAAAGAGGATTGTTATTCACGTAGGAGATGGAGACAAATCCAATATATGGCAGACCTCTTCTGGTCTAGATGGACTAGGGAATACCTGCCGCTACTGCAGGAACGACAAAAGTGGCAGAAACTGAAAAGAAATGTGGTACCTGGAGATATTGTTCTGATTGTAGATAATTCTGCTCCAAGGAATTCATGGATTATGGGAAGAATTCTCAAGACTATACCAGATGCTTCTGGTATTGTTCGACGTGCTTGTGTTCAGACAAAAACTTGTCAGTTGGAAAGACCAATAACAAAACTCTGCTTATTGCAAGAAGCTGAAGAAGAGTAAGAGTTTACATAAAGACTGTAAATATACATTTTACAGGAATTGTGGAATTTCCAAAAGGACCAAAAGAAAAGAGAATCATTTTTATTGCTCTATTCAAATATTTCTATAAGATAATTGTTATGCACCAGGCATAGACAATTAGGGGCCGGAGTGTTAGAGCCATAAAGAACATTAAGAACATTATAATATTTTCTATATTATTGTTATATTATTTATTTTGAGAGTGATTGTTTTTTGATATTCAGTTGCATATTTTGTGATATATATATTGGGTATGTGAAGTTTCTTAGGTCAATTTCATACGCAATACGTGGGGTTGATGGGAGATAGTTTTTAGTTGGAAGAAGGAAAGGGCTTGGTGCTAGACAGTCTTTTGACCGTTCTTTGAAACCATGTTTAATTTGAAGCTTGAAATAGTGTAAATAGTTCTTAAGTTTGATTTTTGAGTTTTGTTGTATCCTGACAAACGAAAAGTAAACTGTTACACTATAAGTTTGTGGTTTTACGCGTCAAATACTTTGTGCCAGTCCCTGATGAAATGGCGGAAAACAGAAAGACATAGATCGCCATTACATCATGGTATTGTGTTGGTAGAGTGTTGTGAGTTTCAGCTGATGCTCTTCTCTCATTTTCAATCTTCTCTTCATGTTCATTGTCAATGAAATAATAATAATGTTACTGTGACGTCTCATTGGCAGCAAGAGTCTGACTAGAGTACATCTCATCCATCAGCAGAGCTGCAGTCTGATTAGGGGAAAGGTCTTCTGCACGACTCTAAAACAGAATAAATCAACAGGATTGATGGTTTATTTACGCAAAGAGAACAAGACTGTATATACTATAAAACATACTGTAATTTTGCAGAATGCAAAAATTCCTCATCACAGCAGAAATAGCTTTTGTTGAAACCAAGCAGCTCAAACAACTCTGTTTCCACAGCTGCAACTTTTGGCATCAAAATGTTGGATTGGGCCGCCTCTAATTATTCAATTCAAGATTATTTGTATCGCGCTTTTTATGATACAATCGTTGCAAAGCAACTTCACAGTAAATTAAGTTTCTAAAATAGATTTATATTGTAGAAACTCAATATAATTAACTTATGGCAAAATTTGGTTAATTCAGTATAATCGCTGATGGTTGGCTTCCTCTGAGGTTCTCTGAGGGGTTGTCATCTCTTCTCAGGTGTTCATCATCTCAGATCATTTAAGGGTTGGATCCAGACTGAAGCTTGTGTAATTCCTAGCTACCACGGAATGTTAATTATTAATTACCACGTGGAAGAAACAGAGAAACAAATAAAGACAATTAGCGTAGATGTTGTTCCATCCAGTAATAACCCTGGATGAAATTATCAGTTTAACCCAGGCTAAGGCATAATAATGTGCGTTTGGTTCAGATTTACCTGCAGTTCAAGATTGTGAGATGCATAATATGAATGCTTGGTTAAAGCGATGTGTCTTTTGTTAAAATGAATAAAACACAACGTCTATTCAGTAAACACACTTTATTGCCTCGCTCAACACACAGACAAACTACGTTATACTTCAACCTTCACAACCCCTCCCCTCTTACAGCGCGCGCTCACCTTTGAACCAGCGCATGCGCTAACCTCACTTTTGACCCAGAAATACCTTATTCCAAGCAAACGGAGTAGGGATGAAATAACATGTTAACAATCTCCCTATACTTTAAACAAAAAAACAGAGAAAATATACATACAAAAAAAACATTCAAAACAAAGATTACAGTTGCCAAATAAAACAAATATAGTTGTATATCCAATTGTCATATTGAATCTTTTCAAAAGAACCTCTTTCCTCTCTCTTTATTTTTTTATTTTTTTTTTGGTCCTTAACTAAATGCTTTCAATAGCACCACAGTCCCTCACTGAGTACTTTCAATAACATC
Source organism: Schizopygopsis pylzovi (assembly GCA_027422435.1). NCBI lineage: Eukaryota > Metazoa > Chordata > Actinopteri > Cypriniformes > Cyprinidae > Schizopygopsis > Schizopygopsis pylzovi. The sequence continues at coordinate 8,127,161 of CM049825.1, read as the reverse complement.
AGGGCCGACGCTCCTTTTTTTGTAAGACAGTCAGCGAGTTGAGTTTTTGTGTCCGACCAGAGTACCTTCTTGATTCCTTTACTCTGTATGAGCTCCTTAATGCTGCTTATTTCCAGTCGAAGACGTTTCTCAGAGACCTGTTTAGTTGACTTAAGGGCATCAAACAGAGAGTGGTCGTCTGTCACACAGATCAACGGAGGTGTATTCAGTTCAGCATTTCCAGTAGTAAGTTCAGAAAAGAGAGTAGTCAGAAAAATGGCATTATCTATTCCATCTGACAGGGCCAGAGTTTCCCCTGCCAGAGTACTCCTCACCACTCGTCTAATTTTCTTAGATTGCCAACAAAGAGGAGAAAACTTTCCTCCTTCTCCCATGAGACCAATCAATGACCCCCCCCCCGCCCCCCCCCGCGTGCCCCCATCAGGGAGATTTCCAAAGGAAGCATCACTGAAAACAACAAAGATTAGAGCATCACTGTTTCCCAAATGTTGAAACTTGAGAGTCACCATTTCAGATTTAAGTTTTCTGATGACCTTATTTGTCTCGTGAATAGATTGTATTGTAGCATTCTTTAAATTTGATGCTAAACTGCATACATCAAACATGATGTCTGGTCTGGTCTGTTTTGCAACCCACAGTATTTGTCCTATTTTTGACCTAAGCTGCTCTTTTTCGGTCTCATTAAGAGAGGCATCCCTTTGCACTGCACGTACTGCTTGCAGCCGAATAGGCTGTAGGTTTTCAATGTAACTATGCTGATGTACATGAACCACACCATTAATAGTAACAAAGTACATTCCCACATAGCAGAAATGTTCATGTTCCTCACATCCAACATGTATTGCAGACTGTAGTATAGGTATCACATCTTTTGAAAAGTTTTGTGAGCCTGCCCAAAGAAAATCACCAACATGACATGCGAGTAGTCCAGTAACCTTGCACTGTTCATCCAGCCAATAGAATACCGCTGGAGCTACTTTAGACATTTTACCACCTGTACTCAGCATGATTTCTTTCACTTTGTTGTACCAATACAATGATGCATCTGCAAGGCCGTAAACACACTTGTTTAGTTTCCATAGAACATTTTATTTTCCTGCTTCAGGAGGGGGCCGGATATAGATTTCTCTGGACAACTTCATGCCCTGCAAGAAAGCAGATTTGATGTCCATGGAATGGACTTGCCACTTATTTTGACAGATTACAGCTAATAATAGCCTAAGAGACTCAGAAGCACAGGTTGGGGAATCTTTCTGCAGCTCGTGAATATTAAGCTCTTCAAAACCTCTGGCTACAAGTCGTGCTTTGGGCATAATACCATTCGGAGTTTCTTTGAGACTACAGACCCATCTGGTAGAGACACACTTTTGACCTGCATCAACTTCTTCAAAAACATTGTTTTTGTACCAATTCACTATTTCATCCTGGTTAGCTGCATCAAATGAAATGTCTTTTGTTATGAGTGCATCATTCTCTCTATCAGTTGATTCAATGTGAATATTATCAACACATGACATATCCACTGGCCCTTTTTGCCCATCACTGCCATCATGTTCAATATGTTGCAGGTCAAACCAGTTTTTATATTTTACAGAGGCTTTGCCTGCTCTTCCTAAAACCTTGGCTCTCTGTACACTACCATCTTGTTTCATGAATGTTACAGTCTGTCCTGTAGTTAACTTTACACCAGCAGAAGAGACAGGATTACCACACACGTCATGATCTGTTTCAGTTTGTGTCATTCTAGGATAAACCACTTCTCCTGTATTTAACTCCCTGTCACTGATGTTTTCTTGATCACTGTCTGTGTTTTCTTCACTATCTGAGTCATCTGCTACATTGTTTAAGCTACCTTTTTCAATGACTTTTTGGCTGTTGTCTTGTTCATTTTGCTTATCTTGAGACTCCTGATCCTGTGTGTTTGTCTTACAGAGCCTGGATTGATGTACTCTAACAAGAGTCCCCCCATGTCTTACAAATACAACAGCTCCATCTTGACCAATAACTACCTCCGGTCCCTTCCACTCTGGACAGTCTGCCCTTTTGTAATATACCTTGTCACCTGTCACATACATGTCATCTGTGGGCCTAAGCTGCTTACGAAGTGCCCTTCTTATCCGCTCAGAAGACTCTGCTTCAGTGAATGCTTTCCTAGAAGCATGTAAAGCAGAAATGTGTTCTCCTACTTTAGCACTCACAGTGGTACCTTCTAGAGCAGGCAATTTATCAACATATACAGAAGGAAGGTTAGGATTCTGTCCAAACACTAGTTGGTATGGACTGTAGCCATGAACATTTAACATACTGTTCTTGGCCATGAGGGCCCAGTCAAGGGCAGTGTGCCAGTCACATCTATTCTCTCGTTTGACCTTCAGGATGATCTCGGTGAGTGTTTGGTTATGTCTCTCAAGTAGTCCATTGCTCCAGGGACGGTAACCAGCTGTTGTTCTTGTCTCAATGTTCAAGTTTTCAGCCATGTCTCTGATCTCTTGATTGTTGAATTCCCCTCCATTATCACTGTACAGCCTCTGGGGGGCGCCATGAACACTAATCCAAGTGTGAATGAAGGAGTTGACAATCTCAGATGACTTCTTGGTTTTTACAATGTTTCCGGCGCTGAAACGTGTAAAGTGGTCGATGATGTGAAGATACCATCCACCTGGTTCTAACTTGTGCAAATCCACTGCCACTGTCTCGTTATATTCTGAAGCCATGGGCAGCCCGACAGCAGGCTTTGGCTTTGTCCTCTTGTACTTCTGGCATATCGCACAGTCATATACTATTTGTTGTAGAATAGTAAAGCAATCTTTGTCCTTATTTCCTGAACTTTGAATGAGTCTCTGTAGCCTGTCTGTTTATGGAGCTTCAGAAGGACTTTGCGTTTCTCATCCGGAGACATGTTTTCTGTCACTGTTAGAGCTTCCTCTTCAGTTTGATCTTTTTTGTTGTCTTTGTCTCTGATATCAACACAATAATGTCCAGAACTAGTAAATTCAAGTGGAATAGATTGTTTGAACATCACTGCACTGTCCTTTTCCATGTCCAAAATGGTCCCTGCTTTCTTCAGTGACGTTTTACTCAGCAGGAGTGGAATGTCAACCTTGACAACTTCTGTTTCAATTAGGCATTTTGTCAGTCCTATTTTATCTGGTAATTTCACATTTCTTGTGGAATGCACTAAATTCCCATCTCCGAACCGAAATGGTCTGCAACTGTGAGTTTCTGTTTGTATCAACTGGTTCACTTGATCTTGAATGAGGTCATCAATATACTTTTCCAGCCATTTCTCCCCACACACAGTACGGGTACAGGCAGTGTCAATAATCGCTGATCCCAATGATTCAGTAATGAATATCTCTGCATCTGATATTGCAGCCTTTGTAAACAATGTAATGTTACATTCCTCAATATTTGCATCATCAGTTATTCTTACTTGTTCAGTTTTCTTGTGTGGACAGTCTTTGGCCCAGTGGAATGTGCACTGGCAAATAGCGCATCTGGATCTTTTACCGTATTTATCCAGTGGATTAGTCCCTGGTAATGGCTGATTTAGTTAGTTCCACTTCGAAATGTTACATTCCGTTTTCCTCTTCCTTGTGATCTTTGTTCGGTGAAAAACGCCACGTCCTGGTTCACTTGTATTCCACTAGACGAGCCTGTCGATTTTCCTCAGAAAATCCGTTTTAGAGCCGACTTCATGGATAAAAACTTTAACTCTGTGCAAGCCGTCAGTGCAAGCTGTCTGTTTTTCTCGTCGAGGCAAGCCGTGTCCAGTAGCTTAAAAGCCAGCACAGCGTCAGGAAGCATCATATTATACTTTTTCATCCGGTTGTATTGCTGTTCAAAATCAATTATGTAGTCGGTCATGGAAACCAAACCATTCTTCGTTATTCCATCAAAATAAGAATATGCGCAATCTTTTTCCTCTTTTAGGAACACATCATCCAGCTTAGTCATCAACGTAGCCATACCATTATCGTTGTCTAAATCCTCCGCAGGTATTTCCATCGCCGTTTCACGGGTTCTTCCCTCAAGCGCCAAGGCAACAGCGAGGGCTTGTTTCTTTTTGTCGAGTTCGGTAACCCGCGTCCAGATATTAACTTCATTTTTCCAACACTCGTATGGCCTGGCTTCATCAAACTTCGGTGGAACTTTATAACTAGAAACCATCCTCTGCTACCATTGTTAAAATGAATAAAACACAACGTCTATTCAGTAGACACACTTTATTGCCTCGCTCAACACACAGACAAACTACGTTACACTTCAACCTTCACAACCCCTCCCCTCTCACAGCGCGCGCTCACCTTTGAACCAGCGCATGCGCTAACCTCACTTTTGACCCAGAAATACCTTATTCCAAGCAAACTAAGTAGGGATGAAATAACATGTTAACATCTTTAATCTAGATTTAAACCGAGAGAGTTTGTCTGAACCCTGAACGTTATCAGGAAGGCTATTCCAGAGTTTGGGAGCCAAATAGGAAAAAGTTCTACCTCCTTTAGTGGACTTTGCTATCCTAGGTTCTACCAAGAGTCCAGAGTTTTGGGACCTTAGGGAGCGGGTTGGATTGTAGCGTGATAGAAGATTAGTTAGGTACGCAGGAGCTAAATCATTTAGGGCCTTATAGGCAAGTAATAATATTCTGTAACTGATACGAAACTTAATAGGTAGCCAGTGCAGAGACTGTAAATTTGGAGTAATATGATCATATTTTCTTGACCTGGTTAAGGACTCTTGCCGCAGCATTTTGTACTATCTGTAGCTTGTTTATTGAAGATGCAGGACAACCACCTAGCAGTGCATTACAACAGTCCAGTCTAGAGGTCATGAATGCATTAACTAACTTTTCTGCATCAGAAACACTTAACATGTTCTGTAGCTTGGCAATGTTTCTAAGATGGAAGAATGCTGTTTTTGTAACATGGGAAATATGATTTTCAAAAGATAGGTTGTGGTCTAATATAACACCCAGATTTTGGACTGTAGAGGAAATAACAGTACATCTGTCTATTTGCAAATTGTGATCCAAGAGATTCTGTGTACTGTTTTTAGGTCTAATAAGTAATATCTCTGTCATATCTGAATTTAATGGAGAAAATTATTGGTCATCCAATCTTTTATATTTTTAGCACACTCCGTTAGCTTAGATAGTTTAGAAGTTTCATCTGGTCTTGTTGAGATATATAGTTGAGTGTCATCAGCATAACAATGGAAATTAATCCCGTATTTTCTAATAATATTACCAAGGGGCAACATGTATAATGAAAATAACAGAGGACCTAGGACAGATCCTTGTGGTACTCCATACTTTACTGGTGATAATTGAGATGCCTCCCCGTTTAAATAAACAAAGTGGTAGCGATCGGACCGGTAGGATCTAAACCATCTTAAAGCCTGCCCTTGAATACCTGTATAGTTTTGTAAACGATCTAGGAGTATGTCATGATTTATAGTTTCGAACGCAGCACTAAGATCAATTAAAACTAGCAACGAGATGCAGCCTTTGTCTGACGCAAGAAGCAAGTCATTTGAAATTTTAGCAAGTTAACGTTTCTTCAACCTACTACATGGAAATGAAATAACATATGCATATATCACTATTCGGGGAACAGACACAGTCTGTATAGATTGGACACTACACGTACCTCTATCATTTAGGTGGTTAGAACAAAAGTAATCACAGCAGTTATTTGAGAATTGGCTTATTAGTCAGATGGAGTGTAGCGTCAAAATGATCAGACCAGCAGTGGAAAACGACACCACCAATAAAACAGTTAAGCAAGGAGAACACTTCAGCCCGAGGGTGGAAAAGTGACATGGCTAATCATAACAGTGACTGTTTCCTTACAAGTCTAAAGGAGCCGCCCCTTAAAAATAAAAATAAAATAAATAATAATAATTAAACTGTATCATCAGATTTTAAATGAAGTTTAGATACATAGTTTATAATCTAAGTTCGGGAGGAGCACGTCAGATACTCAGGCTAATTAGCACAGGTGGTACACAATCTAGGTAATCAGCCCTTGGACATAAATACAGCTGTCTTACCTCCATCTAGTTGACGGTTAAGCAGCATTCGGTGGCACCATTTACCATTACATCACAGATTCAACATTTCTGTCCAAACAACGAGACCCATGATGGGGTTTTCGTAACCCTCCGGTCAATCTGCCGGCCCCAGGATCGTCTATTTTTATTTTATTTTTCACCAGACACGGCCGCCGAGCTCCGGGCTTCGTCACGACCGCTGCTCTCTGTTCAGCCAGCCACACGCTCTCCTCCGCCGGCCGGAGGTCGCAACAGCAGGCCTTCAACGAGTCTGGGCCACGCCCCAGGTTTCACCGCAGCAAAGTTTCACTCGCTTCCCGCTGCGGCTCTCCCAGCTGCAGCGCAAGTATGCAGCCGGGCCTCCAGCTTCTAGTTTCAGATGCTAACGCGAAATTGCTCCTTTAGCACGCAACAACCAATGTTGCCAATAATTGTTAGGGGAAATCTCCAAAGGCAGGTATTTGTTTATAAAAGTCGTTAAAAGACCTCGCGAAGACATTGGATGTTAACGTCACTATGTAACCATGACACCATTCCCAGAATATACACCGGACGTACTTAAACCTCCGTATTTTTACCAGCATTTAATTGGCATAGCATTCCTTAGACAAATAAGCTGGATGAGATAAATGCGTTTTGCGAATACAGTCTTGATCACCGCGGACCAACAGTAAAAAGAACTTGCACAAGGTATTCTCATTTAACCTGTGCTATATTAATGTTTTGTTTTCGACCTAAATCATAGAGACACTGACCTTGATTTGCATATGCATTTAAGAGGGCTAAATAGAGCCCCTTCACAACAGATTTAGTTCCCAAAACTGTCAGTTTTGACCCAAATATGAATTTCAGTTACATAATTAATCAAAATTTCGACAGTAATAATTATCTTGCAGCATTGCGCACGTATCCCCAAGATCTCACGGTTCTCTCTTGTGCATTTAATTTCACTGGAAACATCACTCTAAACAGATCATTTGAATCAGTGAATTGTCGACTAGATAACAGCTGCTATCGGATCATTCCAACTTGTGAAGGAAGCGTTGGAGGAATTTGCAAATTAATTTTACAGGTTCTTTAAAAAAATAATCAGCTTGTTCATGAATCAGACACTGCTCCTACGTCCCAGTGCACATTATATACAGTATAAGGAGTAACAGTATGTTTCACGATACGTAGCGAAGTAAAAAGTGCAATCTTTAGAACGCAGTAAAGTTACTAAATAAACGACTCCAGAAACTACAGGTATTAGAAAATGTACTTAAGTACGGTAACATAGTAAGCTACTTCGTTACTGACCACCAGCGGCCCTGCTAAACGTCACAACCATTTTTCCGTGGCCTATACAACTACAGCCGCAGGCGCAAGCTCGAAGCTTCCTCTGCTTGCAACACAACCCCACACATCTCAGTCTTTTTCCTTCCGCTATGAATAACTCTCTTTTTCCTTTACAGTGGCCTCCAACTCCCGTAGCAGACACTAGCGTGAGGCAACCTCCAATAGCAGAGCAGGCTACGATAGCTCTTCAGGACCCCCTTCCTGTGGCCTACAGCTACGGCAGTCAAAGCAAGCTTCAAAGCCACCTCCTCCTCCAGTTCCGGCTCAACAGCCCACCCCCGCTGCCCAGAGCCCACAGCCCAAGTAAACGCTTGGCCGCAGTGGCTGGCTTACGTAGCCCCACAACCCGGCCCAGGGCCCGTAGCCCAAGTTAGCAAGCATGGCCGCAGTGGCCTCCCAACCCAATCCCTCAGCCTACCACTCTCAGCTCAGGGCCAATAACCCAGGTAGACACCGGACCGCAAAATACAGCGACTCCGGCCACTTACAACACTCTCCTCCAAGCAAAACTGCAATACTCGCCCTTCACCGCTACACCAATGACCATCCCAGCAAATGCCATTGCCACAGAGCCCCCGCAAGCGGCTCACAACGTTCGAGCACAGATCTTAGCAGAAATTCAGGAAGTTGGCTCCAGAGGCGGACAAATTCCCAACCTCAGTACCTCCATATTCAGAATTAATATTTACATAAACCACCCGCTAAAACCCCTCCTGGACAAATCACTCGACACCATCCTCCAGGCTGTCTCCCCTAGAACACTCCAAACATACGAGACAGCAAGGAAATGCTTCAAGTCGTTCCATCTCTCTCATAATATTCCGTTCCCTGAATTTTCTCTACTCTCAATAACCTCTTTTATCTCTTTTCTCAACAGCATTAAAAGCCTCCAAGTCAGCTCCATCAAAAGCTACATAAGCGGTATCCAATTTTTCCACAAGCTATTGTACGGAGCTCTGTCACCCGAAATTAACAATTCTCAAACCGCGATGTTGATAAGAGGAATCCAGCAATCCCGACCTACTCGTCCCGATTCCAGACTACCCATTACTCTAGACATCCTCACCGAGTGCATCCACACCCTCCGCATGTGTTACCAGCCCCCCAGTACCGCCCGTACACTCGACACCATGTTAATTTGAGCCTTTTTGGGTTTTTAAGATGCGCCGAACTAACCAGCTCCTCTAAATTCGACCCAGCCATCAACCCCACCATCTCAGATCTAACCATCCTCGATAGTGAAACCATCTCCTTTTTGATCAAACAAAGCAAAACAGACCAAGTCAAGAAAGGTCATTTTGTTTATATTTTCAATCTCTCTTCACCTATCCAACCTTACCAAGCCGTGCGCGACAGACAAACTTCCTTTTCCATCCTGCGGCTGGCAAGGCCTACCCAACCACGCTGCCGGTTGACTGCGAGGCCTTCCAACCCCCTAAACTTTGCCCTTCTGTCTAAACCATCCGACTCGACGAGCCCCGATCTCCCGACGGACGCCGGCGAGAGCACTCCCGGTCAGACAATCTTATCTTTTCAAGTCCACGCTCGACGAGGCTTACCCGTCCGACACGGCGGTTCCGAAACCACAGTCGGACGTCGGCGAGAGCCTCCCAGCCAGACAATCTTACTATTTCAAGTCCTAAGCTCGGGGAGTCTTACCCGTCCGACACGGCGATTGCTGAAGCCATCGTCGGACGTCGGCGAGAGCCTCCCAGCCAGACAATCTTACCTTTCAAGTCTCACGCTCGGCAAGGCTTACCCGTCCGACACGGCAATTGTTGAAGCCACCGTCGGATGTCGGCGAGAGCCTCCCAGCCAGACAAACTCATCCTTTCCGTCTGCTCGCACCACGATATCGAACCCCGTCGAATGCTACGTGCCCGGCCATTCAGGCAATCTTAGCTTTCAGTCCACTACCGGCGAGGTTCAACCATCCGACTCACGAGTATTGATCTCACGTCGGATGCCGCAAGAGCCTCCCGGCTGGGCAACCTCACCTTTTCCTCCTACGTCAGCGAAGCTAACCCATCAAACAGGCGGGCACGCCCACCAGTGGGATGACGGCTAAGCATCCCGACCAAAACTTTACCTTTCCGTCTTCACCTGTCCGACACAGTGAGTCTTGATCTCCCGTCGGTCGTTGGCGAGAGCACTCCCGGCCAGACAACCTTGCCTTTTCTAGTCCCACGCTGGCGACGCTTACCCGTCCAACACAGCGGGTATTGTGCCCCCGTTGGGCGTCGGCGAGAGCCTCACATTGAGACAACTTACCGCTTCCCCCTTGGCAGACGAGACTAACCCGTTAGACTCAGTGAGTATTGGCCTCCCGTAGAGCGTCGGCGTCAGTCTCAGTCACCCACCTATTTTTTCCGTCCGACGGGCGACGAGGCCTAGCCGTCGCTGCGGTCCTCGTCCGCCCGCCGAACACCATTCAACTGTCTCTGCTATCCTCAAACCTTTTCCCCCCGCCTGGCGAGGCTTAACCGTCCGATGTCCTAAGTCTTACAATCTCCCATCGGATGCTGCCAGAGCCCCCCCAGTTCCGGGTTTCTCTTCTCCGTACTCGTCGGCGAGACTATCCGTCTGGCAGCGTAGCCTTGGTCTCATGTCATGACGTTGACGCTGGTCTCCCGGTGGGCTCCTATGCTTGCCGTCCGCATGCGACGCTCATCCATTCGATGCCGTGAGTCTCGATCTCCCATCGGATGTAGCGAGAGCCTCCTTGTCGGGCGTCCCAAACTCTTTTTAGCTGCTCAGCTGATAGGACCCACCCGTCCGTCGGAGGGGTATTGTGCCCTATCGGAGGCTTCATGGGTCCTCTCGGCCAGATACCGCCCTCTGTCCTCTGATTAGCAGGGGCTGATGGCCAGTAGGGCCGGTACGCCGACTCCGTGAACTATCCCACTGCAGGCAACTCGGGTCCTCCTGGCCAGGGCTCCAACCACGCTGCTCCTCCATCGGCAGGCAGGGCTCACCCGTCCCAATGCGGTGAGCCATCGCTGGGCCTCAGTTGAGCCCTCCCTGACCGGTCGCCCCAAAACCACGAAGTTCACTCCGGCGGTCGGTGGGGCCCACTCATGCATGCCAAACTGCTCCCTCAGAGCACGTAGACCCCCCCGGCCTGCCACACAAGTTACTCCTCGGGAACTAGCTCCCGCCAGATTTCAAACGCGTATTTGGGGGGGAAAATCTTAGTCTGGCGGCTGTCCTACTTTCTATTGCTTTTTGGGGGTTCACTGGGTTCGGGCCATTCCCGGCTAGGAGCCCTCCCCCAGGACAGCACGCCTACAACGTATTACCAAATACGCATTACGTTATCGTGCTAGTAGATGTAAGTGTGAAATCGTGAAATGAGGTTTAATTAGGCTAATTAGCACAGGTGGCACACAATCTAGGTAATCAGCCCTTGGACATAAATACAGCTGTCTTACCTCCATCTAGTTGACGGTTAAGCAGCATCCCTCCACCACCCCTTCTCCACCAATATCACTAGATTTCTAATCACACGGGGGGGGGTTCACTGGGTTCGGGCCATTCCCGGCTAGGAGCCCTCCCCCAGGACAGCACGCCTACAACGTATTACCATACACGCCAAATACGCATTACGTTATCGTGCTAGTAGATATAAGTGTGAAATCGTGAAATAATACATTTCTTTTTTTTCTTATCTTAGAGGCATTCATCTTCCTAAACAGCCTGCACATCTAAAATGCTTTAAATATCATATTGGAGAGTATTAATAAGTCAGTATTGGTTCTCTTACTTGCTCTTGATGAAGTTGCACTTTTTTATTTTATATTATTTGTAATTTATTGTAAGAAATATTTATGTTACATCCTGATCCTAGTCCAGTGTCGTAATAGCTAATTATACATAAGTGTGTAATTATGATGATAATAAAATGATGGTACTACAAATTATTTATAATTACATAAAATGCATTCATGTATTTATCTTTATTCAATTTTCATTTCTAAGTAAAACCACACACACACAAAATAAAAACAAAAGAAAGATTCAGTGCTCATAGTATCTTACCTCATCATTGACCACCATCACATTATCTGTTTGAATAATAATAAACTAAATTAAACATACAGTACTTTGATTAGGGGGGGAAAAGCTATTTGTATATTGTTTTCATGCAATAAATATCATATTTCCCCTTTGTTACATCAGCTGTATGTAATACTAACCTCTCATTCTAGCTTGGCGCCTGTACATCACAGCAGCAGCAGCAGCAGCCACGAGCAGCAGAACAACAACAACAGCAACAGCAGAATATATTTCTGCAAGAACAGCTGAAAACAGACAGCCATTATTATTTAGAGAGTGACTGATAATAAACAATATCATTGTCTGATATTTACACTTTGCTACTTTGCTCATTAGCTGTATGATATTGTTTTAACTGATAAATGGCGCTATCTGTTGTTTTTGAAGAACAGCAGCTAAAACAGCATCACAACACTGCAAGCTCAACAAGAAACACCAACACATTACAACTGATTATTACGCATAGTTCATGTTAATAACATTAGTATTGTGAACTGCATGTTTCTTTTGACAATAATGTCACTAGATGTGCATATGAAGGTGATAATCTCAATTATATTACCATATAGGCTAAACTTTTTATTACTGGACGATAAATTTAAACTTTAATTAAAAACTGTTCATAGAAAAATGGACTCCACCCCAAAATGCAAATTTTGTCATTAATCACTTGTCGTTCCAAAACCGTAAAAGCTTTGTTTGTCCTCGAACACAATTTAAGATATTTTGGATGAAAACCAGGAGGCTTGTGACTGCCCCATTGACTGCATAGTAAATAGCACTGTCAAGGCACAGAAAAGAATAAAAACAGTCAGAACAGTCCATCTGCCATCAGTGGTTCAATCTGAATTTTATGAAACGACGAGAATAGTTTTTGTACACAAAGAAAATACAAATATTGACATTTACTCAACAATTTGTCTCCTCTCTGTCTCTCTGTGTAGCACCATTTTGTAGATCATCCGATAGACGGAAAGTGCGTACGCTATTCTGTCATCTGTAATGCATGGATAGTCACAAGCCTCCCGGTTTTCATCCAAATTATGTTAAATTGTGTTCTGAGGACAAACGAAGCTTTGGAACAACATGGGATTAATGACAAAATTAGCATTTTGGGATGGAGTATCCCTTTAAGTAACTAAGTGATAACTCACCAGTGCCAGTAACAATGAAGCTCTTAATGATGCTGAATCTGATCCTCCTGATCTGTAGTTTATAAAGTCCAGAGTCTGTGGTTTTGGTGTCTGTGATGGTCAGAGATCCAGTCTGATGATCTAACCTCAGTCTGTCTCTGAATCTCTCTTTACATTGATCATCTGTACAGATTTCACTAGAATCTTTAATGATTTCAGCAATGCAAATGTCATTAAAATACCATGCCATCGAATAATTAGTTTTGTTTATTTCACCAGATTCTAAAGTGACAGATTCTCCCTCCTTCACTGACTTTCTTCTCATTTTATCTCGATCAGCAGCAGAAACATCTGAAACACAAACCAACAGCTGATTGAATGATCTTTCTGAGACAAAAAATAAATACATAAAAAACTAACTACACAACATCAAGATGTGTGGATATGAAAGGGATTTATTTTGCCCCATCTCAACTTTCTGCCGGAGCCTCTTTTTCATTGGGTCTCTGACACCAGCTCTTACATGTTGCTGATCAATGGTATAAATGTACAATAATTGCTATTAAACATAATGACTCACAATCTACAACAACATTGAAGTGCTTCAAGATGCCGACTCTTTCGCTGATGATCTCTAGTTCATATAGTCCAGAGTATGTGGTGCTGATGTTCATGATGGTCAGAGATCCAGTCTGATTATCCACCTTCAGTCTGTCTTTAAATCTCTCGGTACCTTCATTACACTGAACATCTGTACATGTCTTACTGAGATCTCCATTGACTTGAGCTATACGGATGCCATTAAAAAACCATTTCATCTTTTCTTGTAATGTTGTTTTAACATTAGTATTTAGAATGATTGAATCTCCCTCCGTCACATTTGCTGACACTTCATCTGTACCAACACCAGATGAACCTGAAGAAGAAACAAACGGTTAATTCAAATTAAACAACAGGAAAGTCCTGTTCCTACAGATAATATATACAGTGGGAAGAAAAATATGTCTGGATTCATAACCTAATGCATGCAAACGAACAGCAGAAAAACATTGATTTACACATTCACTCATCAGAAAAACATACCTGAGGCTCATGGATAAACTTACACTTAAAGGATTAGTTCACTTTCAGAATGAAAAAAAAATCATGAACATTCACTCACCCCCATGTCACCCAAGATGTTCATGTCTTTCCTTCTTCAGACAAAATAAATTAACGTTTTTGACAAAAACGTCCTCGACAAGGCTGATCGAACATCACTGTTAATCCACGGTTTTTGGTTGGGGTAGATACGGATTGTTTTTGTCGGTACAACGTCCTCTATACACTTCCTGATGAAACACGTGACCGTATCTGAATACGCCTCTATGTCGTCATCAGACGCTGCCCGGAACATGTCCCAGTCCACGTGATCAAAACAGTCCTGTAGTATAGCATCCGATTGGTTCCGACCAGCATTGGACTGTCCTGAGGGCGGTTGCTTCACATTTCAGTTTCTGCCTATAAGCAGGCAGGAGCAGAACGGAAGAGTGATCCGATTTGCCAAAAGGTGGGCGGGGGAGGGACTTGTATGCGTCCCGGAAAGGGGAGTAACAATGGTCGAGTATACGATCTCCACGCGTGTTGATGGTGACGTGTTGAAAGTATTTTGGAGCTATTGTTCTGAAGTTGGCTTTATTAAAGTCCCCCGTGATAATAAAAGCTGCATCTGGGTGCGCGGTTTCCTGCTCACTTAAATTCCTGTAAAGTTCCTTGAGTGCCTTGTCTGTGTTGGCTTGGGAGGGTATATAAACAGCCATAATTATGATGGCTGTAAATTCCCTCGGTAGCCAGAATGGTCGACACAGAAGCGTATGAAATTCCAGATCAGGGGAGCAGAAGGATTTAATAGAGTATATGTTCCTTTCATCACACCACAAGTTGTTAATATAGAAACAAACACCTCCACCTCTGCTTTTCCCTGTGAGCTCCTTTGCTCTATCCGAGCGGTGCACGGAGAAGCCCGTGAGCTCGATGACTGAGTCTGGAACCATAGCAGACATCCAGGTTTCTGTGAGGCAAATAACACAGCAGTCCCTTGTTTCTCGTTGGTATGAGATGCGCGCCCGCAGTTCACAGAGTTTGTTATCCAGTGACTGAACGTTAGCCAGAAAAATTGTTGGGAGAGGAGGTCGGAAAGCATGGCGTCTCAGTCTGACGAGAACGCCAGCTCTTTTTCCTCTTTTTCGGCGTCGGCGGCGTTTCCTCGATTGCGCAACCCAGACAAGGGATCTGATGCCGTGTCTGTGAACAATCCACCGGCATTCAAGAACTCAAAGTCCGGTTTGCGTTGCGCGACGGAGGAACCAATGTTTAAAAGTGTGTCTCTATCGTAGACAGTTATACTAACAACATCTAACACCTTTCTTCCGGTGGCGCTGCTGAGTTCAGTCACCTGCGAAATAGCTCTGCTCAAAATTGTGTTTTTATGTGTTTTTTTTCTATTTTTACCTCTCTTTTTACACGTGTAACGTCTGCAATGATTATGTACGACAAGAGAACACTTTTGGACATTGGACAGCGTTACACTAACCTGATCCAGGACACTTTATACACAGATCCAGCGTGGCCATTGGAGATTCTTCGGAGCACCGAAGCTGACAAAGGCCGCCTCAATAACACCAGGAGGAGAAAGAAACACCGCGGGAAACATGCTGGAATCCGAAACAGACTGAGGAAAAGGGCTCACAGTCCCCCTCTACCGAGTATTTTGCTCGCCAATGTCCGATCCTTGGATAATAAGATGGAAGATCTTAGAGCCAGGATTAGTTTCCAACGGGACATTAGGGACTGTAACATCCTTTGTTTGACCGAAACATGGCTCACGCCGACGGTCCCGGACACTGCTGTAACGCCGTCTGATAACTTCTCTGTTTTACGGATGGACAGAACAGCCGAGGCCGGGAAAACCAAAGGTGGTGGAGTGTGTTTCTTCATTAACAAGAAATGGTGTGATCCCAGGAATATCTCCATTCTGTCGCGTTCCTGCTCGCCTCATCTAGAACACCTCTCCATTATCTGCTGCCCATTCTATCTGCCCCGGGAATTTACATCGATCCTCGTGTCTGCCGTTTACATCCCACCACAAGCAGACACTAGCGTGGCTTTGTCCAATCTCCACGATAAACTCAGCGGATATATCAACAAACATCCCGACGCTGCATGTATCATCGCTGGGGACTTTAACAAAGCTAACCTCAAAAAGGTCATCCCTAACTTCCATCAGCACATATCCTGTCCAACCAGAGGACTGAATACACTCGATCACTGCTACACCCAATTCAAAAATGCCTACAAAGCCCACTCACTGCCAGCGTTTGGAAAATCAGACCATGACGCCATCTTCCTCACACCGGATTATAAACAACGGATCATTCAGGAACCCCCGGTGGAGAGGGAAGTGACGCGCTGGTCCTCCCACTCCGAAGCTACGCTACAGGCGTCTCTTGATGACGTCGACTGGGACATGTTCCGGGCGAGTTCATCTGACGTCAGCGAATTCACGGAGGTAGCATTAAGCTTCGTAAACACGCTAACCGAACAGGCCACTGAAACGGTAACAATAAATACATTTTCTAATCAGAAACCGTGGGTGGACAGATCAATTCGTGAGTGACGCGGTTAACCATCGAACTGCCGCATACAATGCCGATATTCTGTCAGGAAACATGAGTGAGTACAAGGCATCTTGTTATGCTCTCCGTCGTGCAGTTAGAGCCGCTAAACGCCGATATAGTGAGAGAATTGAGTCACATTTCCAGCTCAGTGACTCTCGACGCATGTGGCAGGGACTAAAGACCATCTGTTCCTCTGGAAACAACTCCTCGGCGGAGGTGAGAACAGATCCGTTGCTAGCCGAAGAGCTAAACACCTTCTACGGCCGCTTTGAGTGTAATGGCGGCGCGACTCTGCCGTACAGCACATCAGCATGCAGCAGGCAGAGCAGCAATCATGTATTCACCGTGTCAGAGGATGACGTTCGGAGGGAACTAAGGAGAGTGAACGTCAGAAAAGCAGCAGGACCCGATGGGATTACTGGCCGCGTTCTGAGGTCCTGTGCTGGTTCTGAGGTCCTGATCAGTCCCTCGCTACCTCTGTGGTTCCCACCCCCTTTAAAAAATCTGTCATTATCCCTGTGCCTAAGAACAGTAAACCCTCTTGCTTGAATGACTATCGTCCAGTTGCCCTCACATCGACAGTCATGAAGGTTTTTGAGAGACTATTAAAGAAACACATTTGCTCCTCCATCCCTGCTACTTTGGACCCTCTTGATGTTTGCCTATCGGCCAAATAGGTCTACTGACGATGCCATCTCTCAGGTCCTGCACTCCTCCCTCACTCACATTGACAGCAAAAATGGCAACTATGTAAGGCTGCTATTTATTGACTATAGCTCAGCTTTCAACACTATAGTCCCCACTAAGCTGGCTGTTAAACTCTCAGACCTCGGCCTAAACACTTCACTTTGTGACTGGATTCAAGATTTCCTCACCGCCAGACCACAAGTGGTGAAAGTCGGCCAGTTCACCTCCAACTCCATAACCCTAAATGTAGGCGCCCCACAGGGCTGTGTCTTGAGTCCCCTGCTCTACTCTCTCTACACACACGACTGCGTGTCCTCTCACAGCTCCACTTCTATTGTCAAATTCGCTGATGATACTGTGGTCCTGGGCCTCATTAACAACAATGATGAGACCGCATACTTGGATGAGGTGGAGAGACTTACATCATGGTGCCAGGACAACTGTCTCTCTCTGAACGTGAGCAAAACCAAAGAGCTGATCGTGGACTTCAGGAAGAGACAGCAGCGGCCCTACACTCCTCTTATGATCAGTGGAACCCCTGTGGAGAGGGTGAGCAGCTTCAAGTACCTCGGTGTAAACATCTCCGAGGACCTGACATGAACTACACACATTCAAACTCAGGTCAAGAAAGCCAGGCAAAGACTGTACCATCTGCGACAGCTGAGGAAATTCAGGGTCTCACCAGCTATCCTGAAAACTTTCTATTCAGGGGCCATAGAAAGTGTATTGACTCAGTGCATCTCAGTGTGGTATGGAAATTCCTCAAACCAGGACTGCAAAGCTCTGCAGAGAGTCGTGCGCTTAGCTGAGCGCATCTCAGGGTCTACTCGCCCCTCTCTGCAGGACATCTACCTCAAACGCTGCAAAAGCAGAGCTGCTAAAATCATTAAAGACTCAAATCACCCCGGTAACCATCTTTTCCGTTTACTGCCATCTGGCAAGCGCTTCAGGAGCATGATGGCAAAGACTGAAAGACTGAGGAGGAGCTTCTTCCCTCAGGCCATCAGGCTCCTTAACACAAACTCTGTTTCATAAACATTTAAAAAAAAAAAAAGCAGTTTGCACATCCCTCTCATCCCTCCTGTCGTTTGCACATCCCTCTCATCCCTCCTGTTTATAGTACTATTTATTAAGTCCCATATACTGTTTTTGCACATCTTACTGTTTTGTACTTTTCTTTATTCTACTGCACATTTTACTTTTTATTTATTTTTTTACCTATATATATGCTCTTGTGTGGTGTTACTTTTATATATTTTTTTTTTATTCTTTGCACTGTCCACTGAGCGGACCTGATTTGACCTACATTTCACTTTTGATTATACCCTGTATAATTTACTATGTGACAAATAAAGAAACCTTGAACCTTGAACCTTGTAAAACAACAAAAAAACAAATAAAACATACGAAAAACTGCAAAGTTTTCCCGAAGCTTGCAACACGGCGGCCATTCTTGGCACCATCTGACTACCAAGATGGCCAAAGCTGACTACCAAGATGGCAGCTGATTCCTCTACCAAGATCCCAGCTGATTACTCAGCTGGGATCGATTGAAGCTGCATCTAAACTGCAATTTGGACCTTCAGCCTGTTTGCCATCACTGAAGTCCACTATACAACGAAAAATCCTGGAATGTTTTTTCCTCAAAAACCTTTATTTATTTTCAACTGAAGAAAGAATGTCATGAACATCTTGGATGACATGGGGTGAGTAAGTTATCAGGGAGCTTTAATTCTGGAAGTAATCATGTAATGACTTCTCTGACTACTTGTGGATCAACCTATGAGATCAAAGATGTATACATTAAATGAGCATCAACACTAAATTATACTCACTGACACTGAATCTCTTCATGATGCTGATTCTGCTGTTGATGATCTGTAGTTTGTAAAGTCCAGCATCTGATGTTCTGGTGTCCATGATGGTCAGAGATCCAGTCTGTTTGTCTAGCTTCAACCTGCCTCTGAATCTCTCATCACCATCTTTACACTGGACATCTGTACAGCTCTTATGCTGGTTTACACTGATTTGAGCTATTCGAATGTCATTAAAATACCATTTAATTTTTTCTTGTTGGTTTGTTTTAACACCAGTGTGTAGAGTGACTGAATCTCCCTCCATGACTGACACATTTGTATCAGCACCAGACACATCTAAAGAAGAAACAAACAGTTACTTAGGAGCAAAAAAACTAAATTATACAACAGCAAAATGCAATGAAAAGTTGTTTTCAGATCATAAAGATTGTGGGAAGATAAATACTGTATAAATTCATAATGTAAACGGGGGTGTGCGGTATGCATCATCTACGATAATATTGTGATGTGAATGCGAGCTGACATTATAGAGTCAAAAAACATTGCCTATTTCGAATGCAGTTATAATGCCTCAGAATTTTAAGATGTGTCATGTATCTGGTTTATGAACTTCCATTCACTCACCACCAGAGGTCACCCTCTTACCACATGGACTCTTGCACTACACTACTGTTGCACTTCACCCCGGACTACAGTTCCCATCATCCATTGCACTGATGACACACACACAGCTGAATGCACTGATTACACTGCTGATTCCCATCAGATATGCTACTTAAGCCATAGACGTCCTCATTTTCTAGCACAGGGATCCTCAAATCTGGACTATTCCTACAGAGTTTAGCTCTAACCCTAATCAAACACACCTGAGCATGCTAATCAGAGTCTTCAAGATCATTAGAAAAGCACAGGTAGGTGAGTTTGATCAGGGTTGGAGCTAAACTCTGCAGCAGATTGGACCTCCGGGGAAAGATTTGAGGAACCCTGGTCTAGCGTATATCACATTTCTAGCGATAGCTACACTATGGAGCCATTCCACGTTTCTAGTTCTAGTCTAAGTATAGTCATTTCGTGATGCCTTGTTATTTTTCTCCTGATCTTCTACAGGTGCTGGTCATATAATTAGAATATCATCAAAAAGTTGATTTATTTCACTAATTCCATTCAAAAAGTGAAACTTGTATAATGTATACATTAATTCCACACAGACTGATATATTTCAAGTGTTTATTTCTTAAAATGTTGATGATTATAACTGACAACTAATGAAAACCCCAAATTCAGTATCTCAGAAAATTTGAATATTGTGAAAAGGTTCAATATTGAAGACACCTGGTGCCACACTCTAATCAGCTAATTAACTCAAAACACCTGCAAAGGCCTTTAAATGATCTCTCAGTCTAGTTCTGTAGGCTACACAATCATGGGGAAGACTGCTGACTTGACAGTTGTCCAAAAGACGACCATTGAAACCTTGCACAAGGAGGACAAGACACAAAAGGTCATTGCAAAAGAGGCTGGCTGTTCACAGAGCTCTGTGTCCAAGCACATTAATAGAGAGGCGAACGGAAGGAAAAGATGTGGTAGAAAAAAGTGTACAAGCAATAGGGATAACCGCACCCTGGAGAGGATTGTGAAACAAAACCCATTCAAAAATGTGGGGGAGATTCACAAAGAGTGGACTGCAGCTGGAGTCAGTGCTTCAAGAACCACTACGCACAGACGTATGCAAGACATGGGTTTCAGCTGTCGCATTCCTTGTGTCAAGCCACTCTTGAACAACAGACAGCGTCAGAAGCGTCTCGCCTGGGCTAAAGACAAAAAGGACTGGACTGCTGCTGAGTGGTCCAAAGTTATGTTCTCTGATGAAAGTAAATTTTGCATTTCCTTTGGAAATCAGGGTCCCAGAGTCTGGAGGAAGAGAGGAGTGGCACAGAATCCACGTTGCTTGAGGTCCAGTGTAAAGTTTCCATAGTCAGTGATGGTTTGGGGTGCCATGTCATCTGCTGGTGTTGGTCCACTGTGTTTTCTGAGGTCCAAGGTCAACACAGCCGTATACCAGGAAGTTTTAGAGCTCTTCATGCTTCCTGCTGCTGACCAACTTTATGGAGATGCGGATTTCATTTTCCAACAGGACTTGGCACCTGCACACAGTGCCAAAGCTACCAGTACCTGGTTTAAGGACCATGGTATCCCTGTTCTTAATTGGCCGGCAAACTCGCCTGACCTTAACCCCATAGAAAATCTATGGGGTATTGTGAAGAGGGAGATGCGATATGCCAGACCCAACAATGCAGAAGAGCTGAAGGCCACTATCAGAGCAACCTGGGCTCTCATAACACCTGAGCAGTGCCACAGACTGATCGACTCCATGCCACGCCGCATTGCTGCAGTAATTCAGGCAAATGGAGCCCCAACTAAGTATTGAGTGCTGTACGTGCTCCTACTTTTCATGTTCATACTTTTCAGTTGGCCAAGATTTCTAAAAATCCTTTCTTTGTATTGGTCTTAAGTAATATTCTAATTTTCTGAGATACTGAATTTGGGGTTTTCATTAGTTGTCAGTTATAATCATCAAAATTAAAAGAAATAAACACTTGAAATATATCAGTCTGTGTGGAATGAGTGAAATAAATCAACTTTTTGATGATATTCTAATTATATGTCCAGCACCTGTACATGTGTATCTTGGATTAACCCTTTGCCTGCTGTTCTGGGCTCTGTTTGCAACTCCTCTGGACTATAACTCATGCTTCTGGATTTCCCCTGTTGTCAAGCCCTTTGGATATTGTTTGCTGATCAAATACCCACGCTTGCCCTGATTACTCTTGTGTCTTGCCTGTGTTATACCTTTTTCCATTGTTTGACCATGCTTTTGGAACGGACCGACAATGTTTTTGACCACGTCTTGGACTTAAGCTTGCAAATGGATCTGCACGTCTCAAGTCTCGTTCGCCCCATAACAATATCCAAAGGCAAAAAATGTACCTGTAATGTCCCTGTCCCTGAGTTTTTTCTAGTTAAGCACTATCAAACGATAGTGCTGTTCTCTTGAATTAGATGAATATTGAGAATACAAAATAAAACTGACATTTTTCCCACCATATAGTAATTAAATTGGGATTTTCTATATACGTAATACTTGAAAGTCTAAGTTTTGATGATAAATCAGATCAATGTATTATCCATATAAAACTACTGGTCCAATTTATCAAAAATATTTGTTGTTTACAGTGATTATATATTGATCATCTTAGCTGAATCAATAAAACATTTTAGAAGCAACTTAACGAATATGCCTAAAATATTTAGGTGTGAAAATAACTAAAGACCTAACTCAATTGAATGAGAATAATTATGATGAAATTAACTAGAACATGAAGACTGGTTACTTTGAGAAGTCATTCACCTGCCATATATTGCTTCAGATAGTGAAAGGAGGGGGAGATTAACCGTTTACTGTCTGTTTTATTTAATTTAATCCCTTTAAGTGCACATGCTTCAGGAGCAGTTTCTTAAAATAAAATAATATTTAATGTCACTCCAAAAATAATCAAATTAAAGATGTAATTAGATGTGCATTTTAAAAACAATGACTTACCACGAACAACAACAGAGTAGGACCCTCCACCACCACGTTTTTTTCTGGAGATCCATACATCATAACGTCCAGAGTCTGTGTTTCTGATGTTCATGATGGTCAGAGATCCAGTCTGATTGTCCAGTTTCAGTCTGTCTCTGAATCTCTCATTACGATTATCACACCGAACATCTGTACAGATCTTACTGGGATCACCAGTGATTTCAGCGATGGGAATGTTATTAAAATTCCACATAAAGTCTTCGTGTTGGTTTATTTCCATAAGATATTTTAAAGTGACTGAATCTCCCTCCATCACAGAGACTGTCCCTCCATCTGTATCAGCACCGGACACAGACACACCTCAAGAAGAAGAAACAATTCATCACGAGCCAAAACAACAGCAACAACACACAAAACACGTTACAAAACATGTTAATTTGTATCGTAGGCTACCAGAAAAGAAACTGTCAAAAATAAATGTAGTCTATTACAATGGTAAAGTAACATTCAGATATTAAATAGATGTGTCGAATATAAACTAAACTGCGTCACGTTCGTATTTATCATTGACCTGAAGAGAGATTAACATCAAAATGTCTTACCATACGCGAGTAAAGACATGAACAAAGAGAGCAATTTCGACACATTCTTCATTTTGTTTTAAATGACTACAGATTCAGTGAAGTTTAAGTGCTTGGTCATCCCTGTTTCATCCGTTAAAGCCTCCCTATTTGCTGTGACGTTTCGCTCTTTCATCTGCTTACGAAACACGCATCTTTTTCAGTTTCTGTTTGTAGTGATGGACGAATCGAATCACAGCTTCGTGGAGCTTATTAGACTTATTTTGTGGACCGTGGAGAGCAAAGCTGTCATGTTTTTTTGTTGTTGTTTTTTCTTATAAATAATACCCTGCATCAAATGTTTCCAGCTAATGCTTCTGTATCGTAAACATAACATCCACTGCATTTCTCAGTCAAAAGGCAGCAATTGTATAGCGTAGATTTGATTGCTTTAGCTTTTAATTTCTGAATGTGCTAGAACTCAAAACAAGCTGATGAAAGCGCACCCAAAAATGAAACCAATACAGCATTTGACCGCTAGAGGGATGAGCAATATTCATACAGAAAAAAAGTGTGCTTTGTTTTGTCATCGATGGTACTAGTTGGGTTACTAATGTTCACCACTTGAAGGAAACAAGGAGAATAATAATAATAATCACGATTATTCCTACTTAAAAATCAAAATATAATATCTTATATAGTCACTTAATTTTCAGACAGCATGTCTGATATCACATTACCACTTATTTCATAAATGCATGCCATGTGTGTATAATACAAGCAGTATTAAAACAGTATCAGTAATCTTGTGTCCAAACTAGGAATTCACCATTTCAAGAATCCAACATTTTATGTGCCATTTTTGAATGGCATTTATCAAATAAACGTACAATGCGCATTAGATTTATTTCTTTATTTTCTCAGAAAGACAACAGCATTTATGCAGGCTAAACTTTAAAGCACTTGTTTACATTTTCTGACACAAATTTAAGAAAAGGCACATTTTATTTCCCTTTTTCATTTTCATTTCATTCATTTCCGGCTTTGCTACCGTTCGGACACTCTTGCTATTGCTCTGCGCTTTGCTCCCTATTTTTGTTCTTTTCTCAGATCTTTCTAAGATTTTTACTTCAGCAGATCAGCACAGTGCTCAAACAACACATTTTTTGGAAAAAGAGGACTTTTTGCCTCCCACTGCCAGCAGTTTACATTCCGGAGACAGATAAATACAGCTGTCTACATTCAAACAGATGAGAGAAAATGCCTACTTGCTGCACGAACTGCCACAAACTTCTACAAAGGATTGTGGTTCTTGAAACAAAGTTATTTGCTGGACTTCCAAAACAGACGGAACATACAGCAGACGGTCACCACGGACCCCCTCAGCATATAGCCGGTGAGTCCTGTGAATCTAGTGAATCTAAACAGTTTATACCAAGTGTAGAGGAACAAGTCCAAACTGATCGACGGACTAATCGATGGCACAAACAGGGAGCGAGACCCAAAGGCTTTCGAGACACCAGATTGTCACGAGTATCTCGTATTGCTGCTGTAGCATCCTCTACCCCAGATACGGCTATGACAAGACTTGTAAGCACTGGTATTCTACAACCCCCTATACATCTTGAGAACAGATTTGAAGCATTGATGAATGTGGATGAGGAATCCCAAAATATGACAAAACTCGGATCGAATCAGCCAGCAGCTAACATTGCTACTAACAGGCGCTCAAGGTCGAGCAGACGGCGGCATTCAGCTCAGAGCGCAGCCGAGCCCAGGACTCTGATAGTGGGCGACTCTATTATTAGAAACGTCAGAACCAGGACTGCTACTACCTGCTGCTTTCCTCAAGCAACCGTTTCTGACGTGAACAAGGAACTTCGGAGCATTGTGATGAAGCACAAGACTGCAAATCGAATCATCATCCATGTGGGGAAGAATAATATTCGGATAGGACAGTCAGAACTGCTTAAGCAAGATTTCAGTGAACTCTTTGAAACACTTCAAAGACTTGAAGTTCAGTCGTTCATCAGTGGACCACTCCCAGCAAGGGGAACTAACATGTTTTCATGGTTGCTTGGGCTGAATACATGGCTACAAAGAACCTGCAGTACAAAAGGAGTCAACTTCATCGACAACTTCAATATTTTCTGGGGGCACAGACAACTGTTTAAACTGGATGGCCTCCACCCAAACAAACTTGGTGCAAGAGTGCTAAAAGACAATTTCTATTTCTCCCTCCGTCATCCTTCAGTGGTGTGTGCCAATCCACTCATACACTCACCTGGACAGAATATGAGTGACCACAGGACTTCATATCAGCTTCCGAGTCATTATGTGGTTGAAGAATCCCACAAGGATACTGATAACGCCACACAGCCAAAACAAGCACTGCTCATGGACATCCCGGCTGAGCCCTGCCCACAGAGCTCATCACATGCAGACTGTGACGTATCAACAGCTCCAAGACTCAGCACCCAAGGACGACTTTCTGGAAAACAGCCTGGGAAGCCAGGACAACACATCACAGTCACCGGAAACACCAGAGCTAGAGCCTCGTTCACCAGACACAACTTTTTAAAGTTTTTAAACACTCGCTCACTAAAAAATAAATCATTTGTGATCAATGATTTAATAACCACAAACAACCTGGATTTTATGTTTCTAATTGAAACATGGCTAGAAGACAACTGCAGTGCAACAGTCCTCACTGAAACAGCCCCTCCTAACTTTAATTTGATAAGTGTCTGCAGGACTGTTAGGAGAGGTGGAGGTGTAGCTGCTCTGTTTAAAGATGTTTATCAATGCAAGCGAGTGTCATTTGGTCAGTACTTGTCTTTTGAATATCTAGGTATTGTGCTGAAAGGTGCCCCACGCATTCTGTTTATTATCATTTACAGGCCTCCAAAATACTCCCCAGCCTTTGTTGAAGAGTTCACAGAACTGTTATCAATGATTTCCTCAGAGTTTGACTGTTTTGCTATTGCAGGGGATTGTAATATTCACATAGACAATGCTGAAATCAAACTACAAAAGAAATTGTAACTGTTTTAAACACTTTTGACCTGATTCAGCATGTGCACGGACCCACACACAATCGTGGACACACTCTAGATTTACTCATCAGTAGAGGTCTAAACATTTCATCCATTGTCATTAAGGATGTAGCTCTGTCTGATCACTTCTGTATTTTCTTTGATATATTGATCTCTGTCACCACTGAATCTAGATCTGTCTCTGTCAGAAAGAGATGCATTAATGAGAACACTAGTGTGCTATTTATGAAGGCAATATCTTTAACACCAAGCATTTCTGCAGACTCTGTTGATCTTCTCCTGGATTCATTTGACTCAAAAGTTAAGAATGTTATTGATGATATTGCACCGATAAAGGTCAGCAAGAAGAATGGCAGACAAAAATAATTTTGGAGAAAATCAACAGCAGTTCAGAATATGAAAAGACAATGCAGAAAAGCTGAGCGGATGTGGCGGAAGACGAAACTAGAAATACACTATAGCATCTATAAAGACAGCCTTCATGCTTTCAATTTGGAACTAGCCACAGCTAGACAGACCTTCTTCTCAAACCTTATAAACAGTAACTTAAACAACACTCGCACTCTTTTTGCTACTGTTGAGAGACTGACAAACCCCCCAAGTCAGATTCCCAGTGAAATGCTCTCTGACAGCAAATGCAATGAGTTTGCTTCCTTCTTTTCAGAGAAGATCAGTAATATCAGGAAGGAGATTGGCACATCTTCCTGTAATACAGAGGTCACACAGATTCGACAGCAATCTCAAAAAGAAGTGACTATGTCTGTTTTTAAAACAATTGATAGCAAAATTTTGGAAGAAATAGTACAGCATCTTAAATCGTCAACCTGCTATCTTGACACACTTCCCACATCTTTTTTTAAAAGTGTGCTTAACTGTTTAGAAGCAGATCTCTTAGAAGTGGTAAACACCTCACTTCTTTCTGGGACTTTTCCAAACTCCCTGAAAACTGCAGTTGTTAAGCCCCTTCTGAAAAAGCGCAATCTTGATAACACCATGTTGAGCAACTATAGACCAATATCAAATCTTCCTTTCATAGGTAAGATTATTGAAAAGGTAGTTTTTAATCAGCTGAACAACTACTTAAACTCAAATGGATACCTGGATAATTTTCAATCTGGTTTCCGAGTGCATCACAGCACAGAGACAGCACTCATTAAGATAATGAATGATATTCGCTTTAATTCTGATTCTGGCAAAATATCAGTGCTGGTACTACTAGATCTTAGTGCTGCGTTTGACACTGTCGATCATAACATACTTCTAGAGAGACTGGAAAACTGGGTCGGGCTTTCTGGGATGGCACTCAAATGGTTCAGGTCATACTTAGAAGGGAGAGGTTATTATGTGAGTTTAGGAGAGCATAAGTCTAAGTGGACGTCCATGACATGTGGAGTCCCACAAGGCTCTGCACCGCTCTTGTTTAGCCTGTATATGCTCCCACTAAGTCAGATAATGAGGAAGAACCAAATTGCCCATCACAGCTATGCTGATGATACCAGATCTACCTAGCCTTATCTCCAAATGACTATAGCCCCATTGACTCCCTCTGCCAATGCATTGATGAAATTAACAGTTGGATGTGCCAAAACTTTCTTCAGTTAAACAAGGAGAAAACTGAAGTCATTGCATTTGGAAACAAAGATGAAGTTCTCAAGGTGAATGCATACCTTGGGGTCAAACAACTAAAAATCAAGTCAGAAATTTTGGAGTGATTCTAGAGACAGACCTTAGTTTTAGTAGTCATGTCAAAGCAGTAACTAAATCAGCATACTATCATCTCAAAAACATTGCAAGAATTAGATGTTTTGTTTCCAGTCAAGATTTGGAGAAACTTGTTCATGCCTTTATCACCAGCAGGGTGGATTATTGTAATGGTCTCCTCACCGGCCTTCCAAAGAAGACCATTATACAGCTGCAGCTCATCCAGAACGCTGCTGCCAGGATTCTGACTAGAACCAGAAAATATGAGCATATCACACCAGTCCTCAGGTCCTTACACTGGCTTCCAGTTACATTTAGGATTGATTTTAAAGTACTTTTACTCGTTTATAAGTCACTCAATGGTCTAGGACCTAAATATATGGCAGATATGCTCACTGAATATAAACCTAACAGACCTAGATTTCATTTTAAATCAATTTCTATATCATTTTAAAATTCCTTGTTTTATTATTTTTAACTCCTTGTTTTTATTGCTGTGAAAGATTACTTCACTTTTTATGTAAAGCACGTTGAATTACCACTGTGTATGAAATGTGCTATATAAATAAACTTGCCTTGCCTTGCCTATATGTAAATATATTGATATTGACAAAACGCTCATTTTGCGGTCTTGTTGAATAAAGAGCTGCCCATTTATTTTGTGATTGTAGACTAGTATAACCAATACATTTTGGGTTGATTTAAATTCTCCGTTTAACCATACTAATATGACCCAGAGTTTTATCCTTAAAGATTTGTTTATTTATTTATTTAATATTTTTGGTTATGAAAACCCCAAATCGTTATCTTTTGAATATTTAGTTAATTTCTTTATTCTATGTGCATTTCTTTATTAATTAATTAATTAATTTATGATCCACAAGCAGAAGTGGCTTAAATGTCCTTTATGTTTTCTTGTTGACTTTAGCAATAACAGTGCCAGCCACTAATATTGGCACCCTCGGGTAAATATTAGCAAAGACGGCTGTGAAAATAAAAATGTATCATTTATCTTTTTGGTCTTTCATTAAAAAAAATCACAAAATTCTAAACATTAATTGAATTAAAACAACTGAAAGTGGGGGGAAACTCACATCATGAAAATTATGAAATAAACGTTTTTCTCCAATGCATGCTGGCTACCATTATTGGCACCCCTAGACTTTCTTATGAGTAAAATATATCTGAAGTATACTTCTATTCATATTTACATTTTTAGTACACCAGGGTGATTATGAACATGAAATTGTCCAGCCATGACTTCCTGTTTCACAGGATTATAAATATGAGGAACACAAAGGCCAAATTCTCTTAATCATCCATCACAAGGAGTAAAACCAATGAATATAGTTCTGATGTACATAACAAGATTGTTGAGCTTCACAAAATAGAAAGGGGTTGTAAGAAAATAGCTAAAGCATTGAAAATCCCTATTTCCACCATCAAGGCAATAATTAAGAAGTTTCAATCAACTAAAGATGTTACAAATCTGTCTGGAAGATGACGTGTGTCTATGTCATCCTGATGCATGCTGAGGATGAGAGTTTGAGTGGACAAAGACTCTCCAAGGATCACAGCTGGAGAATTGCAGAGAGTAGTTGAATCTTGAGGTCAAGTCTTGTTCATATAACTTTAGCATATTCAGTTGTCAAACACGACTGGAACTTCAAACAGCACTGGCTTCTATGGTCAGATGAAACATAAAAAATGGCAGCAAAAAGGGTTTGGTGCAAACAGGGATTAAAAGTACCCATGTCCACAGTTAAATATACTGCTGGATCTTTAATGTTGTGGGACTGTTTTTCTGCCGGAGATCCTGGACTTCTTGTTCAGATACATGGCATCATGGATTCTATCAAATACCAACAGATAAAAAAAATCTAGACCTTACTGCCTCTGTAATAAATCACTGATTGTTTCACTGATCACAAAGTGAAGCTTCTGCCATGGCTGTCTCAGTTCCCTGACCTGAATCCTATAGAAAACGAGGGGGGTGAACTGAAGAGAAGAAGCATCAACATGGAGCTGGTTTTCTGAAGAATCTGGAGATATTCTGTATGAAGGAAAATCTCTGATCTCTTGTCAGGTGTTCTCCAAACTCATTAGGTATTATAGGAGAAAACTCAGAGCTGTTATCTTGGGAAAAGGACGAAGCAATAATTGGGTGCCAATAACTGTGGCTAACATGAACTAGATACATTTTTTTATTTCATAATGTGAGTTTCCCCCACTTTCCATTGTTTTCTTTCAATGAAAGATTCGAATTTTGTATCTTTTTTAATGAAAAGGATAAACTCAGCAGATTTATTTTCACTGCCACCTTTGCTCATATTTACCAAGGGTGCCGATATTAGTGAGCAGCTCTGTATATTTCATCCCTCAGGCTTATAAATAACAAAATAAATAATAATAATACAAAATGTATGCATTATGATGAATTATTCAAATATATTATCTGTAACGGAGTGAACAGAGGAAGCATTTGGATCCATATGCAAATATATTTATTAAAAGACGTGGTCAAAAACAGGCATGGGTCGACAACAACAACAGGTATGGCGTAGGCAAGACAAAGAGAAATCCAAGGACAGACGTGATCAATCTCCGGCGAACAATATCCAACAGGGCAAGGCAAAGAGAGATAATCTAGGTACAGAGCAATAGTCCAGGCAGGGGCAAACAGAGTCTGAACGGCAAGACGAATGTCTGCACAAAGGACATGTCAGGCAGCTGCTCGACCATCTCTTCTTTGGAGAAGACTGTTGATTTTATACTAGACAGTTTAAGATTAGCCTAGAATGTATTGCATCACTATCCCACCCAAACATTTATACACAATAATAATGAAAAATGCTGACCAACAATTAATTATATTACATTTTAAATGACAATGTTCAAAAGTAAGCATCACAATAAATATATATACAAGTCAACAACAAATAAAACAAAGCTTCATTTAAATGTATTGTTCTAACAATCATGCATTTACAGGCAGTGCATCCCACATCCTACTGCCATTTCAACACATCTGTTTCTGCAATTGTGCAGCTTTATTCTGATGAAACAGCTGGCCACCTGTTATTTCCATCCATCACATCACTCATTGCTGCAGTCAGAATGGAATGGATGGGACCTTTTTGTATTCCATACAATTGAGGCAGGGCTCTCAACTCTCACACATTCACCTTGAGACTCACGCATTTCAACCAGTTGACACGCTCTCACGCCACACTTTGTGTTTCTCACGCTGAGAGGGGATAACGTGTGCTATATATACAATTAATAAACGAGGGAATACAGAGGAAAGTTCTCTGCCGAGTTCATAACTGTCTCGAGTTATATGGAGTTAAATACCACCTACCAGCCAATCAGAAATTAGTTGTTGTTTCCGGGGAAATTACGCGATTCTGCCGCAACATGGATGCGCGTCGGTAACCCCTTCGTGTTTTTTTTCTTCCGATTTTAAGATTCCTAGACGAAATCACTTAAAAGATAGTGAGAGCTGAATTTGGAATACAGCCAAATTCGTGAAAAAGTATTGTTGATCCAGTCCAAAAAAACCCCCTAAAACAAACACAAAACCCCTCCTAACTGCTTTGCACCCAAGGTTCAAGGTTCAAGGTTCTTTATTATTTGTCACATACACAATCATACAGGGTATAATCAGTAGTGAAATGTAAGTCAGGACAGGTCTGCTCAATGGAAAGTGCAAAAAAAAACAACAACAAAAAAAATAAAAAATAAATAAAAAGCAATAAAACAATGAAACATAACACAAGAGAATATATATATATATAAATATAGGTGAGAATGAAAATAGGAACAAATAATAAAATAAAATAAGGAGTAAGATGTGCAATGAGATAAAATTTGCAATACTGTGGATTAATAAATATTAATATAAACACGGATGTGCAAGAGAATGTGCAAATAGGTTGTACCGGGTATGTACACATAGCAGCAGTGTGGATGATGGAGAATAATGGATGTGTTTACAGTTTATTAAATTGAGTCCTGTGGATGTTATGATGTTATGAGACTGAGTTTAGGAGCCTGATGGCCTGGGGGGAAGAAACTCCTCCTCAGTCTTTCAGTTTTTTCCATCATGCTCCTAAAGCACTTGCCAGATGGCAGTGAAATGAAAAAATGGTTACCAGGGTGATTCGAGTCCTTGATGATTTTAGCAGCCCTGCTTTTGCAGCGTTTGAGGTAGATGTCCTGCAGAGAGGGGAGAGCAGACCCTGAGATGCGCTCAGCTAAGCGCACGACTCTCTGTAGAGCTTAGCAGTCCTGATTTGTGGCATTATTATACCACACTGAGAGTCAATACACTTTCTATGGCCCCTGAATAGAAAGTTTTCAGGATAGCTGGTGAGACCCTGAATTTCCTCAGCTGTCGCAGGTGGTACAGTCTTTGCCTGGCTTTCTTGACCTGTATTTAAATCTGTGCAGTCCATGTCAGGTCCTCGGAGATGTTTACACCGAGGTACTTGAAGCTGCTCACCCTCTCCACAGGGGTCCCGCTAATCATAAGAGGAGTGTAGGGCTGCTGCTGTCTCTTCCTGAAGTCTACAATCAGCTCTTTGGTTTTGCTCACATTCAGAGAGAGACAGTTGTCCTGGCACCATGATGTGAGTCTCTCCACCTCATCCAAGTATGCGGCCTCATCATTGTTGGAAACGAGGCCCAGAACCACAGTATCGTCAGCAAATTTAACAATAGAAGTGGAGCTGTGTGAGGACACAAAGTCGTGTGTGTAGAGAGAGTAGAGCAGGGGGCTCAGGACACAGCCCTGTGGGGCTCCTATGTTCAGGGTGATGGAGTTGGAGGTGAACTGGCCGACTTTCACCACTTGTGGTCTGGCGGTGAGGAAATCTTGAATCCAGTCACAGAGTGAAGTGTCTAGGCCGAGGTATGAGAGTTTGACAGCTAGCTTGGTGGGGACTATAGTGTTGAAAGCTGAGCTATAGTCAATGAATAGCAGCCTGACATAGTTGCCATTTTTGCTGTCAATGTGAGTGAGGGAGGAGTGCAGGACCTGGGAGATGGCATCATCAGTAGACCTATTTGGCCGATAGGCAAACTGAAGAGGGTCCAAAGTAGCAGGGATGGACGAGCAAATGTGTTTCTTTAAAAGTCTCTCAAAAACGTTCATGACTGTCGATGTGAGGGCAACTGGATGACAGTCATTCAGGCAAGAGGGTTTACTGTTCTTAGGCACAGGGATTATGACAGATTTTTTAAATGAGGTGGGAACCACAGAGGTAGCAATGGACTCATTAAAGATGGAAGTAAACAAAGCAGCAAGCTGATCAGCACAGGACCTCAGAACACGGCCAGTAATCCCATCAGGTCCTGCTGCTTTCCTGACGTTCACTCTCTTTAGTTCCCTCCGAACGTCGTCCTCTGAAAAGGTGATAACATGATCGCTGCTCTGTCTGCTGCTTCCTGACGCGCTGATCGGCAGAGTCGCGCCGCCGTTACATTCAAATCGGCCGTAGAAGGTGTTTAGCTCTTCGGCCAGCAACGGATCTGCTCTCACCTCTGCGGAAGAGTTGTTTCCAGAGGAACAGATGGTCTTCAGTCCCTGCCACATGCGTCGAGACTCATTGAGCTGGAAATGTGCATCTATTCTCTCCCCGTATCTGAGTTTAGCAGCTCTAACTGCCCGACGGAGAGCGTAGCACGAAGTTTTGTAATCGCTCATGTTTCCCGACAAAAGACCAGCGTTGTATGCGGCAGTGCGATGGTTAACCGCATCACGGATTGATCTGTCCACCCACGGTTTCTGATTCGAAAATGTCCTTATTGTTACAGTTTCGGTGCTTGGTCGGTTAGCGTGTTGATAAAGCTTACTGCTACATCCGTGAACTCGCTGACGTCAGCTGAACTCGCCCGGAACATGTCCCAGTTGACGTCATCAAGAGACGCCTGTAGCATAGCTTCAGAGTGGGAGGACCAGCGTCACTTCCCTCTCCACCGGGGGTTTCTGAACGATCCTTTGTTTATATTCCGGTGTGAGGAAAATGGCGGCGTGGTCTGATTTGCCAAAAGCCGGCAGGGAACGAGCTTTGTAGGCATTCTTAAACTGGGTGTAGCAATGATCCAGTGTATTCTGTCCTCTAGTTGGACAGGATATATGTTGGTGGAAGTTTGGCATGACTTTTCTGAGGTTGGCTTTGTTGAAGTCTCCCGCGATGATGGAGGCAGCATCAGGGTGTTTATTGATGTAGCCGCTGAGCTCGTCGTGGAGTTTGGACAAAGCCAAGCTAGTATCTGCCTGTGGTGGAATGTAGACGGCAGTAACGATGATCGATGTAAATTCCCGGGGCAGATAGAATGGGCGGCAGATAATGGAGAGATGTTCTAGATGCGGCGAGCAGGAACCCAGAAGCTTTAGGCTTAGCTTTGGCTTCCTGAAAGGAAAGTACTAGAGATTTTATAACAGTTGATACATCTGATAAAACACAGACAAATTAATCCAAATAAAATAAATAGTTTTATATATTTAAAAAAAGTATCAAAAATACAAATAAATTTGGCCCCAAACATGTCAAATGAACAGCAGAGGCTAAATACATGTTTCTTTTTGATACATTTGTATTTTAAATACAAACATATTTTTATTTTTATTAGATTTATTTTTTCTTTCATCAGATTTACCAAATGTTATAATTGCTATTTGTGCTGGTCAAATATGAACAATAGGTAAAATTGAACTTCTAGCAAAAACTTGGGTGCTGCAAATATGTGAGTGACCCCTCCCCTTTGTGTGGCCCCTCCCATTTCAGTGACTCCTCCCGTGTGTGTGGCCCCTCCCCTAATCTCACTCCAAACTTTAGCTATAACTTGAGAGCCCTGATTAAGGTGACTGGCAGTTAGTGAAAATGGGTGCTTTCGAAGCACTGCTTCATGAAACCTTTGCAAATCATTTGTTTCGAAGTGGTTCGGAGCATGTTTCAAATGAGTCATGTGATTTCAGTAAACGAGGCTTTTTTCGGAATAGGCTATTTCTAAATATCTGTGGTTCACCATTGGGGGGAGATCTCTGTGACCCCATGAATCACTGAACTCGCCCCTCAGTGGCCACTGACCGAACCAGTCTCTATGATATGTATCTGATCTCAAATCCGTTTAATACATTTGTAGGCATTTTAATGAGACATTTGTGTGATTAAAAGAAGAGGTGCAGTTCATAGCCTATCTTGACCTGTTTAGACAAGCCCAGCAAATTAATAAAAGGACACATTCTACAGACTCTTTATTTTAATGATATTTGATGATTTGTTAACGGCATTTGATATATTATACTTTCAATAAAACATTTGCAATATATTGGTAGATTCAAAACTTCACAAATAAGTATTCCCGGAAGAAAAAAAGAAAAAGACAAAAAGGGACTCGTACAATGATGAAGTCCTGAGGGATATCATCTATTGAAAGGGCATGGAAATGTAGTTCTTATATTTCTAGATATTTGTCCAAATCACACCTGCAGTGGTCAGTCAAGTGGAAACTATGGCTACTAAATACAACTTTTACAAAATAGCTTATGGTTGACAAAGTTTTTCATTGTAAATTTGTAATTGTAAATCAATGGAACAAAAGGTTGGATGCCATTGTGTGTGTGAGGACACAACCACAGCAGCTTTCAGAAGATAACTTCAGTGGCTTCAGTACTGTGAGTAGCACTATTTTAACTGTGTACTTTTTACATACACTTAAATTGAGATGTGAATAAATATACACAACCATTTTAAATGAGGACATAAAATGAGGACATAAATTTGTATAATGACACAGGCATAACTTAGGTATTATAAGGGGATGGTGACTTATGAGGACATTGCCCCATGTCTCCACTTTTCAAAACGCTTATAAATCATACAGAGTGAGTTTTTGATGTTGTTGAGAAAGTAGAAATGCAGAGTTTCCTGTGAGGGCTAAGTTTAGGTGTAGGGCAATAGCACATGCAGTTTGTATAGTATAAAATCCATTATGCCTATGGGACGTCCCCACTTTTCACAAAAACAAACATGCGTGCGTGTACGTGTGTGTGTGTGTGTGTGTGTGTGTGTGTGTGTGTGTGCGTGCGTGTGTGTGTGTGTGTGTGTGTTTCACATGGTTTCTCACTGCAGCTTCTCATATGAATATGACATTCAATTATTTGACATAAATGTAAAATGCAAAAGTGGTGCTGTTGACAAAATTTCACCTGTACCAGTGGAAACAAAGTACTCCATTTAGTATGTTAAAACATTTTTTTCCCTCCAACTTAATACATTTTTCATTTCCTTTTCTTATTGTTTTAAAATAACGTTAGCATACTATACTTGTAATATGTGTTAAATATGATTGTTGTGTTGCTATTGCTTTTCTCCTTCTGTCAGAGTGTTTTATCATGGCTCGTTGGTTCCGCAGATTAAAGAGTCTTAAAGGCTGCTGAAAGCAGCAGGACAGGAAGAAGCCCCTCACCTACAAACTAAACATGCAAGCTCTAAATACTCATACAAGATGTTTGTCCACCCAACTGATCAAACCATGTTTCTAAAAATAAATAACCACAGCAGCTTTCAGTTTGACTCAGAAGATAACTTCAGTAGCTTCAGTACTGTGAGAAGCATTATTTTAACTGTGTACTTTTTCCATACACTTAAATTGAGATTAAATATACACAACTATTTTAAAATCACTAGAGTTAGGTTTGATTTTACTGTACCACGAAATGAAGTTCATAAAATATTTACACAATATTCTTCTTAACTTAAATATGTGACATTGTCAGGCAACTGCCTTTTAAAAACTTTAAAAGTTTTAATATCAATGTTACATGGTAAAAAATAATGTTAAAAATGAACAATTAATGTCTTAAGTCTATATATAACTATATCAAATCTGTGTACAGAGCATGTGCGTGTGCATTTGGAGGGGTGTCAAATTCTTTTGGGGGAGGATTCACACCGTTCAACAGTTCTGTTGTGTTTGTTTTAATCAGTTTGAGTCTTATCCGCAAAAACTCTGAGCAACTAAAAATGTTTCGCATGCTGATTTTGTTCTGGTTGTGCTGCTGTCGTCTGATTGGTAAGTTATAAAGGCATTTTATGCTGCTATTTATTTCCCTTTCAGAGTAATAATGTATTTTACAGTTAAAATTAAACACTTTTCATCTGCTGTGTTTTCTCTCTTACTGTTTTAGAAATATTTACTTAATTTCAATGATTACAAATGCAAATCCTCCCCAGAAAAAAAAAAATATATTTAATTAATTCAATCATTTCAACTGTTAGCAACTACAAATGACATGAAAATTCTCTAATATAAAATATTAACTGGTTATTTTAA
Organism: Schizopygopsis pylzovi; assembly: GCA_027422435.1. NCBI lineage: Eukaryota > Metazoa > Chordata > Actinopteri > Cypriniformes > Cyprinidae > Schizopygopsis > Schizopygopsis pylzovi. The sequence continues at coordinate 8,090,181 of CM049825.1, read as the reverse complement.
ACTTGCACTTTCAAGCTACTTTCATACATTTATTTTGCTCTACAACCGACCAATTTAAAATACATTAAAGATAAACTCTGATCCACAAATCTGTCTGTTAATGTGTCAACTTTTGTTTTATGTTGCATCTCTGCTGCTGTTATTCGTTTCACAATTAAATGTTAGAAACTGATTACTTGTTTGTTTTCTGCAGGTGTGTTTAGTGCCGAAACAAATGAAACACAGTCAGTGACGGAGGGAGATTCTGTTACTCTACACACTGATGTTACCGAAATATATGACGATGATGAAATAATGTGGAATTTTGGATCTGAAATCTCTCTGATAGCTCAAATAAACAGAGCCTCTGGAATCTTCTCCACACATACTGACGAGAGATTCAGAGACAGACTGAAGCTGGACGATAAAACTGGATCTCTGACCATCACAAACATCACAACTCAACACGCTGGACTCTATGAAGTAAAGATACTTGCAGCTAAACGGTCATCAAAAACATTCAATGTTTCTGTCTATGGTGAGTAGAGATCATTTTTCTCTCCATCACATAATTTATTTTATTAATTATTTAGATAAGGAAATGTTCATATAGACACTCAGTGCTCGTCGGCACTAAATATGTACTCAACCCATTGAACCCAAAAATTTTTTTTTAGATTTATTAATATTTATCATTATTTTCTTATATTTTTCAGCTCGTCTGCCTGTTCCTGTCATCAGCAGTAACTCTTCAAATTGTTCATCATCATCTTCATCAACATCACAGCAGAATTGTTCATTGTTGTGTTCAGTGGTGAATGTGGGTCATGTGACTCTCTCCTGGTACAAAGGAAACAGTTTATTGTCCAGCATCAGTATGTCTGATCTCAGCATCAGTCTCTCTCTACCTCTGGAGGTGGAATATCAGGATAAAAACACCTACAGCTGTGTGCTCAACAATCCCATCAGCAACCAGACCACACATCTGGACATCACTCAACTCTGTCACACATGTTCAGGTACAGCAGTGCTGATAATAGTGTTTATGTTCACATTCACTTACATTAATTATTCTCATAATAATCGCAACACACTCTCCCTCAGGTCCTTCAGAAGACTCTGTATCTCTGATAGTGTTGATTTCTGCTTCAGCTGGATCTCTGTTGATTGTCGCTGCAGTCACGATCTGCTGCATCTACAGGAAACACAGAAAAACTGATCAAGAAGGCAAGTGTTACCGCTTTTAACCAATATATAATATTTTGAAAATATACTTTATATATTTTAGTCAGCTGACAGCCATAATTATCATTAATTCATTTTGATAATTTCTGTAGTTAATACCCTCAAGCTTTTATAATGAAAACACCAAACACCAAATCAGATTGCTTGTCTGTATTAAATCTCTATGGATTGTTGAACATGTTGAGTTTCAATGCTGTTGAAATTGTACCATACAAATAATCCAAATTACTCAAACATTCTGTCTGTGTTTGATTTATAATTTATGTATAAAGATTATGTGTGCATGTGTGTGTGCGTGTGTGTGTGCGTGTGTGTGTGCGTGTGTGTGTGTGTGTGTGTGTGTGTGTGTGTGTGTGTGTGTGTGTGAACGTATAGCATCTAATTAAATTTGCTAATGCTGTTTACAGCTTTTAACATGTATTCATATATTGTGCATTAATACTTTAACTTTGTTTAGTCTTAATAGTAAAACATGTTGTAAAGAAACATATTGAGTAAAGATTGATTTTTGTTGTTTTAACATATCTTTTATTGTTCAAACAGTTGAGACTCCCGAAGAAGGGATCACTTATGCCGAGCCAACGTTCTACAAAAGAAAGGCATATAAATTGGTAAGATAGTTTATATTTCTCTGTATCATTTCAGCACACAGATGTAGATCTGTGCGCTTGTGTTTTGTCTGTATAATGACTTTATCACATACATCACACACAACAGCATAATATCAGATAATTATAAAGGCCCATTGGAACAAGAACTTATATCCCTTAATCAAGGGTATGTTTATAGGGCAATGGGGCATTTATTTATATTGTCAGTGCTCAACATGAGCCACTGATGATGTATTTACTTACGTCAGTTCTTGACATCACTGCTTTTCCTTGTAGTCTAAATTCATGCAAGGCCACTTGATTTTAAATATTGAATTTTAAATAAAACCTATAAGGCAGATTCAGAATAAATTGTGTGTTGTTCACCAAACACCAAAGCGGCTTCATGTTAATTTGGCAGTAAAGAGGGAATAAAGAGAGTGAAAATGCTAATCACATTGCATTTCAGTGATGTTCATAATTAACTTTTTGAATTTTAAATTATGATAAAAAATTTTTTATTGTTATGCATTTTTACAGAAAGTTCAACAAGAGGACCACGTAGAGTATGGACCCATCACCATGAGATGACCCAAATTGAACCTTTTCTAAATACCAGGTTCAGCTGAGAGGAAATCATAGGACTGCAGGATCATTCTGAGGGGTTTCACGTGCTTAAAGATGCAATAATGAAATGGCCTCCTAAGAATTATCTGTATTGTATGGCCCATATTGGAACGTTTTCAATGTTTGACTTAAAAGTTGGCATGAAATGACCATACCATACGTGTAAATACGAGCACAGATGCCTCATCAAAAGGTGTTGTCTATTTTATTATTGATTTACCTCTGTACAGAAATGTGGGTTGATTTGATCAGTGATTAAACAGCATCTGCATTAGCTATTGCAGGATGTGTGTGGTTGATTTCAGTCTGTGAGCGTGTGTCTGAGGTGTGAAAGATATGCCTGTGTCAGTAGCGTGTGGTTGAAGAGCATTTTTTCCATTCCTGCCCATATGCTGCTCACAACAAGATGTCTGAACACAACATCGGTGAACTTATCAGTATTTCAGTGACATATGTTGTAAAAAGTGCTGTAGGGCTGTCACCTCTCACACATTTAACACAGTTCTTACGCTCTCACACCACATGTCCATTTTCTCACGCAGCGAAAAGCACCCTAAGTTGAAAATGTAATAAAAGTATATTGACAAAAAGATTGGGTAAATGCTCCATTTGTGTTTGCCCACTGGAGAACATCAAGTTTCTATTTAAAACATGTTTTTCTATCGTTGAGCAATGTAGCCAATCACAGACATATCTGTTGTTCCCTATCAGCCGGTCACTCTCGTCGTCACATCGGAGGACCGACGAATTGGGATCTTGCTTAGAGAGACCAATCCACTTCGAGTGTAAACTAAACGAGCCAATGCACATCGGCATGCGATTATTGCATTCAGTTGCTGCTGATCACAGCGTGAGTATAAATAGGCAGCAGGTGGAGCAGATATTCAGCTTTACGCTTTGGAGCCGAGCGGTTACATCGTTCTGCTCCTGATTTCTGCTGACGAGTGAATTCAACGAGTTGAGCACGCTCTTTGGAAGACTCTTGTGCTGGTGGTACGGCACTACAGCGGTGGTGGTTCTTCCCGTGTCGAGTGGACTGCACACATCAGGCTGCATTACCCCCTGTCTGTGTTGCAGATGACAATCTCCCCTGTGCGCTTCAGCACGCTAAAAGAGTTTTTTCCCAAAAAGAGCATTCACGGGTGCGTCTTTTTAAAGACGACTTTGCATCGGGCAAACTTGACGTTGCGTCTTTATAAAGACGAGTTGGGTTTTGTTTCAGACAACGTGCCACCCGTGCGTTTCTGGATGCGGTCATTGCCTGGTGCTGGGTGATGGTCACTATCGCTGCCTCACGTGCCTGGGCAGTAAGCACGCTGAGGTGGTGTTCGTGGATGAGTCCTCTTCTCATTGTGGATGCTCATCTCGGAGTTGCGGCCAGGCTCCGTTACCTCGACAAAGGGGCGGAGCTGTTGCCTCCGTCTCGATCTAGTTCTCGTCCTGGCTGCAGACAGGCGAGGTCTACTTCAGGCGGTAGCACAGGTGGTCTGAGGATTACAGTGGTGGCAAACCCTCAAGGGACCATCGCTCCTCTTGCTCTCCGCAACCAGTTGAGCTGCCAATGGAACGTGCTGGGCCCTCTAAAAGGAGCGTACCAGCAGAATCCTTGGCACTCCTCCCGACGACCAGATGTCGATCGCTGCATTGGAGGGTGAGCCGGAGATTCTAGAGAGGAAGAATACGTTCAAGAGCAGGACGGCGGTACCACTGAAACTGTTTCAGAGGCTCCTGGGGAATATGGCGGCTGCGGCGGCAGTCACGTCGCTGGGGCTGCTCCATATGAGACCGCTTCAACACTGGCTCCATGGCTGAGTCCAGAGGTGGGCATGGCAGCGCGGCACGCTCCAGGTCCAAGTCATTCCGGCCTGCCGCCAAACCTTCACCCCGTGGTAAGACCTTTCATTTCTTCGGGCAGAAGTGCTCCTGAAACAGGTCTCCAGGCAGGCTGTGATTTACACGGACGCCTCCGCCAAGGGCTGGGAGGCCACGTTCAATGGGCTTGCAGTGTCGGGGGTTTGGACGGGTCCCCAACTGCACTGGCACATCAACTGCCTAGAGTTGCTGCCAGTACACCTGCCCTTGAACCGTCTCAAGAGGCACGTACGAGGCGAGCAGGTAATGGTTCGCACGGACAACACTGCGACCGTTGTGTACATCAACCGACAAGGTGGTCTACGCTCCCATCGCATATCGCAACCCGCCTCCTCCTCTGGAGTTAGAAGCATCTGAGGTCGCTTTGCGCCATTCACATTCTGGTCTTGCTCAACCTGGCAGCCAACAAGCTGTCACGAGCTGCGCTCCCTGGAGAGTGGAGACTCCATCCCCAGACAGTCCAGCTGATTTGGAGACGTTTTCGGACTCTAACAGGTAGACCTGTTTGCGTACCCAGAGACTTCTCATTGTCAGTTGTTTTACTCCCTGACCGAGGGAACACTTGGCACGGATGCATTGGCACACAGCTGGCCGCGGGGCCTTTGCAAGTATGCATTTCCCCCAGTGAGCCTTCTCGCACAGACATTGTGCATGATCAGGGAGGATGAGGAGCAGATCCCTCCACCCTCAAAGTCTATGTGGCTGCCAACCCCGTGGATGGGAAGTTGGTGGGGAAGCATGACTGGGTCATCAGGTTCCTTAGGGGAGCGAGAAGGTTGAATCCTCCACGGCCCCCCTCTATACCCTCTTGGGACCTGTTTCTAGTGCTCAGAGCACTACAGCAGAGCCCATTTGAGTGCCGTCTCCAAGCAGAGGATGGCCCACTGGATAGTGGATGCCACCACCCTTATCAGGCACAGGGTGTGCCTTGCCCATTCAGGTTGAGAGCTCACTCCATAAGAAGTGGCGTCCTCCTTGGCGCTGGCTTGTGGCGCCTCGCTGACAGATATTTGTAGGGCAGCGGGCTGGGCGACCCCTAACACATTCGCAAGATTCTATAGCCTTCGTGTGGAACCGTTTTCCTCTTGCGTTCTCACCTTAAAAGGGTAGAAGCACTGAGGGGCTCCGGTTTCGGGTCGGCTTGCTAAAAACTGCTCCAGAGAGTCCAACTGTAGACCCTGTTGAGCTCCTCCATCCCCTCGGCAGCTGGACGTAGCAGAGCGTCCAGTGCCAGGCCCTCACTCGATGAATCCGCGAGAACCGGTGGAGGGCTGGGATACATATATATATATATATATATATATATATATTATATATATATATATATATATATATATTAGACCTATTGGATCCCATATGTGTAAATTCCACGGTATAGTCTTAGAGCCGTGTTTCCCGGCAGACTTCCTGCTACTTCCAAGAGGGTTACAATCACCTCCAATCTTCTATATGCACCTGAATATTGTCCATATGTGTATCTCCTTCTGAACCTCCTTCGGGAAGGTCGGAGCTTCCGCAGCGTTCCTGTTCTAAGCTGAACGGGTACGTTTTCCCAGTGTTATCCAGTCCTACTGAGTGGGTAGTGCCATAGCAACAGTAACTGGTCTTCTTGTGGGGGCCCTAACCTGCACCAAAAAATAGGGGCACAGGAGGCTTCCACGGGACACTGGAAGGGGCAGTATCCGTGGCCTTTTGGTAGGGATCACTATTCGTCGGTCCACAGGTCCTACACACTTTGTAGACTAAATATAATCCGTTCAGAATTTGAATAAAAGTTTTGTTTTTCTTGCTGCTAAAGGCCATAAATAGGCCTATACCCTTTACAAACAGCATTGTTAAGCAATTTAAATGTAGACTAATAGATTAACATTAAAGTATTTACATTTTCATGTCCAATTGTTTTTTTAAAGTAATGATACATCTTGAAATTCTCTCACTGTATATTGCTATTCTTGTTGTGGTCAAAAGGTAATTGATTTGCAACACTGCAACAGTAATTTTGCATAATTTTATGATATAAAGGCAGTACCATCATGACGTTAACTACTAGGCACATCCAGATGTCAGACGAAACTTTGTTGGCAAGTGTTATCCATCCAACCAAGTTTGGGGTGAGCTCAACAAAATGGAAATTCTGTCTTAATGACCGTAACAGCATGCAATTAATAATTACACAAGACTATTAATAAACTGTGAATTAGGTTAAAAACAACAACACAGAAGAGTGTTGTTAGACCATGTAGCTAATGTTGAGCTTCTGGCATCCCGAGTTTGAGTCCCGTCCCCCTATCGTGATGACAGTCTGACATGTCCTTCAGCCGCAAAGTTCTTGCAGACATAGAAGCAGAATGTTAAAGAGTGAAATGACTGTACAAATGAAGAAAGTAAACTAGAAAAAAAACGGAGATCTGATCTAGATATTTATGATGATCCTACAAGTACTTTACACACAGTAATTTTGCATGGACCTGGAAACAAATTTTGGTGCTCTCTGATGATGAAAAATTTATTTAGTCACCACTTGTAGTACACTTGAGTGTATACTAGTGTATGAAAGATGGTTCAGGTTTTTAAATACAGAGATAGTATGTTAAGTGCATTTTAGTTCATATTCACAATGTCCCAAAATAGCACAGTTGAGTACACTAGATGATCTTAAGTTTATCTTAAGTACTAAAGAATCATTTTTAATATATTAAGTACAAAATTAGTGCGCAACAAATGGAGGACTTTAAGTATGGAAGTGTACTTGTTTTTCACCTGGGTGTACATTCACTCCCCCCACAATTCCTGCTGGTAATGAGACTTAAAAACAAATGCTGGGTTACAAGTCCAACTCACTAACCATAAGGCCACAACTGGCCCTTCTTGTGAAGATACAATGGGGGCAGTTGTGACCTAATGGTTGGAGAGTCATCTGCTATCAGCAGTCATAATTTTATCAGTGAATAAAACTTTTGCTAATATTACCAATCAGATCTTGAAGTACCTGTTGATAAAAATATACATTCTTTGAGTATACTCAAAATTACAAATTATCTGGATGGTGTTTTGCATAGGCCTATATTATACTTCTAGTGAAGAAATAAATGATGGGTGAGAGGTTAACATTTCCAATATGAAAAAGGTCCACCCCTTTTTTTAAATACAAAAATTCCTGAATAAAAGGGAATTCCGACTCCAAATTGAACTCAAAAATTGGCAGTCCTGTTATGCTGTTTTTGTTTCAGTATCTGTAACTCAAAGCACCCACATTTGTAAGAATATCACAGCCCTTATAAGTTGATGTCAAATTCATGTAGTGCCTTTGTTACAATCTACCCCACTGCTGGTAAGTTGTAACAATTAGACAAGCAAAAAACAGCAGCCACCCCATGATAAACACTTTGACATGTGAAGCAAGATAACCCTGGATTCTGTTTATCTGGAGTTTAGAATGAAACTGTTACTTTCAGTAGTTATTTCCAGCACTAGCAGGAGAAGCAGAAGTTACTAATAAGAAGAACTGTTCTTGAAAGAACACATCCTGTTTTTGTGTCAATTACTGGAAGACATCTTAAAAATAAATGTAGGATATCGAGGGGTGAGAACCACCAACTTTACAGGAGAGCCAAAACAACATTTTTACCATAGTTTGATCTGACTTTGTGTACTGATTTCAACTGTTTATAATATAAATTTGTACACTCATGGATGACAGTACTTTTACCAGTAGAAAGAGCTCATTAAGAGCTTTCATTTGATGTATATATCTCCATTTCACCAAAAATGTGACTTATGCCCTTCTGGTTGTCACCCCTCGATATCTACATCTATGCTGCTGTAATATTTTTGGTATCAGATGTTCAAAGATTGTTCAATAACATAACAATGCTGCTGTTCAAAATGCAGAAGTAGACTAACTAACTTTTGTCAAAGTTGAGGTATTTATGTCTGTGATCTGATCTGAGACAGACTGGTTTGCTCAATTCAGACAAAAGCCCTGAAAATATTCAGATTAATTCAAATGCTAGTGATGCCATCTGGTGTCCAAAATAAGACTTTACCTATAAAACAATAGCCGCTCTACCCCTTTACCAATAGCTACAAATGGTTCTTACAGTAGAACAGCCAAAGTAATAATAATAATACAAAAAAAAGACAAATCTATGACACCACTGATGGTTCACTCATAACAAAGTAACAGAAAAGTAACAGATATATAGGTTTTAGCAACAGATCAGAATAATACATCCACATTAGTGACTCATTATACTTATATTTTCCAAGCTTCTTTGCTGAAATAATCCCTTTAGAAAATAAATGGTGCATTAGTAGGCTAGCTTTAATATGAAGTAATACCTAACATGATATAAATATGATCTAATATGATGTGCGGTGTGTTGAGAAAAACGTGAGTTCAATAAAGTGGTGGACACTTTCAAAGTCATCTCAATGGCACTTATTAACAATTTACACAAGTCTACACAGCATTTTTGTCCAAAGAACATCATGGTTCACATCCAAACATATCGGATTATGAACGCTGAATGCATCTGAAAGTGTTAAAATCATGCTTCAGAATGTAGATGATCACTCTAAACTATTCAGTGCAGCTTAATTCAGTTATTTCTCATAGAAAATGTCCGATAGCAAATTTCATAAACTCAAGACTCAAAACTCAAGAAGCAGTTATGTGATTTAGATACGTTTTAATTGCATTTGTATAAACATCCAGAAATAAACCTTTTATTTACATACACGGAAAAGTGAAAGGCACATTTTCATAGCTAATGCGAATTTAAAGAAAGCAAAGAAAATAATGGTCTATAAAAAGGCAAATAATGCAAAAATAGGAAAGCAATCTAAAAACAGATAAACCATCAAAAAATAGGTAAATAATGAAACGTCAAATACTCTAAAAATAAGATAATAATGACTGTGTAAGTATTCAAGTGAAGGCGTTCATTTCTATCTTACAGTTATATTATTTTACAAACACACACAAAATAATAATTAGAAATCATACTGATTCATACATAGAAATCATATTGCCCAGCTGCACATGCTTCATCAATCAAACAGAGACAGAGAAAACAAAAACAGATTAACAATGTGAATTATTACGCTTTACCTTGAACACCCTACAGGCAAAATGTTATACTTCACAAAGAAAAACTCTTTATTCATATATATAGTATAAGTATATGATACAATCTGTATTGTTAAAAGCGCTACATATATAAAGGTGACTTGACATAATAAAAACAAACAGATATAACATTTATAAAATGTACTTAAAACACCCTTAAGATGATTAATTTTAGTAAAAAGCATATTCAGCAGTCAGTAACAGTTTTGATACAAAACAAAAATGCTGCTTCTATCTCCAGTTAGTTATTAACCCTATAAAGCCTGTATCATGTTTGATGCATATATTTCTAAGGCATCTCAACATGATCAAAACTCTGCCGAAAAATAGGCTTTATGTCATCTGATTGATAGTTTACATTTTTAGTATAAATGTAAAAGGTCTTTAAGTATAATTGCACAAATGTTCACCTTCAGGTTGTGCTGGACGTACCTTTTTGCTATCGAATCGTTACTGATTTTTATCAACTAAACATAACTTTTATATATTTTTTTAATATTTCAAGATAAACACTTAATTTATGTTCACTTAATTATGCAGACATGATTTTTTTTATAGAAATTGTGTATAAATGTGAGTATAAAATATGTTCATCAGGCTTTTGGGGAACAACTATTTATTAACTATTCTGTAAACTACAGAAAACGAAGTATGTAAATATCATCTTACGAATACATTATTGGGAGATAGAGTGAAATCAGATATGTTCATTATTTGACATAAGTATCTGCTTAGGGTTTTAAAGGTGTCATGCATTTAAATTACAAGCTATAAGAATTTCTTCTTAGGTTTTGGTCATAAATCTGCACCAAATTACAGTCTCAGTTTGGGTCTCTGAATAAAACTGAGGTGTTTTTTTAATAAGCTCCGTATTTTCGCTATATCATACTAAATGAGCCTGATGTATCAAATATGATACTCAACAATAAAATATGCAAATGTTTTGAACAATATTTTGTGTGAAGGTTCAATAAACTGTTCCATAAAAAGGTTTCTGGCTATTATTTCACATGGCAGGCTTTACAGGGTTAATGTTTCAGAGTATTGATCATGGATATAGTTGTGAGATTTCATGGATCAACCCTTGCAGAATTTGAACCTTTTTTAATCACAAAGCTTTGCTAAACAAATCACAAAAACACAGTTTCAGTGAAATGCTTCATTTCTCAAGGATCCCTGCTGAAAACATCAGTTTAAAGTGTTGTTTAAGTAGACTGTAAATCGTGTCGTCACGATGCCACGGTTAAATCACCATTAATGATACTCCACTGAAACCTTGGTATTGTGACAGTTTCAGTGATAAACGAGAATTTCCCATCTTCTCTTAATTTTCCCTTTCAGTAAAATAAATAATGTTACACTTATGTCTCACTGGCAGCCTCAGTCTTATTATGGGATGTCCCATTAGTAGCTGTCTCTATAAAAGCACGCTGTTCAGGGGGTGGTTCTTCAGCACCATTCCTCTGTAAGAAACAGATTCACAGAAGGTAAAATAATGAACAGGACTGTTGTTTGAATTACACGAACACACAATACTATAAACTGGATTTGCTATTTTTTTTATGTTGTTTGTTATTTAGTTCATTGTGGAGTTTTATATTGTGTTTTTGAGAGACTGTTTACTGTGAATGTGCATTAGCTGATGATCCATTAGCTGCTATAAATAACTAGTAAATGTGTTTATGATTATGATAGTACATTAAAATAAGAAATACAAGTTAGCAATATAAGGATCTGTTTTGTCCAACTTATTAATAACTGAAAGTGAATAAAACCAGAAGCATCAGATCATAATGCTTTTACAGTTGCACACATCATCTTACCGGATCACCGCGCTGCCTCCTGATCCCTGTTTGAACAATAATAAACTTGGTTAAACACTGCTGACTTTGCTTAATTAGAAGAAAAAAAAGTCCTACAACAATTCTCATATTTCGATCTTGTTAAATCAGCTGTATATTATACTCACATTTCATTATTGCTTTGTGCTTATAGAAAACAGCTGCAGCAACGAGCAGAAGAAGAAGAAGAAGAACAACAACAACAACAGCAACTGAAGAAGATCCTGAATCTTTGAAAGACAGACAGATTTGACTGATCTATTTGATCAAAATTGTTGACTGATATTTACACCTTTTGTACTTGGATCATTAGTGTTTTAACTGATAAATGGTGACACCTGGCATTGTTTTTAAAGATCAATCCACGTTCCTTATTTAAAAACATTGAACTGTATTCCAAAAGAACAAAGAAACATGCGCTGAATGACAAAATAACACTCACAAGTGACAGTAACACTGAAGATCCTAATGATGCTGAATCTGCTGCTGTTGATCTGTAGTGTATAGAGTCCAGAGTCTGTGGTTCTGGTGTTTGTGATGGTCAGAGATCCAGTCTGGTTAACCTTCAGTCTGTCTCTGAATCTCTCATCACACTGATCATCTGTACAGTTCTTACTCTGAATGATAGTGTCATTAAAATACCACGTCATCGAATCATTAGTTTTTTTTGTTACACCAGGATCTAAAGTGACAGATTCTCCCTCCTTCACTGACTTTCTCTTCATTTCATCTCTTTCAGCAGCAGAAACACCTGAAACACAAACCCACAGATAATCAGAGGATCAACAACAACAAACAAAAGAACAAAGAATGGAAGAAAGGCAAAAAAACAACACAACATTGTGATCATATATTTTTTCATGAATTTCAGACTGAAAATCCTTTATACATTTTGCTCATCACAGACTTATTTGACATGAAATCCTCAATCAAATAGATTATACTAGAAGATAAGGGTCTCGTGAGAAACTGCCATCTCCACCAGAACACAACTGCAGCTCATGAATTAAAAAAGCTCACTAAAATTGTGTTTTTATGATAGATGCACTTGCATTGTATTAACAATCTTTTAGCAATGCAGATCAGTCAAATATAACATTAATGCAAGTGAATCAGAGGCATTAAAATGAGCAACTATCACTACTCTAAAGAGTTGTTCACAAAACCCATATTGGAATAAAAGAGAAAAAGTTATGCAGAAAGAGTTCTCAGCTTTGTGTGTGGGGCAGTTTTCATTTATTCATTTTTTACATTGAGTGCAATAGTCAACCTTATATTGCCTTTAGTAGAAAAAGCTTTTAATTTACATCTATTAGATAGCAACTATCACCATTTGCACTAAAAGGTTTTAGTATTGTTTAAACTTGATAAAAAAACAACAACACATTAAATAGATGATTTAAACAGATAACCTGGCTTTAAAATGTGAAATGACTCACCATGTACAGTAACGCTAAAGATCTTTACAGTGTTGCGGCTGGTGATCTTTACTTTATATACTCCAGAGTCTGTGGTTCTGGTGTTCATGATGGTCAGAGATCCAGTCTGATGATCCAGTCTCAGTCTGTCTCTGAATCTCTCTTTACACCAATCATCTGTACAGATCTTACTCAGATATTCATTAATTGCAGCTATCCGATTGTCTCCAAAAAACCATGTAATTCTGTCTTTTTGGTTCATTTCAATATTAGTGTATAAAGTCACTGAATCTCCCTCCAACACAATCACTGACACTCTGTCTGTCTCAACAGCAGAAGCACCTGAAGAAGAAACAAACAGTTCATTACAAATCATTTCTGGAATAGCGGGACACAAATCTCTGCATTCAAATTGTGATGGATGTATGAGCATGACAAAAGAATAGGACCCTTGCGGATTGATATCGTCACAACCTAAATAAGATTGTTAATTCATTCATGCATGCATTCAATGATACTTGATGAACCCAAGTAAACTTTGTAAAAGTAAAAAATGTGGCTAACTAAATTTTAAAATAGTTTGACCATAGTTTTTTAAACGCCATTAAACTATGAGTAGCATGTAACTTTGAGAGGAGCTAAAGGAGGTGCCCCCTTTTACACAAGGAGTAACCTGCTCTTGCTGTATGTCACATGCAAACAAATAGCACAAGAACATCAATGTACACATTCACATTCCTCCGTCTGTCCAATGATTGTAAACAGTCAGACTGGTGAAACCTTTGCGACAATGAGACCGAAGATATTTGACTTTAAGCAAAACTTTATTTAATACATGTTAAGACTTTTTAAGGACCCTCGGCCACCCTGTTACGTTAACAGCAGGCCCACGGCTAATTTAAGAGCTATTCGAAATCATATTTCAGCTTAGATTCATATTAGATAGATCCAGTGGTGGTCAAAGTACACAGATCAAGTACTTGAGTAAAAGTACAGATACGTATACTAAAATATTACTCCAGTACAAGTAAAAGTACTGCTTTTTCAATTTTACTCGAGTGAAAGTACAAAAGTACTCAATTTTTTATGTACTTAAGTAAAAAAGTACTGATAGACAGATTTATTTTGCAATTTTATATAGACTACTTTATTTAATTTTATATTAGCACATATTTTTATAATCCTACTGCCCAAAATACCTGGGTTTTTCCCAAAATAACCACTATATAGAGTCAAGATATATATTTTGTTGATATGGACTACGTTGATGAGAGTGATGTAGTAATGTTCACTGTGAAGCTTACACTGCCATGTACCTGAGAGAAAACAGATTTCACCATCTAATCTTCACCAGGAAGAAAAAAGTGTTTTAGAACTTGTTGTTTTGCAGAACGTCAGTTATATATGACATGAGATTTAGGCCTGAAATTAGGAAGAACATTTTAAGGAAAATCTAATTATATTTTCATAATGATTTTTTTTCTTCTCAAACCTTGTCTGTGGTGTAAAAACACCCCTGGCCAAATGCCCCCAGAGGGCATCACTTCCCACTCTGATAATTACTGTAGTTACTATGTTCTGAACATCACATCCTTTCTTTTTCCCTCAGATGGAATCTATCTAGGTGGCTGAATAAAGATATTTGGACTTTATATCAAAAAATTTCCTCAACTTAGCACCAGCAAGCTTGTTAGCTAGACAGTTAGCATCAGCTAACAATATTTACTTATTTTCAGTATGGTTATGAATAAACATTCATATCGCTCTACTCGGCTAGTTGATCTAAACAATATAAAAATGTATACTGTTGATAAACAATATAAAAACAGACGTCACATAGGTCTAAATGCATAGCATTTAAAAAAAAACTGCTGACGTTACAGCAGCGGGGAATATGAACGTGTGTATCTCCCCCGGGTCCACACCATCCTAACTCGTTCTTGCTCCGAGCGGGTCGCGAACCCGGGATTCCGGCGCGGGAGGCGCGCGCTCTAACAAGGAACGCCAAAGGCTACAGCCTCTTGCATCAGTCGCTAGAGCGCCTCTTTTTGAGGTGAGGGGAGTGAGGTTTACACATAGCCCTTACTGGTATACATCCGTTACACGAGCATCAGTTATTTTATTTAATCGGTGTTATTTTAATGTTTTGTTTTTTTGACCTAAAACATAACGTTAGAGACACTGATGTTGATCTGTCTGCATTCAAGCATTTCAGTGGGCTTAAATAGATCACCCTTTACAGCAGATTTAGTTCACAAACAAACACACAGTTTTGACCTAAATATTATTTTCAGTTACAATAATTAATCCTAAAATTCGACTTTTCACAGCATCAGTAGCGCGCGCTCACGAGATCTCCCGGTTCTTTACTTGTGAGTTCAGTTCACTGGAGAAGACTCGCTCTAAACGGATCATTTGAATCAGTGAGTTTTCGACTCGAGAACAGCTGCGTTTGTTGCGTTTTGTGAACCGATTGAACAGGTTCATTGAAAAGAATCAGTTTGTTCATGAATCATACACCGCTTCTGCATCTCGGAGCACGTGATGTATTATAAGGAGTAACGATATGTTTTATGAAATGTAGTGAAGTAAAAAGTACGATCTTATGCTTTGGAATGTAGTGAAGTAAAAGTAAAAGTTACTCAAAATAAAACTACTCCAGTAAAGTACAGATACTTGAAAAATGTACTTAAGTACAGTAACGAAGTAGTTGTACTTCGTTACTGACCACCACTGGATAGATCTCAATAATATTTTAATTTATAGAAGATCGTGAAATACTCTTCCAATCCTTTGGTTCTGACGTCAATAAAGAGATCATACAATGACATTTTACATTATGCCTGACGCGATTATTCACCATTTAAAACAGCAGAACGGAGTAAAATAATATGTCCCCTCATTCTGCCGTGTAAAAATGAACGTAGATTCAGGTGATTTGTGATAACGATAAGAACAACAAAATAAAACTGTGTTTTACCGGCGAATTTAAGAGAGACAAATAAATAAAATAACAAATAAAAGTCTTACCACACACGAAGAATAGGCATATACCTCCTAACGTAAGCAAAAAAGTTAATATCTCCATCACTTTTCAGTTGAAATGAACGCAGATTTCAAAATCAAAATGTCGGCCGATAAAGTGTAAGTAAACGCGTAAGTCAGGTCAGATCTGTTGGGTGAAAAACATCACTTTTCAAATTCAAGCATCGTGTCGAAGCCTTCGTTCGTGTTTTACCAAAATTCTTCGATATTACGAGAATGTTTAGCGGTTCTTGGTGAGGGCTAACGTTAGCTATGTGACATTTAAACTACGAGCTACCGTTGTGCCGAAATCGGACTCCCTTATGGCAAGCCCTTTTAACATTTAAAACCTTTTTCTGACTATCCGTAAATATAATTGCGGATAGTCACAATTATAATTCGGATAGTCATAATTATAATTCGACTAGTCGTAATTGATTTGAAGATATCTACAATTCAATTATGACTAGTCGTAATTGCTTTGAAGATATCTACAATTCAATTACGACTAGTCATAATCTTCCATTGACTTCCATTGAAAAATATTTGCAGATATCTTCAAATACGATTCGCCTAGTCAAAATACAATTAGAGATATCTTCAATTACAATTCGACTAGTCGTAATTCAATTAGAGATATCTTCAAATGAGTTAGAGATATCTACAAATCAATTGCAGATATCTTTAAATATGATTTGACTAGTCAAAATACAATTAGAGATATCTCTAATTGCATTTTTTTAAAGATATCTCTAATACATTTGTAGATATCTCTAATTCATTTAGAGATATCTCTAACTCATTTGAAGATATCTTCAATTGGTATTACGACTAGTCGAAACCGTAAAATCGTATTTGAAGATATCTGCAAATATTTTTCAATGGAAGTCAATGGAAGATTATGACTAGTCGTAATTTAATTGTAGATATCTTCAAATCAATTACGACTAGTCGAATTATAATTATGACTATCCGAAATTATATTTATGGATAGTCAAAAAAAGTTTTAAATGTTAAAAGGGCTTGCCATATAACCTGCTCTTGTATGTAGGGGGGTATGATTTTGGCAGCACTGAACACAAGTGTTTCGATTCCATAATAAGCATTTAATATAGAGAGTTATACTTTTATACTTTTAGCAGCCCTAACATTTCGACTTTATTCTCGTAACATTTCGACTTTATTCTCGTAACATTTCGACTTTATTCTCGTAACATTTCGACTTTATTCTCGTAACATTTCGACTTTATTCTCGTAACATTTCGACTTTATTCTCGTAACATTTCGACTTTATTCTCGTAATACTTCGACTTTATTCTCGTAACATTTCGACTTTATTCTCGTAACATTTCGACTTTATTCTCGTAACATTTCGACTTTATTCTCGTAATACTTCGACTTTATTCTCGTAACATTTCGACTTTATTCTCGTAATACTTCGACTTTATTCTCGTAACATTTCGACTTTATTCTCGTAATACTTCGACTTTATTCTCGTAACATTTCGACTTTATTCTCGTAATACTTCAACTTTATTCTCATAACATTTCGACTTTATTCTCGTAACATTTCGACTTTATTCTCGTAGTGTTTCGACTTTATTCTCGTAACATTTCGACTTTATTCTCGTAGTGTTTCGACTTTATTCTCGTAACATTTCGACTTTATTCTCGTAGTGTTTCGACTTTATTCTCGTAACATTTCGACTTTATTCTCGTAACATTTCGACTTTATTCTTGTAACATTGCGACTTTTTTTCTCGTAGTTTCGACTTTATTCTCGAAATATTACGACTTTAATCTCGTAATCTTAGATTTTTTTTTTTTTTTTATGTGGCACTAAAACGCCGTCGTACATAGAAGACTGACATGGAAGAGAAGAAATTGGTTAATAAAGTCATTACTCGTAGCTTCATAATATTATGGTTGAATCACTGATGTCACATGGACTATTTTAACAATGTCCTTACTAACTTTCTGGGCCTTGAATGTGGTAGTTGTGCTGCTGTCTATGCAGGGACAGAAATTTCTCGGATGTTATCAAAAAATATGAATTTGTGTTCCGAAGATGAACAAAGGTACAACATGAGGGAGAGTAATGACATCATTTTCATTTTTGGGGGAAATATCCTTTTAATTTAGACCAAAACACATACGCAGCTCTTTACGAAACAAAACTAACTGCTAAGACTAAAAATGAATCAACTTTAAATCTTACTGAACTAAATTAAAGCAATAAGCCTGTTAGGCCATGGTTCACTAAGCACAATGTAGAGCCGAGTGCCTCAAACTTTACAGGGCTACTTGCTTTTATCTGCTTTTATACCCAGCAAGGTGTCATAAAACAAGAACATTATAATTTCATAATTTACATTTTGTATAGCAATATAGTTCAGGAATGTTTAGAAGAGAGGCTATGAATGGAATGACTCACCATGTACAGTAACAATGAAGATCTTTACACTGTCTTCACGGTTTCTTATTGTCTTTAGTTTATAAACTCCAGAGTCTGTGGTTCTGGCATCTTTGATGGTCAGAGATCCAGTATGATGATCCAGCTTCAGTCTGTTTCTGAATCTCTCTTTACACTGAACATCTGTGCAGATATAATTGAGATCTCCAGTGATTTCAGCGATGAGAATGTCATTATAATACCATCTAAACTTTGTTTGTTTGTTTGTTTCAACACTAGTGTGTAAAGTCACTGATTCTCCCTCCTTCACAGACTGTGACGCTCCATATGCATAAACACCGGACACACCTGAAAAATAAATTAACAGTTATTATTAGTTAGTTAAACAAAACTATACAATAGCAAAGTGCTGTAAAATTGTTCTTCTACAGATAGTAGGTAAATAAATACAGTGTGGGGGGGGGGGATATTTGATCCCCTGCTGATTTTGTACATTTGCCCATTGACAAAGATATGATTAATCTACCATTTTAATTGGTTCATTTGAACAGTGAGAGACAGAATAACAACAACAAAAATTATTACAGAAAAATGAATTTCAAAAAGTTATAAATTGATTTGATTTACAAAAGGGGATCAAATATTTTTTCCCCCACTGTATGTCTGGATTCATAATGTAACATGATAACAAACAGCAGAAGAATATCACGGATTCACACATTTACTCATTAGACAAACAGACATGAATATCACGGATTGCCTAAACTAAATGAACACACAACACACATTGTGATTCACAACAGTTCTGCTCATATGCTTACATACCATTTGCAGAATATGCATCATTTAAATAACTGTTCTGTTAAATAAAATTAAAAAGACAATAATAATTACAACAGATATATTAACCCTGCAAAAAAAAACTAT
>CM049825.1:7877369-8071015 GCA_027422435.1 Schizopygopsis pylzovi | reverse complement strand
GGTGGGGTTGATTTGATGAGTGGATAACAGCATCTGCATTAGCATCTACTGCTGGCCGTTTGTGGTTGATTTCAGTCTGTGAGCGTGTGTCTGAGGTGTGAAAGATGTGCCTGTGTCAGTAGCGTGTGGTTGATATTTTTCCATTCCTGCCCATATGCTGCTCACAACATGACTTCTGCTCCACACAACATCGTGGTGAACCTATCAGTATGTCAGTGGCATATGTTGTAAAAAGTGCTGTAGGGCTGTCACCTCTCACACATTTAACACAGTTCTTACGCTCTCACGCCACATGTCCATTTTCTCACTCAGTGAAAAGCACCCTAACTTGAAAATGTAATAAAAGAATATTGGCAAACAAATTGGGTAAATGCTCCAGTTGTGTTTGCCCACTGGAGAACATCAAGTGCCTATTTAAAACATGTGTTTCTATCGTTGAGCAATGTAGCCAATCGCAGACATATCTGTTGATTCTTTAACACCTCTGATTGTCCATTCTGCTCAAATAAGTCAAGCTTCACTCACAAAAAATAAAGAATGTCTGTTTGTGTCAAAATCGTGATTAAAATCGAAATCGAAAAAAAAATCAAAAAATCGTGATATATATTTTTTGTCCATATCGCACAGCCCTAGTGTATACACAAACTTTCTTGTTCTCTGGGACAGCCGATTGAAGTTGCTGCTTTCAAACTTTGTGAATGAGGACTCTATAATGTCTGCTCAAACAAAAAGAGAACCCAGCATTGTTAACCATCTCACTTGTTCAAATTCATCTGACAGAATTGTAAATGAAACAGTAAGGCGACGGAGTTTTATAATTGTTATGTTATTATCAGGAAATGTTTTACCAAATCCTGGTCCTTATAATGATGCTGCTTTGACTTTTAATGTTCCTGCCGATTTTATATCCAGATCAGGTCTGGGTTTTATTCATATGAATGTGAGAAGTCTGCTTCCCAAGATGGATTTAGTGCATATCTGGGCAAAAAATACAAGTGCTGACGTTATAGTAATATCTGAAACATGGCTTAATAAAACGGTTCTAGATAAAGCCATAGGTATTGATGGCTATACTGTTTACAGGACTGACAGACCAAAAAGGGGAGGGGAGGGAGGGGGGAGGGGGGTGGGGGGGGGGGGGGTAGCGGTTTATGTTAAGGATAGATTTGAAGTTACTGTGTTACTTTCTGAGTCAGTAGTTAAACAATATGAATTATTAGCTTTAAACCTTATTGTTTCCAAGACCTTACATCTTACAGTAGTTGGCTGCTATAGACCTCCATCAGCTAGTAATGATGCCATTTCCTCTCTGATGCACTCGGTGACTTCCTTGAATTACAAAGAGCTGGTCCTTCTGGGTGATTTTAATGTGAATTGGCTGCAGTCGGCATCTGATGGTTTTAAAGCAATCTGTGATACTCTTAATCTCTTTCAGTTAGTTGAGTCACCTAGACCTAACTTAAAGGATAGTAAAAAGTCCACATTAATTGATCTCATTTTTAGTAATGCTCCCCATAAGTACTCTTTAGCTTCTGTATATGCTAATGATGTTAGTGATCACTGTGTCGTTGCCATAGTCAGAGATACTGTCACGATTCAGCGTTAGAGAGGTTGCACGGAGGAGCCAGGAACACGGAACGAGGAGACGAGGAACTTCTTGGAAACATTTAATATGAACACGGAGATGACGGACACAGGTACACACACTCACAGACGCTGAAACATTAACATACAATAATCCACGGCAAACATGGGGCAGAACAGACTATTTAAAGGGGAACATGACTGGAAACACCTGGGACGAAATCAAGACACAGATGGGGACTAATTAAATAATGATTACAGGAAAACCAAATATGGGCAGAGAAACACAAGGCAGAGGGAGACAGACTGTGACATTACCCCCCCCCCTTCCCCCTAGGCGCGTCCCGCGCCGTAGGACATCGAAAGGGTAGGGGGGGTGGGCGCTCTGGAGACCTCAGGGGACCTGTAGCCCGGGCAGGTGGCCTCCAGGGCGCGGAGCTTCGGGTGGCCACGGCGGATCGGGAGCTTCGGGTGGCCACGGCGGATCGGGAGCCTCGGGCGGCCACGGCGGATCCGGGGATTCAGGCGGCCACGGCGGATCCGGGGATTCAGGCGGCCACGGAGGATCCGGGGACTCAGGCGGCCACGGGGCATCCGGGG
This sequence comes from Schizopygopsis pylzovi, assembly GCA_027422435.1. Lineage (NCBI taxonomy): Eukaryota > Metazoa > Chordata > Actinopteri > Cypriniformes > Cyprinidae > Schizopygopsis > Schizopygopsis pylzovi. Next base: position 8,068,831 of record CM049825.1, on the reverse strand, counting down.
ACTCAGGCGGCCACGGGGCATCCGGGGACTCAGGCGGCCACGGGGCATCCGGGGACTCAGGCGGCCACGGGGCATCCGGGGACTCAGGCGGCCACGGGGCATCGGTGAGCTGGACGGAACCAGCGAAGGCATCGGAGAGCTGGATGGGACCAGCGAAGTCATCGGTGAACTGGACGGAACCAGCGAAGGCATCGGTGAGCTGGACGGGACCAGCGAATGCATCGGTGAGCTGGACGGGACCAGCGAAGGCATCGGTGAGCTGAATGGGATCAGCGGAGGCATCGATGAGCTGCATGGGATCAGCGGAGGCATCGATGAGCTGGATGGGATCAGCGGAGGCATCGATGAGCTGCATGGGATCAGCGGAGGCATCGATGAGCTGGACGGGACCAGCGAAGGCATCGGTGAGCTGAACGGGATCAGCGGAGGCATCGGTGAGCTGAACGGGATCAGCGGAGGCATCGGTGAACTGGACGGAACCAGCGAAGACATCGATGAGCTGCATGGGATCAGCGGAGGCATCGATGAGCTGAATGGGATCAGCGGAGGCATCGATGAGCTGCATGGGATCAGCGGAGGCATCGATGAGCTGCATGGGATCAGCGGAGGCATCGATGAGCTGCATGGGATCAGCGGAGGCATCGATGAGCTGGATGGGATCAGCGGAGGCATCGATGAGCTGGACGGAATCGGCGGAGGCACCGTCATCGTTGCGGGCGGGAGCGGCCTGATGATTCCCGGCCATCCCTCGCGGGGAACCAGAATCAGCCGCTGCCTCATCCTGGGAGAGGATGGAATCAGCGGAGGCATCGCTGAGCTGGATGGAATCAGCGGAGGCCTCTCCATCGTTGTGGGCGGGAGCAGGCTGGTGATTCCCGGCCCTCCCTCGCGGGGAACCAGAATCAGCCGCCGCCTCATTTTGGGTGGATTATTCTGTCACGATTCGGCGTTAGAGAGGTTGCACGGAGGAGCCAGGAACACGGAACGAGGAGACGAGGAACTTCTTGGAAACATTTAATATGAACACGGAGATGACGGACACAGGTACACACACTCACAGACGCTGAAACATTAACATACAATAATCCACGACAAACATGGGGCAGAACAGACTATTTAAAGGGGAACATGACTGGAAACACCTGGGACGAAATCAAGACACAGATGGGGACTAATTAAATAATGATTACAGGAAAACCAAATATGGGCAGAGAAACACAAGGCAGAGGGAGACAGACTGTGACAGATACCAAATGACCTAAGCATAAACCACGTATTATTACTAGACGATGTTTGAGACATTTTAATGAACAAGGTTTTCTTCTTGTAGTACAATACAATTGGGATAGGATCTTTCTTATCCCCGATGTTGAGTCTGCCTGGATATATTTCTATGATGGTTTTATATCGATCATCAATAGGCATGCACCTTTTAAAAGATTCCGTGTTAAAGGTAGGGACAATCCCTGGTTTTCTGAAGCCCTATCTGCTCTTATTCGAGAGCGTGACGTTGCTTGGGCAAAAGCTAGACAATTTGACTTAAGCTCTGACTGGATTTATTTTAGGCAGCTTCGGAATAAATGTACAGTCGCTATTAGAAAGGCTAAGGCTGATTATTTCATTGCGAATTCTACCCTTAATGCTAATAATCCAAAGAAATTTTGGCAAAACAAAGTTGATAAGCAGCAGTAAAAACACCTCTAGTTTTCCTTCATGTATAAATATGGATTCCATTAGCATATCTGATAAAGAACAAATGCTTAATTGTTTTAATAAGCATTTTGTTGCCTCCGGGTTTTTATTTGATTCACAAAATTTAGCATGTTGTGATTCTGATTTTACTAATGCAGAAATCTGTTTAAACAAGGATGAATTTAGATTTAAACAAATTAAGAATTCTGACGTTTATAAAGCACTCAAATTACTTGATACAAACAAATCACCAGGCCCTGATTGTGTGGAATCTGTTTATTTGAAATTAGCAACAGACTTTAATACATCTCCTCTGACTTATATTTTTAATCTATCATTAATTGTAATTCACTCACGGTTAAACGGCAGATTTTGTTCTGCAAGCTCGCACATCTTCTCACTGTAACATGATGTAAACAAGAGGTTCATTGATCATAAAGGAACTTTGTGAGAATGTAATGAACTGAAGTAAGTGACACCTTTTTAGTGATATTAAAGAAAGGGCTATTTGCACACTTTGTAGACTAAATATAATCTGTTCAGAATTTGAATAAAAGTTTTGTTTATCTTGCTGCTAATGGCCATATACAGTATAGGCCTACCCTTTACAAGCAGCAAAGTTCAAATCAAATCAAATCACTTTTATTGTCACAGCACAAGTGCCTTGGTGAGTGAAATTCTTAAGAGCGTGCTCCAGACAGTGCAAAAAAAAACAAACATACATATGGACAGTACATATTTACAGACTGTACAGAAGACAATGTGCAAAATACACATACATATACTCAGTACACATAGTGTACTATAAAGACATACTTAGTTCTCAACTACACATTATACACCGTATGGGCACATTTACATTATGTACACTATCTATACATTATGTAGTCTATACATAGTAATAATGTGAAGGTGCAACAGATTATAAATTAACAGCAGATTGGTTGAGCAGCAGATAGTTGTGCAAAGGTGCAACAGAGTATACATATGCAGTGTCGTGGATGTGCATTGTATGGTGTTCAGTGATAGCAGATAGGTTGTGTTAGTGCAGTGTGTGCGTGTAGTCCAGTTGAACTGTGTTAAAGTGCAGTGCATGGCATGTTGTGTGAGTGGGAGTGTGATGTAGGTGAGTTATTTGTGACTGTTCATTAGCCTGATAGCCTGAGGGAAAAAGCTGTCCCTCAGTCGGCTAGTGCGGGATCGGATGCTGCGGAAACATCGCCCTGAGGGCAGCAGAGAGAGCAGTCTGTGGGACGGGTGGCTGGAGTCTTTGATATAATCCTCCGGGCTTTCCTTGTACACCGCCTGGTGTAGATATCCTGGAGGGAGGGAAGCTCACCTCCAACAATGTGGCGGGCAGTTCGCACGACCCTTTGCAGAGCTTTGCGGTTGCCAGCGGTGCTGTTTCCAAACCAGGCGGTGATACAGCCGGTCAGGATGCTCTCCACAGTGCAGGTGTAGAAGGACCTGAGGATTCTGGGGCTCGTTCCAAACTTCCTCAGCCATCTCAGGAAGAAGAGACGCTGATGTGCCTTCTTCAGCACTGCATCTGTGTGAGCAGACCATGTGAGATCCTCGGTGATGTGAACGCCGAGGAACTTAAAGCTGCTCACCCGCTCCACAGGTGTCTTGTCGATGGTGATGGGTGTGTGTTCTCTGCTCTGTCTCCTGTAATCCACCACCAGCTCCTTGGTCTTGTCGATGTTGAGTGAGAGGTGGTTCTCCTGACACCATTTAGTCAGGGTACTCACCTCCTCTCTGTAGGCCGTCTCATCGTTGTCGGTGATCAGGCCTATCACCGTTGTGTCATCAGCAAATTTGACGATGACATTGGAGCTGAGTGCTGCTGTACAGTCGTGTGTGTACAGGGAGTACAGGAGTGGGCTGAGGACGCAACCCTGCGGTGCACCAGTGTTGAGGATCAGGCGAGATGATGTGTTGTTGCCCATTCTGACCACCTGACTTCTGCCTGTCAGGAAGTCCAGGATCCAGCTGCACAGAGATCTGTTCAGTCCTAGAGTCTGGAGCTTCGCAACCAGTGTGGCAGGCACTATGGTGTTAAATGCTAAACTATAGTCCACGAACAGGATCCTCACATAGGTGTTCTTATTTTCCAGGTGGTAGAGAGCAGTGTGCAGGGTGAAGGCAATAGCATCGTCTGTGGAACGGTTACTGCAATATGCAAATTGTAGTGGGTCCAGTGAAGCAGGCAGCACAGAGCAGATGTAGTCTCTGACCAGCTTCTCAAAACACTTGCTGAAGATGGGGGTCAGAGCAACGGGCCTCCAGTCATTCAAGCATGTGATTTTATTTTTCTTTGGTATGGGCACAACGGTGGATTTTTTGAAGCACGAGGGAACCACAGACAGAGAGAGGGACAGATTGAAAATGTCTGTAAAAACCCCGGCTAGCTGGAAAGCGCATGCTTTGAGCACACGGCCTGGTATACCATCTGGGCCTACGGCTTTACGGATGTTCACCCGTTTGAAGGATCGGGTTACATCCGCAACAGAAAGCGTGAGTGGACTGACCTCTTCTGCGGCAGCGCTCTCTGTGTGGGTGGTGTAATCAGCCTCGAAACGAGTATAAAAAGTGTTGAGCTCGTCCGGTAGAGAGGCGGCAATGTTCACAGTAGCTGGTTTATTCCCTTTAAAGCCTGTGATGTTGTTAATGCCCTGCCACATGCTTCTTGGGTTATTGTTGTTGAAATGTTCTTCAACGTTGGTTTTATATGTTCGTTTATATGTTCGTTTGGTAAGTTTCCAGAGTATATAAATCCCTCATCCCTCACATAAACATGGGAGAAAAATATAATTTGCCAAAAGAGATGTTCATTAAGCAATGTAAATGTAGACTAATAGATTAACATTAATCTATTTAAATTTTCATGTCAAAATATTTTTAAGTAATGGTAAATCTTGTAATTCTCTCACTGTATATTGCTATTCTTGTTGTAGTAAAAAGGTAATCGTTTTGCAGCACTGCAACAGTTATTTTACATAATTGTATTAATCTATCTACAAACCAAACTTTGTTGAGATTGGACTACGTTTGGGGTGTGCTCAACAAAATTGAAATTCTGTCTTAATGACCGTAACAGCATGTAATTAATAATTACACAAGACCATTAGTAAACTGTGAATTAGGTTAAAAACAAGAACACAGAAGAGTGTTGTTAGACCATGTAGCTAATGTTGAGCTTCTGGCATCCCGAGTTTGAGTCCCATCCCACTATCTCTCTCCCACTTTACTTCCTGTCCACTTACTATTGAAATAAAGGCATAAAACACCAAAAATAAAAATATACAATTACAAACGCTGCTGATGAGAACTGATATTTAAAAAATTACAATCTGATCTAGATCGTGATGACAGTCCGACATGTCCTTCAGCCGCAAAGTTCTTGCAGACATAGAAGCAGAATGTTAAAAGTGAAATATCTGTACTGGTGAAGAAAGTGAACTTGGAAAATACCTGAGATCCGATCTTGATATTTATGACGATCCTACAAGTCCTTTACACACAGTAATTTTGCGGGGACCTGGAAACACATTTTGGTGCTCTATGATAATGAAAAATGTATTTAGTCACCACTTGTAGTACACTTGAGTGTATACTAGTGTATGAAAGATGGTTCAGGTTTTTAAATACAGAGATAGTATGTTAAAAGTGCATTTTAGTTCATATTCACGATGTCCCAAAATAGCACAATTGAGTACACTAGATGATCTTAAGTACTAAAGAATAATTTTTAATATATTAAGTACAAAATTAGTGCGCGTAAATGGACTTTAAGTACTTGTTTTTCACCTGGGTGTACATTCACTGCTCATTTGCTTAGGCCTATATTATACTTCTAGTGAAGAAATAAATGAGGGGTGAGAGGTTAACATTTCCAATATGAAAAAGGGCCACCCCTTTTTTAAATACAAAAATTCCTGAATAAAAGGGAATTCCGACTCCAAATTGAACTCAAAAGTTGGCAGTCCTGTTATGCTGTTTTTGTTTCAGCATCTGTAACTCAAAGCACCCACATTTGTAAGAATATCACAGCCCTTATAAGTTGATGTCAAATTCATGGAGTGCTTTGTTACAATCTACCCCACTGCTGGTAAGTTGTAACAATTAGACAAGCAAAAAACAGCAGCCACCCCATGATAAACACTTTGACATGTGAAGCAAGATAACCCTGGATTCTGTTTACCTGGAGTTTAGAATGAAACTGTTAGTTTCAGTAGTTATTTCCAGCACTAACAGGAGAAGCAGAAGTTACTAATAAGAAGAACTGTTCTTGAAAGAACACATCCTGTTTTTGTGTCAATTACTGGAAAACATCTTAAAAATAAATGTAGGATATCGAGGGGTGAGAACGACCAACTTTACAGGAGAGCCAAAACAACATTTGTACCATAGTTTGATCTGACTTTGTGTACTGATTTCAACAGTTTATAATATAAATGTGTACACTCATGGATGACAGTACTTTTGCCAGTAGAAAGAGCTCATTCAGAGCGTTCATTTGATGTATATATCTCCATTTCACCAAAAATGTGACTTACGCCCTTCTGGTTCTCACCCCTCGATATGTACATCTATGCTGCTGTAATATTTCAGCCCAGCTGAACATGCTTCATCGATCAAACAGAGACAGAGAAAACAAAAACAGATTAACAATGTGAAGTATTACGCTGTACTTGTGTTATACTTCACAAAGAAAAACTCTTTATTCATATATATATAGTATAAGTATATGATGCAATCTGCATTGTTAAAAGCGCTACATATATAAAGGTGACTTGACATAATAAAAACAAACAGATATTTTTCAGTAAACACATTTGTAAACTGTACTTAAAACACCCTTAAGATGATTCCTTTTAGTAAAACGCATATTCAGCAGTCAGTAACAGTTTTGAAACAAAACATAAAAATGCTGTTTCTATCTGCAGTTAGTTATTAACCCTATAAAGCCTGTGTCATGTTTGATGCATATATTTCTAAGGCATCCCAACATGATCAACTCTGCCGAAAAGTAGGCTTTGTGTCATCTGATTGATAGTTTACACTTTACATTTTTAGTATAAATGTAAAGGTTCTTTAAGTATAATTGCACAAATGTTCACCTTCAGGTCGTGCTGGACGTATCGTTTTGCTATCGAATCGTTACTGATTTTTATCAACTAAAGATAATAACTTTTATATTTTTGTTAATATTTCAAGATAAACACTTAATTTAGGTTCACTTAATTTTCCAGACATTATTTTTTATAGAAATTGTGTATAAATGTGAGTATCAAATATGATCATCAGGCTTTTGAGGAACAACTATTTGTTCATCATTCATCTTTCTGTAAACTACAGAAAACGAAGCATTTAAATATAATCTTACGAAGACATTATTGGGAGATAGAGTGAAATCAGATATGTTCATTATTTTACATAAGTATCTGCTTAAGGTTTTAAAGGTGTCATGCATTTACATTACAAGCTATAAGAATTTCTTCTTACGTTTTGGTCATAAATCTGCACCAAATTACAGTCTCAGTTTGGGTCTCTGAATAAAACAGGTGTTTTTTTAATAAGCTCCGTATTTTCGCTATATCATACTAAATGAGCCATAAATGCCTGATGTATCAAATATGATACACAACAATAAAATATGCAAACGTTTTGAACAATATTTTGTGTGAAGGTTCAATAAACTGTTCCATAAAAAAGTTTCTGGTTATTTTTTCACATGGCAGGCTTTACAGGGTTAAAGTTTCAATTGTTGAGTTTCAGTATTGATCACGGATATAATTGTGAGACTTCATGGATCAACTCTTGCAGAATTTGAACCTTTTTTAATCACAAAGCTTTGCTAAACAAATCACAGTTTCAGTGAAATGATTAATTTCTGAAGGATCCCTGCTGAAAACATCAGTTTAAAGTAATGCCGTAGTGTTGTTTAAGTAGAGTGTAAATCGTGTCGTCACGATGCTACGGTTAAATCACCATTAATGATACTTCCACTGAAACCTTGGTATTGTGACAGTTTCTGTGATAAACGAGAACTTCTGCTGATGCTCTTCTCTAATTTCCCATCTTCTCTTAATTTTCCCTTTTAGTAAAATAAATAATGTTACACTCATTGGCAGCCTCAGTCTCATTATGGAATGTACCATTAGTAATAATCGGCATTAAAGCATGCTGTTCAGGGGGTGGTTCAGCAACATTCGTCTGTAAGAAACAGATTCACAGAAGGTAAAAGTAATGAACAGGATTGATGTTTGAATTACACGAACACACAATACTATAAACTGGATTTGCTATTTTTGTTTTTATGTTTTGTTATTTAGTTCATTGTGGAGTTTTTATTGTGTTTTTAAGAGACTGTTTACTGTGAATGTGCATTAGCTGATGATCCATTAGCTGCTATAAATTACTAAAAGAACATGTAAATGTGTTTATGATTATGATAGTACATTAAAATAAGAAATACAAGTTTGCAATATAAGGATCTGTTTTGTCCAACTTAATAATAACTGAAAGTGAATAAAACCAGAAGCACCAGAACATAATGCATTTACAGTTGCACACATCATCTTACCTGATCACTGCACTGCCTCCTGATACCTGTTTGAACAATAATAAACTTGGTTAAACACCGCTGACTTTGCTTAAAGAGGGGGGAAAAAATCCTACAACAATTCTCATATTTCCATCTTGTTAAATCATCTATATATGATACTCACATTTCATTATCGCTTTGCGCTGATAGAAAACAACTGCAGCAACGAGCAGAAGAAGAATAAGAACAACAACAACAGCAGCAACAGCAGCTGAAGACAATCCTGAATCTGAAACATCTTTGACAGACAGAAAGACAGACAGATTTGATTGATCAATTTGATCAAAATTGTTGACTGATATTTACACCTTTTGTACTTGGATCATTAGTGTTTTAACTGATAAATGGTGCCACCTGGCATTGTTTTTAAAGATCAATCCACGTTCCTTATTTAAAAACATTGAACTGTATTCTAAAATAACAAGGAAACATGCGCTGAATGACAAAATAATACTCACAAGTGACAGTAACAGTGAAGATCCTAATAATGCTGATTCTTCCTCTGCTGTTGATCTGTAGTTTATAAAGTCCAGAGTCTGTGGTTCTGGTGTTTGTGATGGTCAGAGATCCAGTCTGATTAACCTCCAGTCTGTCTCTGAATCTCTCTTTACACTTATCATCTGTACAGATCTTTCTCTGATCTCCAATGATTTCAGCAATAAGAGTCTCATTAAAACACCACATCATCTCATCGTTTGGGTTTTTTGTTTCATCAGATTCTAAAGTCACAGATTCCCCCTCCTTCACTGACTTTCTCTTTATTTTATATCTTTCAGCAACAGGAACACCTGAAACAAACCAACAGCTGATTGGAGGATCAACAAAAGATACACAACATTGTGATTGTGTATTTTTCCATGAATTTCAGACTGAAAATCCTTTATCCATTTTGCTCATCACAGACTTATTTGACATGAAATCCTCAATCAAACAGATTACACTAGAAGATAAGGGTCTCGTGAGAAACTGCCATCTCCACCAGAACACAACTGCAGCTCATGAATTAAAAAAGCTCACTAAAATTGTGTTTTTATGATAGATACACTTGCATTGTATTAACAATCTTTTAGCAATGCAGATCAGTCAAATATAACATTAATGCAAGTGAATCAGAGGCATTAAAATGAGCAACTATCACTACTCTAAAGAGTTGTTCACAAAACCCATATTGGAATAAAAGAGAAAAAGATATGCAGAAAGAGTTCTCAGCTTTGTGTGTGGGGCAGTTTTTTTTTTTTTTACATTGAGTGCAATAGTCAACCTTATATTGCCTTTACTAGTAAAAGCATTTAATTTAAATCTATTAGATAGCATCTATCACCATTTGCACTAGAAGGTTTTAGTATTGTTTAAACTTGATTAAAAAAACAACACATTAAATAGGTGATTTAAACAGATAACCTGGCTTTAAAATGTTAAATGACTCACCATGTACAGTAACGTTAAAGATCTTTACAGTGTTGTTGCTGCTGATCTCTAGTATATAGAGTCCAGAGTCTGTGTTTCTGGTGTTTGTGATGGTCAGAGATCCAGTCATATTATTCACCTTCAGTCTGTCTCTGAATATCTCATTACACTGATCGTCTGTACAGATTTTACTCTGATATCCATTAATTATAGCTATCCGATTGTCTCCAAAAAACCATGTCATTCTGTCTTGTTGGTTCATTTCAATATCAGTGTATAAAGTCACTGCATCTCCCTCCATCACAATCACTGACACTCTGTCTGTCTCAACAGCAGAAGCACCTGAAGAAGAAACAAACAGTTCATTACAAATCATTTATAATAGCGGGACAAAAATCTCTGCATTCAAATTGCGATGGATGTATGAGCATGACAAAAGAATAGGACCCTTGGAGTTTGATATTGTCACAACCTAAATAAGATTGTTAATTCATTCATGCATGCATCCAATGATACTTGATGAACCCAAGTAAACTTTGTAAAAGTAAAAAATGTGGCTAACTACATTTTAAAATAGTTTGACCATAGTTTGTTAAACGCCATTAAACTATGAGTAGCATGTAACTTTGAGAGGAGCTAAAGGAGGTGCAATCTTTTACACAAGGTGTAACCGGCTCTTGCTGTATGTCACATGCAAACAAATAGCACAAGAACATCAATGTACACATTCACATTCACACATTGGGAATCCTCCGTCTGTCCAATGATTGTAAACAGTCAGACTGGTGAAACTTTTGCGGCAATGAGACCGAAGATATTTGACTTTTTAAGCAAAACTTTATTTAATACATGTTAAGACTTTTTAAGGACCCTCGGCCTCCCTGTTACGTTAACAGCAGGCCCACGGCTAATTTAAGAGCTATTCTAAATCATATTTCAGCTTAGATTCATATTAGATAGATCTCAATAATATTTTAATTTATAGAAGATCGTGAAATACTCTTCAAATCCTTTGGTTCTGAAGTCAATATGGAGATCATACAATGACATTTTCCATTATGCTTATAAAACAAGATGACTGACGCGATTATTCACCATTTAAAACAGCAGAACGGAGTAAAATAATATGTCCCCTCATTCTTCCGTGTAAAAATGAACGTAGATTCATTCAAAGACACTTCAAAATAAAACTGGGTTTTACCGGCGAATTTAAAAGAGACAAATAAATAAAATAACAAATAAAAGTCTTACCACACACGAAGAATAGGCTTATACCTCCTAACGTAACCAAAAAAGTAAATATCTCCATCATTTTTCAGTTGAAATGAACGCAGATTTCAAAATCAAAATGTCGGCCGATAAAGTGAAAGTAAAAGCGCAAGTTAGGTCAGATCTGTTGGGTGAAAAACATCACTTTTCAAATTCAAGCACCGTGTCGAAGCATTCGTTCGTGTTTTACCAAAAGGCTTCGATATTACGAGAATGTTTAGCGATTCTTGGTGAGGGCTAGTTATGTGACATTTAAACCGAGGCGTCGGACTACGAGCTTCCGCGGCCACTTGAGCCGCCTTCCGGGAACAGCGGCTTGCATCCAAGAGCAATATCGCCATCTTCTGGATTATTCGCCTGCACTGTTCCTCCAGCTTGTTTTCCGTTCTCATATTCTCTTCTTAAAACCTGTTCTAATTAAGCAATTACAAATATTTTTCCTTCCTTGCCTACTCACACCATTTTGCCTGCTCACATACCTGCTCCTGCCAACCCATCTCTTAATTCTTCATCATAATTCTCCTCTGTTCTTCATACCTTCTGCAATTTAAAAGAACATGTTCTATGGTTTCTAATGTCGGACAGTACTCACAAAAACAGTAGGATGTTTCCCAATAATGTGTAATGTACTATTTCAATCACTGTCCTATTCCTAGTCTTGTCATCACTATTTCTTCTCCCCAGGTCCTCAATGTACCAACTTTATTTTAAAGGCATACAAATGTCTTCCTTTATCTTCACTGCCCCACTCACGTTGCCATTCTCTACTTGCTTCCCACCCAGCACCGGACGTCATTTGGACGTCTTTTTTGGGGCTAAATCAAGTCGGCCCGTCATGGCCTTATTTTAGACCAAAAATTGACGTTGAAAATTGGTCTTTGTTTGGTCCGTCTGAATCGGTCCAGATTTGGTCCAAAAGTCGACGTTTAAAATCAGGTTTTGTTTTGTCCGTCTGATTCGGTCCAAATTTAGCCCAAAAATCGACATAAAAAATTGGGCTTGTTTATAAACAAAATAAAATGTTGATCACATAATGTAATTAAAAAAAACATTATGACAAAAGTATTACATTATAAACTCACCAACATGGTCACAACATTGTAGTTGTAGTGGCTTTTTTAAACATAAAAACATTGGTATCTCGTACAGTACATGTGTGACTCATAATTTATAATATAATTATTGCTATAAAAAATTTAAAAAAAGAATATTTTGAACATATTTTGTTGGTGTTTCAGGGCATTCCAGCAAAACAAGGGAGCGCTCCAACTCCAGCTCCAGTCACCGATCACGCCATGGAAGTGACAGAAGGCACTCCACTTCTACTTCTAGACATGGTGAGATTATCAACTTTTTAGATACAGTAACATTGTTGTCACTGATTTTTCAGGACAACTTCAAGAAGTGCTGATTGTGGTGTGAATTTCCTGTTTATCCCAAAGGGGAAACAGAAAGACAACACTCCTAAACAGCTAACCATCCGACTATACATATACTGTAAATAATTGACTATATATATATATATATATATAAAACATAATCTAGAGAGACTGTACAAGAATTTTACATAAATACTGTACATGAGATTGTGCAAAAGAGACATTTTAGGGCAAGCAGCACAGAGTGCAATATGATTTGTAGTGCAATGCACAAGTAAACATATTTTCTATTTTGAGTCTTTGTGGCAGGGAGTGTTCATAAAAGTGTCTAGTGCGCATACAGAAAAAAGTGTGTGTTGCTATAACAGCCCATAATGTCAATAATAAATAATATGAATACAAATTTTTATGTAATAAAGTGTTAATAATATAATAATTTTCTCAAAATGTAATAAAATGTTGATCACATAATGTAATTTAAAAAAACATTATGACAAAAGTATTACATTATAAACTCACCAACATGGTCACAACATTGTAGTTGTAGTGGCTTTTTTTAACATAAAAACATTGGTATCTCGTACAGTACATGTGTGACTCATAATTTATAATATAATTATTGCTAAAAAAAAAAAAAAAAAGAATATATTTAACATATTTTGTTGGTGTTTCAGGGCATTCCAGCAAAACAAGGGAGCGCTCCAACTCTTCCAGTCACCGTTTACGTCATGGAAGTGACAGAAGGCACTCCACTTCTACTTCTAGACATGGTGAGATTATCAACTTTTTTGGGTTTTTGGTCAAGCATAGGAGTGGCACAGAATGCTTTCTTGAGTTGGTTGAAGGCACTGCTAGCTTTGGAGTTCCAGGACAGAGACTTGGGCCCATGTTTTAACAAGGAGGTTAGAGGTGAGCAGATCTTACTGAAGTTGTTGATGAACCTCCTGTAGAAGACAAACCCCAAGAAGCATTGCAGTTCCTTGATGGATGTGGGCTGTGGCCAATTCTCTACTGCCTGTACCTTCCTCTGGTCCACGTGAATGACGTATCAGTCGATGACATAGCCAAGGAACTAAACAGTGTCACGGTGGAACTCACAATTCTCGAGCTTGAGGTACAGATGGTATTCCCGAAGTTTCTTGAGGACCTGCATCACATGGTGGTAATGTTCGGCCTGGTTCTGGGAATAGATTAGGATGTCATCATTATAGACGATAATAAAATGATGGAGGAATTCCTGGAACACCTCGTTCGGGAATCCCTGGAAGATGGAGGGTGAGTGATGACTGAAGAAGGTGAAGGGATCACTCAGGTAAGTGGATACAGGTAGGTAGTCAGGTAAGTGTCTAGGAATGAACAACAAGACCAGACAATGGTGAACTGAAGTGAGCAGGTTAAATAGAATGTGGTAGTGATTCGCGGATGAGCTCAAATGTCACCCAAATCCGCAGATTGAAATAAACTCAGGAGACTGGGAACAAGAGGGTGGAGTGTTGGGGTTTGGTGTTGAGGATGTTGCTGACTCTGTGACAATAATGTTATTATGACAATAATTGCACTGTAGATGATAAATAACAAATGTACTTATGTAAAAAAAAAAAAAATTGACTTAGGCGGTGTTCACACTTGACGTCTTTTTTAAGCTGCCGGCATCTGTTTTACATCATAATCCTATGGAGTAAAACGGTGTTTTCAAAAAAGTCCCTGAGCACTTTTTAAAACGCCACCCCGCCGTCGTCTTTTTCTGCAGCTCTGAGCGTTACAATTTGAGCTTCAAGCGCTTTCTTACAATTTACATTATGATCGGGTCCCAATGTTACAATTCAAACAAAGCAACAGAGGGACATCCCAAATTAAAATAAAATAAAAAAATGGAGTTTTGATGTATTTTAAATGTGGATTTTATGCATAAGGTATAAAGAGACAGAAGGCACTCCACTTCACATTTTAAATCACCCTTGGGTTCATCTACTGGAAATTATTTTTCTAGGTGTGTTAAGATGTGTAAATGATTTTTGGATAATTTCAAGTGGAACATGGCCAAGTATAAAATTCAAATGAAATCCAAAGAAGTGCATCTGGATAGTTTTTAGTTCCTGTCTTGAAAACACAATATGAAGGGTGCAGCTATTGTTTCTCTGTCTCTCTTGGTATGAACTGAGTTTTAAATGTTTATTTCAGAAACATCAAGGGCTCCAACTGGCCACAGCATGGATGTATTTCCAATGCCTACGTCCAGTAAGTATTTACTTTGTCTTGTATATTTGTAGATAGGCATAAAACAAACTTGTATCTGTTAAGACAGCTGAATAAGTGCAAGTACAAATCAGAATCCACACAGCTTCTCCTCACAAAGGCAGTGTTTTTGAGTTCTGGTCTTGGGGACCACCTACCAGAATATTTTAGGTGTCTCATTAATTGACCTTTCTACAAAGAATTGTCCTACAGCCCAAATATCCAATCAAATGGTGCACCGATGGCAAGCCGTTTTGACTTTTAGTCATTCTCAGGATATACATTTTTGATAATTCTGTATTTACTAGCTAAAATGACAATTCTTTATATAAGGGAATGGAATTTCTACTAGTAAAAAATGTGAATTCTTGATATGAACAGTGACATCACCTGCAGAATTAAATTCTGAAATATCTGAAATCCACTTTGAAATTCACATGATTTATAGATATCAAGAATTAACATTTAATTTAGTGGATATTGGTTTTAGATACCAGGAATGCATAGTTTTAGTAATATATTTTATTGATATTTAAAATTATATTCTTACTAGTAAGAAAGAAGTAGTAATTCATTTTTGATATCTGTAATAACATTTTGATGCCTTTTCAAATGTAATTATTTGATTTCGATTTCTTTTTGGATATGCATAATAAAAAGTGCTTTTGAATATTCAAAGAGGAAGGCACCAATAACCTACTGTGAAGAAGCTGAAAATTATTGCAAATAAATATATTACATTGATAAACATCAAATACATTATTAAACATATCAAGAAGTATTTTGAGACCTGTAGCAGGCATAACATTTGAAATGAGCTCATTTTGTGCATAAAACTGTAAAATTTCTCAGTTTAAACATTTGTTATGTTCTCTATGTTCTATTGTGAATAAAATATTGGCTCATGTGTTTTGAAAGTCTTTTAGTTTTCATTTTATTGTTTTATTTGTTCTGAGCGCACACAATTCCTGCTTGATAGTTTTCATTTTATTCAAATTTTAAAAATGTCCCAACATTTTCGGAATTCGGGTTGTAGTTTTTACAGTTTGACATTCAATTTGTTATATTAATTTGTTTTCCAGAAGTGATTTCCCAAAGTTTGATTCCAGGAATTTTTTTTTTTTTTTTATCATGTCAAATTTCACTACTGATATAAAGATTAATCATCTAGTGAAAATGGATCTGTTTGTAATTAATTTACTTGTCAAATGTTTTTTTGTTTTTCTCACATTTTAGAATTTCAGAAATGTGTCCTTACAAAACTGGTGGAGATCATGCAGGAGGTCAAGAGAATTGGTTGTGCAGAACCTAGTAATTCAACATACCACATTAGAAGAATGGAGAGGATAGAGGAGCTGAATGCCTTGGAGGAGAAGCTTCAAAATAATGAAGAGAAACATGTTCTGGTGAAAAATATAATTATTTACCAGTTTTCTTATTCTTTTCTTTAAAAATTAGCTTAGCATAATGAACACTAAACAATTAGGTACTGTATGTAATTTGTTTAATCAGTCCTGGAATGTTTTTATTATTCTTATTATTCTTATTATTGTGGCCTAAAATTACTGATTTTTTTTCTGCAGGATTTCTCAATTTTGCCACTATTAGCAGAATTGTTGTTTTACAGTAAAAACCAACCAATAATCATGATGTATGTAAATTTTTGTTAGGGACAATACAATTATATGTAAATATAATAATATTGAAAATGTGTTCCTGGTCCCTCATGCACAAGGCAATGATGGCAGTAGTATAGAAATACTCATAATTCTGCTTTGCTGAAAATACAGAACTGTTTACTTTAGCACTGTTAACACACATTTGGACGTTTCTTTGACCAATAAAAGTAAGTCCGACGGATTAGGTTTCTTTATATGATAAACTAAGATGTAAAGACTAAAGATGTTTGTTACCAATATATAGTGATATTTCCTTTTTTTCTACTTAGATTACCCAGTTAAGTAAAGTAGGAGGCAAAAATATCAGGGACTGCTCAACAAAGATTTTGGACAGGTATGCCTTGTTGAAAATCAAAAGTACACTCATCATAAAAGCTTTGATTTCTGATAATAAAATAAATTCCTGTTGCCTTGACCTATCACTTCTCACATGTCCTATCACATGCCCGCTTTACTGATTTCTATTGTTGGTGGGGCTATGTAAGTAGAGGAGGTGACTAGAGGAATCCAGAATACAAAATAAGTAGATGGGAGGCAATGTATCCCTCCATTTATCACTGCATCTCTTCTTAACACCTTTTCTCCCTATATCCCCCCCCCCCCTTCTCCCCCTCTCTCTTCCAGACTGATGACCAACAATCTAATGTCACAGCTCAACATGAAGGGCTACGGCTCAAAAAAAGCATTTCAGTCTACAGCACTGTACACCACTGTGATAGGTATATTCTGATATAATTGTATTACTTTATAGTGTGTTTTATGGAATTCACAGTGATGTAAACAAACCATTCAGAATAGACAATGATTAGGAGATGACAATGAACAGGAAACAAAGGTCACGTTCACACAGCAGCAGAATATGGTTGTCAGTCCTGTATTTGAGTCCTTAATATGGTTATGTTCATGCACAGTACGGTTATTTACGGGTGTAAACCGCATTCTATAACCGAACTCACACCAAATTTCATGACTCATTAACCGCATTCTCAGAAAAACATGTGCACTGTGTGATCCAGTAGCAAGCCAGAAACGGAATTCTTCTTGTGCTCCTCGATCATCCACATATATATATATATATATATATATATATATAGTGATTGCACACAATCTAAAAAAAATCTAAACATTAAATTAGTTGCATATTACAATGACCAGAGATATAGTGCGGTTCAGTGGCGTAACTTAGCAAATGACGGGCCCAGGCTATTACGACAGGCCCTGTGCTGCACGGTTATGAAGCAGAGGCACATACAAACACACAGCGCTCGTGTCTAGAACGGAACCCTTATAAGCGAATTTGTGCCTAACCTATTTAATTTAGACCTACTAAAGTTAGACCAGTATCTAATCAGTTTCTTATATTAAATTGAACAGTTGTCTTTGCGCGCATCTCTCTTCAACACACACACAAAAACGCAGGAATCACGGCAACCGTATGCCTCTCCTCTCGTGGCACGCATGGTCGGATGTACCTAAAAGAAAGAAACATCTCCATTCGATAAGAAATTAGTTGGTTAAATAACAGGCAATCTATCGCTGGAATTTGTTATGACTAGCGTGTTGCCGTTGTTACACGTTGTTATCAGTTCTCTTGGCGCTCGTGCACAATGCGCATCTTCACACAGACGATCGAGCGTTTCGTTCTGGTAAAACCACAAAACAAAATGCACACAAATGTGTACTTGCTCTTGATATACAATCACTGATGAACACCACTTTGGTTTTAATGAGAAAAGAAAAAAACATACGAGGATGGATTAGAACTCAGAACCTCCAAAATGCTTGACAAAATTTCTACCACTAAACCATTAAAGCATACAAGCAATATTTGCACATTTACGTATTCACTGCTGCAAAGTCTCTCGGCATGAATTATATTATTAAAAAAATAGATTTGTTTATTTTTTTTTAAATTGCATGTTGCATTTAGTAGCTACTAGCCAGGGCTGCATTTCTCAAAAACATCGTAAGCCTAAGAAGTTCGTAAAAACGATCGTGCCACTGATCTTAATTGTCTGTTTCTCAAAAGCATCGTAACTTAAGTAGCACTTGAAAATCAAAATACGAGCGCTCTGGAGTAATCGTAAATCCCTACGTGCATCGTAAAAAGACAGAATTATGAGGTCACCTGCAGGACAATCGGCAGATTACACTTTTAACTTTATTCAAGTGCAATGAGATTATAATGAAAGCTTTTGATTGTACTTTATTGTAGACTTTATCACATTTTTTTTTTATATCAAATTCAATAATTAAAAAGGGCACAAAGCAAAATAAAAATTGACCTACACATCTAATGACTTTCACGAAAACCAGCCATGTATTGGACCCGGAAATAACGTCTTGCAGATATTATATACAATAATATTATTATTATTATATATTATATTATATTAACATTTAAATGTGTAAATTTAAGTCTTATGATATGTGTACAACTCTCGAATTAATACTTTTGAGTAACAAACTGAACAAATAGATGTTTTTCTTTGTCATTGCAGATGCAGTCAAAAAGTGGGACAGCAAGGCCACCGACCACGTGATTTACAAAGCCGTGGGAGACCACCTTAAACATGCCCCTGGAAGATCTGGCGGTGGCGGACACACTGTGGCTGCAAACCAATAAAAACTTACCACTTAAATAGATTTTTTTTGTTTTGTGATGGCCTATTTGACGTATCAATAAATATTGTGTTTTGTCGTTACTTTTTTGTCATTTGTCTTATTTTGAGAGTAATTATAATAGGCTAATAATAGGCATATGATGAAAATTTTACATAGCCTAATGTAGAATTAAGATGGACATTTTAACGACCTAAAAAGGACGTATTTTACCTTTCACTTTACAACCAAATTTAGACTTAAAACGGACGTCTTTTTATAGACGTCTTTTCGACGAACTGAAAAAGACGTCTTTTCACCTTTCACTTTTCAACCAAATTTTGACGTTGTTCAGACGTCAGGCATTGTCGTCTTTTTGACGTCTTTTCAACGAGTTTTTGCTGGGTGGTCTTTCAAAACAATATTCTTCCCTTCAGATTTTGACTTTTAATTATCTCAATATTCTCTTTTGTAATTTGTTTAGCTAATTTATCCACTCTCGCATTGCCCAAAATGCCTATATGAGCTGGGCTCCAAATCAGTTGAATCTCATTACATTTTTCCTTTACTCTTGTATATGTTGTCAATATTTCATATAACAAGTCCTGATGGCTATTGGACATACCTGTCCTGAGAGTGTACAGTGCTGATAATAAATCACTTCCAATTAAAACTTTACTTATTTCGTCCTCTTTCCATTCCATTCTAATGCCACCATGATAGCATATAACTAGGCCTATACACATTTAGATCATCCATGGTTCTTTTGCCTCCCTCGTCTCCTTGATTAACTATAACAATTGCTGATCCAGTCCTTCCTGATTCCGGATCTTTTGACCCATCTGTATAAGTCTGAATATACCCTTACAAACAAATACTGCTGTTTTTTTTTTAAAGTAATAATGCAGTTTAAAAAAAAACTAATACTGTAGTTTTTGTTATATGTAGAAAAAACTGCATTATTGCTGTTTTACTGCAATACATCTGAAGTATTACTAAAAAACAACTGCAATAGAACTGCAGTATTACTGCAATACAGCTGAAGTAGTACTACAATTATACTGCAATAAAACTGCAGTAATGCAATATATAATACAACACAATACTAGCGAAGTTCAATACTAATAAAATGTTGTAGATTAACACTGAAATGCAACCAGAATATTCAGAATAACAAGTTTTATCTGCAATATAATGAATTAAGGTACAAAACAACAGTGAATGTCTCAAACAACAATGCAACAATAAATTATTTAACTTTTCTTTTAACTTAAAATAACAGGATGAGAGTTACACTAAATTTGTTTGTGTTTATTTCCAAATCATGCAATGTCTTCCCTCAATATTCAGGCAGGTTTCATTTTTCATCGTTCCGCTTGGTTCTTATGACTGCCTTTATCTCAGATGTGGAAACACTATTTTGGATGTAGTCTGGAAAATCAAACAAACAAAAACTATTATAAATTCTCAAGTTTCAGATAAACTTTTCACTACAGGCATATTTAGTATGCTTAAAATAAATCTTGAATTGTGATTTCACCACGTGTTTGTGTAGTAGTATCCTTCATTAGAAGGACTGTGAACTTTGGCCAGAGGACAGCAGCATTCTTGTGTCACACTGAGGTGAAAAGTATACCATTGTACCTGCACGTGTGCCTGGCCAAACTGAATTGACCTAATAAGTCAGCATAATGGGCTGGAAAGCACTAGTCATGTGTCCAAACTCTGTTTCAGTGGCACCAAAGTAATCACGTCCCGGGGTGGAGTTTTGTGGCATTCTGTTTCTGGAAATTTGTGTCCCTGTTACAGTGTAATTATACATTTAAGGACTGAGTAGTATTAATTAACTACATGTACTTACTATATGGTTAGGGTTAGGATTAGGGTTTGTCTTAGGGTTACTTGCATGTAATTATGCATAACTGATTGTTATTATAATAGTAAGTACATGTAACATGTAATAAGGATACCTTAAAATAAAGTGCTACAATTTTTGCACTTTTTCACAAACAAATTGAGCCAATCACTTGAGAATATAATGAAAAGTGTATAAAAAAAAACTTTATTCTCTCATGGCTTTAAATTTAAAAATGAGTCACAAGTGCATTGATGCATTGCAGCTAACAAGCCCTCATCAGGGTTTTGTTTTCACTTTATTTATAATTTAGTTTTTTTTTATTTTATGTTTTTGGTTTGGCAGCCATAGTTGCTCGTCACTTGACAGTTTTTTTTTATTATTATTTTTTACAGACACTTGTAGCATTGATAAAATGGCCTCAAATTATCTTAAAAACTGGAGGAAGGTCAATTCCATGGTAAAGAAACTAGCTGAGGATGACAGTCAAGAAGAGTTCATGGATGACCAGTACATGGATGATGAGGAGTTTGATGCTGTGGATGATGTCAGGGATCAAGAAAGATACAGTTTTGAAGGTCCTGACACAGAGGATGAAGTATTGGAAGAAACACCTGAAATAGCCGATGCACGCCTAGATGAAAACAGACGGGACCTATGTGGTGACTTGGCAGATTGGGCAGTGACAAATAACCAGACACACAAATCCCTCAATGACTTGCTTACAATTTTTCGTAAACATGGACACAACGAACTGCCCAAGGACTCACGGACACTTCTTTGTACTCCAAAAGTAGTGGAACGCCAGGCAAAATGTAACGGCGAATACATCTATTATGGTTTGGAAACTGGTTTACGCCGCACACTTCTACAGTGCTCAGATTCAACGGATCACATTGCTGTCACCATAAATGTTGATGGTGTGCCATTATTCAAGTCTAGTGCTGCTCAATTCTGGCCGATGCTGGCAAAGGTTGATGGATTTGAACCTTTTATTGTCTGCCTGTTTAGTGGCCTGACAAAACCTGGACCATTGGAAGACTATGTCCAAGACCTGGTGGAAGAAATTAAGAGGCTTAGGGAAAATGGAATCCAGCACAATGGAAATATTATACAGGTGCACATAAAAGCATTTATTTGTGATGCTCCAGCTAGAGCTTTCCTGAAAAACATAATCTACCACACTGGATACCACAGCTGTGAGAGGTGTGAAGAGAAGGGTGAATGGTTGGGCAAAGTAGTATTCAACAGCAAGGATGCATTCCCCAGCAGGACAGATGAAAAGTTTAAACAAATGGCCTACAGAGCAAAACACCAGAATGGGGAGACACCACTGATCAGAGCAGGCATCCCATGTGTCAGCTCTTTTGTGCTTGATTATATGCACCTTGTTTGCCTTGGAGTAGTGAGACGCATCCTTTATTACCTGTGCAGGGTCCCTAATCCTCATAGACTCTCTCCGAGACAGAAAGCTGAACTCTCCAGTGAACTCATTAGATTGAAGAACGCAATGCCCAGTGAGATGGCAAGGAAGCCCAGATCTCTTCAGGAGTTGGAGAGATGGAAAGCCACTGAGTTCCGACAGTTTTTGCTATACACCGGACCAGTGGTACTCCATGGAATTGTGGACCCGGATTTGTATCACCACTTCCTTTGCCTGACAATTGGAATGTCGATCCTTCTTACTGCAGATCACGAGCGGAGAAACCACTTCCTGCCATATGCAGCAGACCTCCTCAATCATTTCGTCATCAACAGCTCTGAGGTCTATGGAAATGAATTCACTGTCTACAATGTGCATGCCATGAAGCACCTCCATGAAGATGTTGCACATTTTGATTGTTCATTAAATGATATATCTGCTTTTCCTTTCGAGAACCAGCTTAAAACCATAAAGAAGCTTGTCAAGACCAGCCATAACCCTTTGGTGCAGGTGGCAAAGCGTATGGCAGAGAAGGAGCATGCACAAAAAGATATGAAACAGAAGCAAACTCACCTGCAGCCAGTGTCAGGAAAGCAGAGGGACAGCTGCTTTTTGCTCCAAGATGGCAGCGTAACTTTTGTGACCGAAAAAAAAACAGATGGCACATTGGTTTGTAGTGTCTATCCATGTCACCAAATCTCCAACCTCTTTGAAAAGCCTTGCCAGTCTAAACTCCTGGACATTGCTTTCATTGGCAGTACCCGCAGAATGGCTATAACACAGCTACGACAAAGCCAGGACTTGAAAACAAAAGCTGTATGTCTACCACATTGTGGAGGATATGCCATCTTCCCTTTGTTGCATGATATAGAATGAAAAACAAATTTTTTTTTTTTTTTTTTTTTTTTTGGCCAGGGATTTATTTATTTATTTAAGTTGCCCTTTTGTAGTTTCAGACATGGTTTTTGCAAGGGCTGTTTGGATTGAGGATGACAAACATTTTGATGGTGTAATCCCAAAAAACTGGATACAAGAAAATATTGTTAGATGGCCAAAGACCCATGTTCAGTCAGCACATAAAAAAAAATTAGACCCAATGGAGGACTGGCTCACTTTCCAGCTGGTGAAGATAAAAATGACATCAGGTATGATGGCTCTCTTACTACATTAGTTTTATGTCTTTGGTTTGTGATTTACACTAGTAGCAATCCCTGGCTTCTTACTGTCATTCCTCCCCTAATGGAGTGAAGCAGCCCACATTTACGAGCTGTGTCCCAATTTAGAGGCTGCATCCTTTTAAAGGCCATATTCAAAGGCTGGTTGTTTCACAGCAGCAAAATCTGTCACAATTCGAAGGCTCCTTCAAATGCAACCTCCAAATGCATCCTTTGTTGTGAAATAAAGGACATAACATATTAATCTTCCACGGCCTTGCCTACTCCAAAATACATTGTGCATCAGTGATGACACAATTTTTTAGGACAAATTGCTAGATTACACTTTTAAATGTAAGTATTGGATTTTAGTTTATCTGAATATCTAATGACACAAATTAAAAAAAAATTTAACCACTTTAAAATGGTTCAAATGTTGAGTTTTAAGGTTCAAGGTTCAAGGTTCAAGGTTCTTAAGGTTCTTTATTATTCGTCACATACACAATCATACAGAGTATAATCAGTAGTGAAATGCAAGTAGAATTGAAGAAAAATACAGTATAAACATGAGGAAAGTGAGGAGAAAAAAAATAACGCCCAGACTATGCTCCTTGGGGAGTACAGTGTGAGAACAGGAAAAACACCTCAGCAACACAAAAGCACATACAGCATAGACACACGACATAGCCACAGGGGAAGTGAATCCGGCCCAGCAAGCAGCCATCCGGTCCCGCAGCCTCTAATCCAGCGCTGGTCAGACCCGCTTGACAGGCTGGCGGTTCAAAGCGAACGGAGGCGAGTGGTTGGGGGAGGGGCAATGTCTTTAATGTCTGTGGGGTGGGGGGAGGAAGCAAGAGCGTCTCACTGCATTGCTCTCCCGGGGTAGATTGCAACAACAGCCTTGCCAAGGCCACTGTGTGGGGGAGCCAGAAAAAGATAAGATTGTTTTGACTTTGGGGCGAGTAAACGCATTCCAATTTTGCAGGCTACTCTCTCTGTCCATTTTGGTCTCCATTATAATCAATTTTCCTTTGTAAAGCCGTGAGCTTCTCCTTGATAGAATCCATATTGCGTTAATAGTCTCAGTCTCAATGCTGACCGCTCTTCCCACAGCTTCAATCAAGATGGGCAGCCTTGTGCTTTGTACAGCTGTTCCCGTCTTCTGAATTTTTCGATAACCCAGGGCAAAGCCTAATCCAATCAGCAAAATACCTGTTATCATGGTTCCGAATAGGTAGATATCTTCAATGTCCTCCATGGAAAGAGCCGGAAGACACACGATTCGCCACCTCTCCCACACGTCCATCGTATACCCAGCTGCGAACGTTCCGTCGGGGCAGACAGGTTCCCCGAAACCCAAGTTTCATGGTGTCAATTGCATTAAGAGACCAGTTGATCAAATCCATAATCTTTCAGTTCGGAGAGCAGTGCAGATAGAGTCTCTCAATACGAGACAAGGGAGCAAAGCAGGGAAGATAAGGGTGAGGACGGGGAGAGAAAAAATGCGACCGCCTCCGTTGAGAGCAAAAGAGAAGCACATCTTTTATCTTACTAAGATGTGATTATATGTAGTTTATTTATACTCTTTATTATGTACAGAAATTGACCATGTTAAACATATTTAGACAGTTTATGAACCCTGTTTGGTTTTCAGACAGTTGAATATAACTTTCAAAAATTCCAGTACAAATGGCACTGCCACTAATCAGTGGCAGCTGTCAAAGTTGCTAGGCGACAAGAACAGTCCTTCGTGATAGGCTTGACTATCCCATTTAACAATTCCTTGGTCCGAACTTCATGGCATTTGAAGGTGTGACCTTTGAAGTATGTCTCCTTTGAAGGATGTGGCCTCCAAATTGGAATATAGGTAGTGTTTGCCTCTAATGACCTCCATTGCTTGTGTGTAGTGTGTGTTAGCTTTACCCCTGAAAATCCTCAGTGTTCTTTGATGCATTAATCTCATACACCACCCCCTACCGCCTGCCACCCCCATTTCCATTTCCATTTACTTCATAATTCTATTTAACTTGTCAATTTATTTTGTAGAGAACAAGAAAGATTGCGAGCTTTATGACATCACGTCATCAGCCCAAACTGACCACGAAAGTATCTTGACTTTACCAGATAAGAAGAGGAAGAGAGTGGGAAAAAAGAGGAAATACAATGATTATATTGAATGTTAGTGCATAAATATAAATGTTCTCAGAAATATTCTATAGATTATTTTTTTCAAAGATGTAGGCTAACTGATGTAACAATTGCAGGGCAATTTATCTCAGAAGATGATCACAAAGTCACAAAAAAGCCAAGTGAGGGGGAATACATTTCTTGAACTTATTAGACATTAGGTTTTTTACAACATGTTCATCACAAGATAATGTGTGAAGAGTGATACATATATATATATATATATATATATATATATATATACCCTTTTGACTCTTTTATATAGATAAGAATACAAGTTTGCAGGCATTTCCAAAGCCCCCTGACCTCCCGAAAAACAAAACTCTTGCTACCAAAACCACTTCTGAAGGTAAATTGAGAAGGCTAGCTTAATAGCTTAACTGTTTTAGGGCTGTCCTAGGTCTAAATTAACTGTTCAACTGTCAACAATATTGCTTATTGTAGCGTAAATAATCACATTGGATATATATTTAAGTTCTATGCATAATATAAAGGTTAAATACAAACCAAGTAATTTTACATTAAGATAATCTAAAACATTCCATTTGATTGTTTTTTGTTTATTTTTTTATTTTTTTTATTAGAATTACCCATGGATCAGAATGGCCAGTTGGCCTGGAATAGACGGCTGCTAGATTCATCTTCACAAGACTCTGAAAGTGAAATTCCAGGTATTGTTAAGCTATGAGTGTATCATTACACTATTTCACGATTCTGATAGAATAAGCTGTAGAAGTAAGCTACATAACATGAGAAGGAGTGATGTTATTCTGAAGATTATTATGGTGTGATTTGGTGTAGATGCTGAAGACAATCACAGCCTAATAATGGAGCGCTCCAACTCTTCCAGTCATCAATCACACCACAAAAGTGATAGAGAGCTCTCCATTTCTACTTCTAGACATGGTAAGTTAATTAACCTGTTAGATAACAATTATTGGCTACCAGACTGTGGTGTGAGTTTCCTGTTTATTCCAAAGGGAAAACAGAAAGACAACATTTATAAATTGCATACACTACTGTACATTTGCAGAAACAGTGGTGTATAGTGTGTGCATACCCACAAAGATGCCACTGCATATAAAAGGATATGTGCCTACATGTGGCAGACTGAAATAGCCTATGTTGTAAAGCATATGTGACCTGTGTTGGCAAAATGAGGCACAATGAGCAAATATTCACAAATAAATTATATTTATTTTCACATTCCACTACGTTAAGTCTATATGATTTGTTGGAATTGGACGAAAAATGACTGCGCTATACACCCGTTTGATGTCGACGAAGTCAGCAAAGTAACATCTGATAAAAATCACGTTACAAGTATTCTGAAGGTTCCAAAGCAAAGTCACCTAGCAACATTGCATCTTTTTCTCCACTTCCTTTCTTAACTCTTTCCCCGCCATTGACGAGATATCTCGTCAATTAAGAGACAATGCTTCCCCGCCATTGACGCCATTTTGAATCTGATTGGGACGAAGTAGTCAGTGAGAGAGCTGCCTCTACAGACACAGAAACATCTCTAGTTGTTGTTATAAGAGTAGATGCAAAAAACAACAACAATAGAATACATATAAGAGAAACAAGAGTGTTCATTACAAATAAATTGATTAATAAAACTACAAAAGCAGTTCAATCAAGAGCAGCGATCTTTTCTTTCATTGTTAGATTAAAAATAATGAGACAGATAGCATGTATATTAAGACCTACACTGCACGGATCTAATATAATGTTACACATCAGATGTTTTTCCCCAACAGTTACCTAAACATTCACTTAAGTCATAACTGATTATGTTTGCATGAATAGCCCATGAATAGCCCACTTATCTACTGTAATTCTGTGTATAGAGTATGTGTATATTTATTGGGATCGCTAGATGAGGGCTTGATAATCAAATTATTCGTGAAAACCTGAAATTCGACCAAAATCTAAATTTTTCGCATATTTTTGTCTGTAGCTCAAAATTAGCCCTGTGTGCATTCACACTCATTTTGCCAGCACAGGCCACATCCAGTATGTATGTGTGTGTGTGAGTGTGTGTGTGTGTGTGTGTGATATTGTGTTAAATAAAAATAACAACAACAACATTAATAATAGCAATAATAGTATAGTAAATGATAAGTCACAAATGTACACCGTGTCTACACCGGACGCGAAAAAATACAATAGAACATAATTATGCTGTCTACACTGGATGCGGCGCGGTGCAACAGCAATCAGTGTTCACATCTGTAACAAACTTTATTCTTAGTTCATAATTTAAAAAAATAATATTTTGAACATATTTTGTTGGTGTTTCAGGGCATTCCAGCAAAACAAGGGAGCGCTCCAACTCCAGCTCCAGTCACCGATCACGCCATGGAAGTGACAGAAGGCACTCCACTTCAACTTCTAGACATGGTGAGATTATCAACTTGTTAGATACAGTAACATTGTTGTCAACTGATTTTCAGGACAACTTCAAGAAGTGCCTGATTGTGGTGTGAATTTCCTGTTTATCCCAAAGGGAAACAGAAAGACAACACTCCTAAACAGCTAACCATCCGACTATACATATACTGTAAATAATTGACTATATATATATATATATAAACATAATCTGAGAGAGACTGTACAAGAATTTTACATAAATACTGTACATGAGATTGTGCAAAAGAGACATTTTAGGGCAAGCAGCACAGAGTGCAATATGATTTGTAGTGCAATGCACAAGTAAACATATTTTCTATTTGAGTCTTTGTGGCAGGGAGTGTTCATAAAAATGTCTAGTGCGCATACAGAGAAAAAGTGTGTGTTGCTATAACAGCCCATAATGTCAATAATAAATAATATGAATACAAATTTTTATGTAATAAAGTGTTAATAATATAATAATTTTCTCAAAATGTAATAAAATGTTGATCACATAATGTAATTAAAAAAAACATTATGACAAAAGTATTACATTATAAACTCACCAACATGGTCACAACATTGTAGTTGTAGTGGCTTTTTTAACATAAAAACATTGGTATCTCGTACAGTACATGTGTGACTCATAATTTATAATATAATTATTGCTATAAAAAATTTAAAAAAAAAGAATATTTTGAACATATTTTGTTGGTGTTTCAGGGCATTCCAGCAAAACAAGGGAGCGCTCCAACTCCAGCTCCAGTCACCGATCACGCCATGGAAGTGACAGAAGGCACTCCACTTCTACTTCTAGACATGGTGAGATTATCAACTTTTTAGATACAGTAACATTGTTGTCACTGATTTTTCAGGACAACTTCAAGAAGTGCTGATTGTGGTGTGAATTTCCTGTTTATCCCAAAGGGGAAACAGAAAGACAACACTCCTAAACAGCTAACCATCCGACTATACATATACTGTAAATAATTGACTATATATATATATATATATATAAAACATAATCTAGAGAGACTGTACAAGAATTTTACATAAATACTGTACATGAGATTGTGCAAAAGAGACATTTTAGGGCAAGCAGCACAGAGTGCAATATGATTTGTAGTGCAATGCACAAGTAAACATATTTTCTATTTTGAGTCTTTGTGGCAGGGAGTGTTCATAAAAGTGTCTAGTGCGCATACAGAAAAAAGTGTGTGTTGCTATAACAGCCCATAATGTCAATAATAAATAATATGAATACAAATTTTTATGTAATAAAGTGTTAATAATATAATAATTTTCTCAAAATGTAATAAAATGTTGATCACATAATGTAATTTAAAAAAACATTATGACAAAAGTATTACATTATAAACTCACCAACATGGTCACAACATTGTAGTTGTAGTGGCTTTTTTTAACATAAAAACATTGGTATCTCGTACAGTACATGTGTGACTCATAATTTATAATATAATTATTGCTAAAAAAAAAAAAAAAAAGAATATATTTAACATATTTTGTTGGTGTTTCAGGGCATTCCAGCAAAACAAGGGAGCGCTCCAACTCTTCCAGTCACCGTTTACGTCATGGAAGTGACAGAAGGCACTCCACTTCTACTTCTAGACATGGTGAGATTATCAACTTTTTTGGGTTTTTGGTCAAGCATAGGAGTGGCACAGAATGCTTTCTTGAGTTGGTTGAAGGCACTGCTAGCTTTGGAGTTCCAGGACAGAGACTTGGGCCCATGTTTTAACAAGGAGGTTAGAGGTGAGCAGATCTTACTGAAGTTGTTGATGAACCTCCTGTAGAAGACAAACCCCAAGAAGCATTGCAGTTCCTTGATGGATGTGGGCTGTGGCCAATTCTCTACTGCCTGTACCTTCCTCTGGTCCACGTGAATGACGTATCAGTCGATGACATAGCCAAGGAACTAAACAGTGTCACGGTGGAACTCACAATTCTCGAGCTTGAGGTACAGATGGTATTCCCGAAGTTTCTTGAGGACCTGCATCACATGGTGGTAATGTTCGGCCTGGTTCTGGGAATAGATTAGGATGTCATCATTATAGACGATAATAAAATGATGGAGGAATTCCTGGAACACCTCGTTCGGGAATCCCTGGAAGATGGAGGGTGAGTGATGACTGAAGAAGGTGAAGGGATCACTCAGGTAAGTGGATACAGGTAGGTAGTCAGGTAAGTGTCTAGGAATGAACAACAAGACCAGACAATGGTGAACTGAAGTGAGCAGGTTAAATAGAATGTGGTAGTGATTCGCGGATGAGCTCAAATGTCACCCAAATCCGCAGATTGAAATAAACTCAGGAGACTGGGAACAAGAGGGTGGAGTGTTGGGGTTTGGTGTTGAGGATGTTGCTGACTCTGTGACAATAATGTTATTATGACAATAATTGCACTGTAGATGATAAATAACAAATGTACTTATGTAAAAAAAAAAAAAATTGACTTAGGCGGTGTTCACACTTGACGTCTTTTTTAAGCTGCCGGCATCTGTTTTACATCATAATCCTATGGAGTAAAACGGTGTTTTCAAAAAAGTCCCTGAGCACTTTTTAAAACGCCACCCCGCCGTCGTCTTTTTCTGCAGCTCTGAGCGTTACAATTTGAGCTTCAAGCGCTTTCTTACAATTTACATTATGATCGGGTCCCAATGTTACAATTCAAACAAAGCAACAGAGGGACATCCCAAATTAAAATAAAATAAAAAAATGGAGTTTTGATGTATTTTAAATGTGGATTTTATGCATAAGGTATAAAGAGACAGAAGGCACTCCACTTCACATTTTAAATCACCCTTGGGTTCATCTACTGGAAATTATTTTTCTAGGTGTGTTAAGATGTGTAAATGATTTTTGGATAATTTCAAGTGGAACATGGCCAAGTATAAAATTCAAATGAAATCCAAAGAAGTGCATCTGGATAGTTTTTAGTTCCTGTCTTGAAAACACAATATGAAGGGTGCAGCTATTGTTTCTCTGTCTCTCTTGGTATGAACTGAGTTTTAAATGTTTATTTCAGAAACATCAAGGGCTCCAACTGGCCACAGCATGGATGTATTTCCAATGCCTACGTCCAGTAAGTATTTACTTTGTCTTGTATATTTGTAGATAGGCATAAAACAAACTTGTATCTGTTAAGACAGCTGAATAAGTGCAAGTACAAATCAGAATCCACACAGCTTCTCCTCACAAAGGCAGTGTTTTTGAGTTCTGGTCTTGGGGACCACCTACCAGAATATTTTAGGTGTCTCATTAATTGACCTTTCTACAAAGAATTGTCCTACAGCCCAAATATCCAATCAAATGGTGCACCGATGGCAAGCCGTTTTGACTTTTAGTCATTCTCAGGATATACATTTTTGATAATTCTGTATTTACTAGCTAAAATGACAATTCTTTATATAAGGGAATGGAATTTCTACTAGTAAAAAATGTGAATTCTTGATATGAACAGTGACATCACCTGCAGAATTAAATTCTGAAATATCTGAAATCCACTTTGAAATTCACATGATTTATAGATATCAAGAATTAACATTTAATTTAGTGGATATTGGTTTTAGATACCAGGAATGCATAGTTTTAGTAATATATTTTATTGATATTTAAAATTATATTCTTACTAGTAAGAAAGAAGTAGTAATTCATTTTTGATATCTGTAATAACATTTTGATGCCTTTTCAAATGTAATTATTTGATTTCGATTTCTTTTTGGATATGCATAATAAAAAGTGCTTTTGAATATTCAAAGAGGAAGGCACCAATAACCTACTGTGAAGAAGCTGAAAATTATTGCAAATAAATATATTACATTGATAAACATCAAATACATTATTAAACATATCAAGAAGTATTTTGAGACCTGTAGCAGGCATAACATTTGAAATGAGCTCATTTTGTGCATAAAACTGTAAAATTTCTCAGTTTAAACATTTGTTATGTTCTCTATGTTCTATTGTGAATAAAATATTGGCTCATGTGTTTTGAAAGTCTTTTAGTTTTCATTTTATTGTTTTATTTGTTCTGAGCGCACACAATTCCTGCTTGATAGTTTTCATTTTATTCAAATTTTAAAAATGTCCCAACATTTTCGGAATTCGGGTTGTAGTTTTTACAGTTTGACATTCAATTTGTTATATTAATTTGTTTTCCAGAAGTGATTTCCCAAAGTTTGATTCCAGGAATTTTTTTTTTTTTTTTATCATGTCAAATTTCACTACTGATATAAAGATTAATCATCTAGTGAAAATGGATCTGTTTGTAATTAATTTACTTGTCAAATGTTTTTTTGTTTTTCTCACATTTTAGAATTTCAGAAATGTGTCCTTACAAAACTGGTGGAGATCATGCAGGAGGTCAAGAGAATTGGTTGTGCAGAACCTAGTAATTCAACATACCACATTAGAAGAATGGAGAGGATAGAGGAGCTGAATGCCTTGGAGGAGAAGCTTCAAAATAATGAAGAGAAACATGTTCTGGTGAAAAATATAATTATTTACCAGTTTTCTTATTCTTTTCTTTAAAAATTAGCTTAGCATAATGAACACTAAACAATTAGGTACTGTATGTAATTTGTTTAATCAGTCCTGGAATGTTTTTATTATTCTTATTATTCTTATTATTGTGGCCTAAAATTACTGATTTTTTTTCTGCAGGATTTCTCAATTTTGCCACTATTAGCAGAATTGTTGTTTTACAGTAAAAACCAACCAATAATCATGATGTATGTAAATTTTTGTTAGGGACAATACAATTATATGTAAATATAATAATATTGAAAATGTGTTCCTGGTCCCTCATGCACAAGGCAATGATGGCAGTAGTATAGAAATACTCATAATTCTGCTTTGCTGAAAATACAGAACTGTTTACTTTAGCACTGTTAACACACATTTGGACGTTTCTTTGACCAATAAAAGTAAGTCCGACGGATTAGGTTTCTTTATATGATAAACTAAGATGTAAAGACTAAAGATGTTTGTTACCAATATATAGTGATATTTCCTTTTTTTCTACTTAGATTACCCAGTTAAGTAAAGTAGGAGGCAAAAATATCAGGGACTGCTCAACAAAGATTTTGGACAGGTATGCCTTGTTGAAAATCAAAAGTACACTCATCATAAAAGCTTTGATTTCTGATAATAAAATAAATTCCTGTTGCCTTGACCTATCACTTCTCACATGTCCTATCACATGCCCGCTTTACTGATTTCTATTGTTGGTGGGGCTATGTAAGTAGAGGAGGTGACTAGAGGAATCCAGAATACAAAATAAGTAGATGGGAGGCAATGTATCCCTCCATTTATCACTGCATCTCTTCTTAACACCTTTTCTCCCTATATCCCCCCCCCCCCTTCTCCCCCTCTCTCTTCCAGACTGATGACCAACAATCTAATGTCACAGCTCAACATGAAGGGCTACGGCTCAAAAAAAGCATTTCAGTCTACAGCACTGTACACCACTGTGATAGGTATATTCTGATATAATTGTATTACTTTATAGTGTGTTTTATGGAATTCACAGTGATGTAAACAAACCATTCAGAATAGACAATGATTAGGAGATGACAATGAACAGGAAACAAAGGTCACGTTCACACAGCAGCAGAATATGGTTGTCAGTCCTGTATTTGAGTCCTTAATATGGTTATGTTCATGCACAGTACGGTTATTTACGGGTGTAAACCGCATTCTATAACCGAACTCACACCAAATTTCATGACTCATTAACCGCATTCTCAGAAAAACATGTGCACTGTGTGATCCAGTAGCAAGCCAGAAACGGAATTCTTCTTGTGCTCCTCGATCATCCACATATATATATATATATATATATATATATATAGTGATTGCACACAATCTAAAAAAAATCTAAACATTAAATTAGTTGCATATTACAATGACCAGAGATATAGTGCGGTTCAGTGGCGTAACTTAGCAAATGACGGGCCCAGGCTATTACGACAGGCCCTGTGCTGCACGGTTATGAAGCAGAGGCACATACAAACACACAGCGCTCGTGTCTAGAACGGAACCCTTATAAGCGAATTTGTGCCTAACCTATTTAATTTAGACCTACTAAAGTTAGACCAGTATCTAATCAGTTTCTTATATTAAATTGAACAGTTGTCTTTGCGCGCATCTCTCTTCAACACACACACAAAAACGCAGGAATCACGGCAACCGTATGCCTCTCCTCTCGTGGCACGCATGGTCGGATGTACCTAAAAGAAAGAAACATCTCCATTCGATAAGAAATTAGTTGGTTAAATAACAGGCAATCTATCGCTGGAATTTGTTATGACTAGCGTGTTGCCGTTGTTACACGTTGTTATCAGTTCTCTTGGCGCTCGTGCACAATGCGCATCTTCACACAGACGATCGAGCGTTTCGTTCTGGTAAAACCACAAAACAAAATGCACACAAATGTGTACTTGCTCTTGATATACAATCACTGATGAACACCACTTTGGTTTTAATGAGAAAAGAAAAAAACATACGAGGATGGATTAGAACTCAGAACCTCCAAAATGCTTGACAAAATTTCTACCACTAAACCATTAAAGCATACAAGCAATATTTGCACATTTACGTATTCACTGCTGCAAAGTCTCTCGGCATGAATTATATTATTAAAAAAATAGATTTGTTTATTTTTTTTTAAATTGCATGTTGCATTTAGTAGCTACTAGCCAGGGCTGCATTTCTCAAAAACATCGTAAGCCTAAGAAGTTCGTAAAAACGATCGTGCCACTGATCTTAATTGTCTGTTTCTCAAAAGCATCGTAACTTAAGTAGCACTTGAAAATCAAAATACGAGCGCTCTGGAGTAATCGTAAATCCCTACGTGCATCGTAAAAAGACAGAATTATGAGGTCACCTGCAGGACAATCGGCAGATTACACTTTTAACTTTATTCAAGTGCAATGAGATTATAATGAAAGCTTTTGATTGTACTTTATTGTAGACTTTATCACATTTTTTTTATTATATCAAATTAAATAATTAAAAAGGGCACAAAGCAAAATAAAAATTGACCTACACATCTAATGACTTTCACGAAAACCAGCCATGTATTGGACCCGGAAATAACGTCTTGCAGATATTATATACAATAATATTATTATTATTATATATTATATTATATTAACATTTAAATGTGTAAATTTAAGTCTTATGATATGTGTACAACTCTCGAATTAATACTTTTGAGTAACAAACTGAACAAATAGATGTTTTTCTTTGTCATTGCAGATGCAGTCAAAAAGTGGGACAGCAAGGCCACCGACCACGTGATTTACAAAGCCGTGGGAGACCACCTTAAACATGCCCCTGGAAGATCTGGCGGTGGCGGACACACTGTGGCTGCAAACCAATAAAAACTTACCACTTAAATAGATTTTTTTTGTTTTGTGATGGCCTATTTGACGTATCAATAAATATTGTGTTTTGTCGTTACTTTTTTGTCATTTGTCTTATTTTGAGAGTAATTATAATAGGCTAATAATAGGCATATGATGAAAATTTTACATAGCCTAATGTAGAATTAAGATGGACATTTTAACGACCTAAAAAGGACGTATTTTACCTTTCACTTTACAACCAAATTTAGACTTAAAACGGACGTCTTTTTATAGACGTCTTTTCGACGAACTGAAAAAGACGTCTTTTCACCTTTCACTTTTCAACCAAATTTTGACGTTGTTCAGACGTCAGGCATTGTCGTCTTTTTGACGTCTTTTCAACGAGTTTTTGCTGGGTGGATCTTTCAAAACAATATTCTTCCCTTCAGATTTTGACTTTTAATTATCTCAATATTCTCTTTTGTAATTTGTTTAGCTAATTTATCCACTCTCGCATTGCCCAAAATGCCTATATGAGCTGGGCTCCAAATCAGTTGAATCTCATTACATTTTTCCTTTACTCTTGTATATGTTGTCAATATTTCATATAACAAGTCCTGATGGCTATTGGACATACCTGTCCTGAGAGTGTACAGTGCTGATAATAAATCACTTCCAATTAAAACTTTACTTATTTCGTCCTCTTTCCATTCCATTCTAATGCCACCATGATAGCATATAACTAGGCCTATACACATTTAGATCATCCATGGTTCTTTTGCCTCCCTCGTCTCCTTGATTAACTATAACAATTGCTGATCCAGTCCTTCCTGATTCCGGATCTTTTGACCCATCTGTATAAGTCTGAATATACCCTTACAAACAAATACTGCTGTTTTTTTTTTAAAGTAATAATGCAGTTTAAAAAAAAACTAATACTGTAGTTTTTGTTATATGTAGAAAAAACTGCATTATTGCTGTTTTACTGCAATACATCTGAAGTATTACTAAAAAACAACTGCAATAGAAACTGCAGTATTACTGCAATACAGCTGAAGTAGTACTACAATTATACTGCAATAAAACTGCAGTAATGCAATATATAATACAACACAATACTAGCGAAGTTCAATACTAATAAAATGTTGTAGATTAACACTGAAATGCAACCAGAATATTCAGAATAACAAGTTTTATCTGCAATATAATGAATTAAGGTACAAAACAACAGTGAATGTCTCAAACAACAATGCAACAATAAATTATTTAACTTTTCTTTTAACTTAAAATAACAGGATGAGAGTTACACTAAATTTGTTTGTGTTTATTTCCAAATCATGCAATGTCTTCCCTCAATATTCAGGCAGGTTTCATTTTTCATCGTTCCGCTTGGTTCTTATGACTGCCTTTATCTCAGATGTGGAAACACTATTTTGGATGTAGTCTGGAAAATCAAACAAACAAAAACTATTATAAATTCTCAAGTTTCAGATAAACTTTTCACTACAGGCATATTTAGTATGCTTAAAATAAATCTTGAATTGTGATGTCACCACGTGTTTGTGTAGTATTCAAACTACTCCCAGTTAATTTCTTATGGCATATTGGTCAGCATTAACAATGTCTTTGAACACTCCAGGTAAAATAAGTTAAAAGGTTGGTTCTGTCATCAATAACTCACCCTCATATCGTTCCAAACCTAAGTCTTTTGTTCATCTTCAGAACACAAATGAAGATCTTTATAATGAAATCTTAGGGATTTCTGTTCCTCCACTGATAGTCCATGCTACTCCTTGCACAATAATATGTATTTTGGGGAAAAGGCATAGACACAATCATGTTTAAATACTGTTGTGATGAAGTAGATATCCCCGCTGGGTCAGCGCACGCACACGCACACGCACACGCACACACACACACATATTCACCACGCTGAATTCCCCTCCCCTCTGTTTGGTTGCCAGCCGAGCGGGTGCACACGCCGTCTTGACAGCCCATGGACAGTGCACACAGTACATTACCCTGTTCTAGATTCATCCCGACCATACATACTACATGCATTGTCTCGTATTTCATGTTTGTTTGTCACGATTGTTTGGCGTGGTTGTCTTGCTGGTGGAGCCGGCAAAGCGGAGCGATTGAGCGTCAACCGCTTATGACGTCATCATTGGCGCCGCGTCGATGCACTGTGCTCAAAATTGGGCAAACCCATTGGTTTGTGTTAATGACTGATGAATGTGAAAGAGTAACACAGTCATGTGTGTTATTGTATGGTTTTATTTGGTTTATGTTGAAGTGAAGATTTGTGTTTATAAAATGTCTGTTGTGAATTGGTACAGAGATTATTGGAACATGTATTGTTTTATAAATGGTACGTCCAAAGAAGGGGCGGAGTCTGGCCTATAAAAAGGGAGGCCAGACTCACGTTTAGCACTTGTTAACCAAGTCGAATGCGAGCGTGCAACTGTAGTGCCGTGAGCCAACACCCCGCAAAGCGAGTATAATGAGGATACCATTTGTATATATATTTTGTAGATATCCTTTTCATCTTTATTTTCCAGTTTATTGTTTCTTTGCTACTTTGTTTATTTTGGG
This sequence comes from Schizopygopsis pylzovi, assembly GCA_027422435.1. Lineage (NCBI taxonomy): Eukaryota > Metazoa > Chordata > Actinopteri > Cypriniformes > Cyprinidae > Schizopygopsis > Schizopygopsis pylzovi. Next base: position 8,030,982 of record CM049825.1, on the reverse strand, counting down.
TATTTGGTGATTAAACTGCATATATCTCTTCACTCCATCACTCGTGAACTTTTTATTTGTATCAACGGTGCTGTAAATAAACTACACCTTGCACGAAAGTGCTTTTGCGGGTAGAGCCATCATTTTACATTTTTACGGACATTTTCTACGTCCCAAGCGAGTTGTTGGTTCTCGCAGTATCACATTTGGTGGCAGCAGTGGGATGGCTACCCGCAAGACAGCACCGAAAGGCAAAAGACCCCGAGGTGGATTACGCTCACAGGTGAAAGCGGTTGCAGAGGGGGATGCGTTATGGGACACCGCAGAGTCAACGGAGGATGAAGGGGGTGCGGAGGCGTTTCCAAAGGGTTCATCTGAGCCCCACAGACCGCAGGTCAAGGCCGATGCGACGGGCTCAACATCTGATGAAGGATTGCTGAGCCTGATGCGTCAGTTCCTCAATGCACAGGAGCAACGGGAGGAGAGGCATCTGGTAGAGCTCCGGGGACTACGTGATGTGATTTTGCAGTCTGCTAGATCTGCGGAGACTTCCAGCGATGCCGAGAGCCTGCGAATGAATCTCCCGACGCCGTCTGCTTCAAGAACCGCACACGTTCGCAACACTGACACCCCAGTGAGTCATCCTCCAAGCCAGCCGAGGCTGATGAGGGAACTGCCGAGGATACCTGTCTTCCAACAGGGGGAGGACATTGAGAGTTATCTTCGACGTTTCGAACGCCTGGCCAAGACTTGGGGATGGCCTGAGGAAGAGTGGAGTTTCCGGTTGGTTCCATTGCTGACTGGGCAGGCTTTGGAGGCTTACCTGGCTATGGATGAGGAGCGAGCAGGATGGTATGCTGACCTGAAGGAGGCGCTCTTGGAGAAATTCAACATCTCGCCAGAGACCTACCGACAGCGATTCCGGGCATTCACGATTCCTGCTGGTGAGACCCCGACAGAGACCTACAACCGTCTGAGGACCCTTTACTGCCGCTGGGTGAGACCTGATCTGCACACTAAGGAGTAGATTGGGGAGATCATCATCCTGGAACAGCTGCTTCGTGTGCTTCCATACGACAGCCGAACCTGGGTACGGGAACACGAACCGACAACAGGACAAGCAGCAGCAAAACTGGCTCTTCAGTACATGAATGCTCACCGCGGGGGTCCAACGCTCTCAACCACTCAAAGGTACTGTGCATAAACAAAACACTGCCGGGATTGGGGCCTCGCAAGGTCCAGCTGAAAGCAGTACCAGTGTACACAAACCAAAGGCAGAGAGACAAGAACTTGTATGTTTTTACTGTCAACAGCCAGGGCACAAAGCAACAGTGTGTCCTGTGCGAAAATCCAAGCTGACAGGATTTTGTTATGTGCCCAGAGAGGAGGACAAGGATGTTGACTCTAGAGAGGAGAGTCAAATGTTGTATGATGTAACTGTTGATGGACATTCTTTGAAAGCAATGTTGGACACTGGTAGCTCCCTGTCGCTCCTAAAGCCATGCTTTGTGTCAAAGGTTAACTATGCAACCACCACATCTGTTCAGTGTGTGCATGGGGATATAAGGCAGTACCCCAGAGCTGAGGTAGTTGTGTGTGCACAAGAACAGTCATTTTTGATGAATGTTGTAATAGTTGATGATTTGCCGGCTGATATTATTTTAGGAAGAGACTTACCTATACTCTATGAACTGTTGCAAGCCACCATGAACTCTGAGACCGTTACCTCTGCCACGGTACATAAGTCATGTCCTGCTGTCACCCGGGCTCAATCTGGAGCAGGTCTGCAGCCGCTGCCAGACTTGCACAGTAGTCTACTGCAGGGCGGGACCAAGGGCCCAAGGAAACCACGTCGACAACGACGGCTTGAAAAGTATCTGGGTACTCCAGTCCCTGAGGCCTCTGTTGAAGGCCTCAAAGCTGATGACTGGAGGATCCCAGAAAACATTGGGGAACTGCAAAGAAAAGATGAGTCGCTTAAGTCACTGTTTGTAAAAGCTGCCAGTGGAAAAGGTTCAAACTTATGTGATGAAAGGTATGTGATTGTGAATGATGTGTTGTACTTGCAAGCCAATGATGTTACTCGTTGAATTGTTCCTAGATGTTGTAGACCTGTTGTCTTGCACCTCGCACACACCATTCCATGGGCTGGTCATTTGGGACAGCAGAAAACATACACTCGCATCAGTTCACGTTTTCATTGGCCTTCACTTTACACTGACGTACAGACATACTGCAACACATGTGCAACTTGTCAAAAGACCAGTGCTGTGTCTCAGCGGGGCCGAGCACCCTTGTACCCTCTCCCTGTTATTTCTACTCCCTTCAGGCGTATCGCAATGGATATTGTGGGGCCACTTGAGAAGAGTAGTGCGGGACACCAATAAATCCTGGTGATATGTGACTACGCGACCAGGTACCCTGAGGCCTTCCCACTCCGTTCCATTAACACCTCAAATATCATCCAAGCCCTTGTACAGCTGTTCTCCAGGGTGGGAATCCCTGAAGAAATTCTGACAGACCAAGGAACAAACTTCACCTCGCAGCTAATGGGGCGACTTCATCGCCAGTTGGGCATCACCGCCATCAGAACCAGTGCATACCATCCACAAACGGATGGCTTGGTGGAGCGCTTCAACCAGACACTAAAGAACATGCTGCGGAAGTTTGTATCAGACACAGGACGTGACTGGGACAAATGGCTCCCCTTTCTACTGTTTGCATATCGCGAAGTTCCTCAAGCATCAACTGGATTCTCCCCTTTCGAACTCTTATATGGCTGGCAGGTGCAAGGACCCCTGGACCCGATATGGAAAAGTTGGGAGGATCCTGCTTGCAAAGAAGAGGAGAGGGGCATCGTCCAGTATGTTCTGGAGATGAGGGGCCGGCTTGAACGCTATCAAGAACAGGCAAGAGAGAACCTGAAAGAGGCACAGATAGCCCAGAAAGTGTGGTATGACCAGAACGCAAAACAAAGGCAGCTGCAGCCGGGGCAGAAGGTACTTCTACTATTTCCAACATCCACCAACAAACTGCTGACCAAATGGCAAGGGCCATTCACTGTGGTGAGGAAGATGGGACCAGTGACTTACGAGATCCACCATCCAGAAAAAAGGAAAGCTAAGCAGACGTATCACATCAATCTGCTCAAGGATTGGAAAGAGCCACCTGTGAGTCAGGGGATGACTATGATGGTGAGGAAAGTGACTGAGGTGATGGATGAGGAACCAGAGCCAGAGGCCAGAGCACAAAGAGAACCAGCTGAGGTGAACTTGGAGCACCTGCAGGATCCAAACAGACCTCAGCTGCAAGGCCTCCTGGAACCGTTCCCTATTTTGTTCTGCCAGCGGCCGGGGAGGACAAAGTTAATCCATCACACAATCCACCTTTATGATCCAACGCCATCGAGACAACGACCTTACAGAGTGCCAGAAAGGCTAGTTGAACCCCTGAAGCAAGAAGTGGAAATTATGTTGGAAATGGGAGTGATTGAGCCATCCAGAAGCGAGTGGAGCAGTCCCGTAGTCATTGTCCCGAAGAAAGACGGAACGCTACGTGTCTGCATAGACTTCCGCAAGTTGAACGCCCAGTCCCGTTTCGATGCTTACCCCATGCCGCGAATAGATGACCTGCTGGAAAGAATCGGACAGGCCCGATATATTACCACCCTTGACCTGTGCAAGGGATATTGGCAAGTGCCCCTTGACAACGAATCCAAGCAGTATACGGCATTCAGGACACCATCGGGACTATACCATTTTACGGTTCTTCCGTTTGGCCAGCATGGGGCACCTGCCACATTTCAACGATTAATGGACCAAGTTCTACGAGGGTGTGAGGGGTGGGCAGCCGCCTACTTGGATGACGTGGTAATCTTCAGTAACTCCTGGGAGGAACATCTGACACATCTGTCAGAGACGCTGAAACGTATCCGAGAGGCAGGACTCACGCTCAATGTCAAGAAATGTGAGTGGGCAAGGCAGGAGACCAGTTACCTTGGATATCACCTGGGCAACGGCAAGCTGAGACCCCAAGTGGACAAAGTGGAAGCCATCCGACGGAGCCAAAGGCCTAGGTCGAAGAAGGAGATGAGATCCTTTCTAGGCCTGGTGGGTTGGTTCAAGGTTCAAGGTTCTTTATTATTTGTCACATACACAATCATACAGGGTATAATAAGTAGTGAAATGTTAGTTGGTTGGTACAGGAGGTTCATCGCTGACTTTGCAACAATCGCCACACCATTAACGAACTTGCTGACAAAAGCAGCAAAGAGTCCGATGGAGTGGACTGAGGACTGTGAGGCAGCATTCAGAATGCTTAAGGAGAAGATCTGCTCCAGCCCAGTCCTACAAAGCCCTAACTTCAACCAGAGATTCCTGGTCCAGGTGGATGCGTCAGCCACAGGAGTTGGGGCTGTCCTGGCCCAGGGAGAGGTGGGAGCAGAAAAACCAGTGGTCTACATCAGCAGGAAGCTGTTGCCCAGAGAGACCAGGTACTCAACTGTGGAGAAGGAGTGTCTTGCTATCAAGTGGTCCCTCGAAAGTCTAAGGTATTATCTCCTAGGAAGGGAGTTTGATCTGGAGACAGACCACCGGGCACTGACATGGATTCAGACAATGAAGGACCATAACTCCAGAGTTATGAGGTGGTATTTAAGCCTCCAGCCCTACAAATTCAAGGTGCGGCATAGACCAGGATGACAAAACGTGGTTGCCGACTACCTGTCGCGTTACACGGACAGTACGCGGCCAAGAGAAGGGGGAGGTGATGTGATGAAGTAGATATCCCCGCTGGGTCAGCACACACACACACACACACACACACACACATATTCACCACGCTGAATTCCCCTCCCCTCTGTTTGGTTGCTAGCTGAGCGGGTGCACACGCCGTCTTGACAGCCCATGGACAGTGCACACAGTACATTACCCTGTTCTAGATTCATCCCGACCATACATACTACATGCATTCTCGTATTTCATGTTTGTTTGTCACGATTGTTTGGCGTGGTTGTCTTGCTGGTGGCGCCGGCAAAGCGGAGCGATTGAGCGTCAACCACTTATGACGTCATCATTGGCGCCGCGTCGATGCACTGTGCTCAAAATTGGGCAAACCCATTGGTTTGTGTTAATGACTGATGAATGTGAAAGAGTAACACAGTGATGTGTGTTATTGTATGGTTTTATTTGGTTTATGTTGAAGTGAAGATTTGTGTTTATGTAGAAATCCTGGATTATGTCTCAACCAACCTGGAAACACTGGTGCCAAATTACAAGAATTTACCAGTCGATGAGTTCTGGGGGAAGCTGTCCAAAGTAAGATCTGTGAGCTCAGGGCAGTTGAGATTCAGGGAGATCTGTCAGCTGATGAAGGTGCTATTGGTGCTGCCAAATTCTAACTGTGATGTGGAAAGGGCATTCAGCATTGTGCGTCACATCAAGACATAATTTAGGAGTCAGATGTCTCACCAAACACTTGTAAATCTGATGTCTTGCAAGATAAACAAATTCATTGACACAGAGTGCTATGAGGTTGAGGTTTCTGGAAAGTTGCTAAAATCTGCGAAGCAAGCAGCAACAAAGTACAATGAAAGCTTGCAAGAAAAGTAAAAGGCATAGGATGTTGGAAATAGGCCTAGGCCAACATTTGCAGTGTGTGTAAATAGTTAATTTATTCAATCTTGTTGTTCATTTCAACTGTATTTCGTTATAAAAGTAAAGTCATGTTCTGTGGTGAAATATCATATCCTTGGCCTCCTTTTTTGTTGGGGGGGGGGGGGGATCGGCAGGGGGTTGTGCTTTCGGGATACCTCCCTGAAATGCTTTTTTGCAGGTTGAGATGTCTGGATGCACGGAGATTCCATTTCGTTCATTGAATGTAATCGACAGCACGTCAACGTTGTCTCGTGAGCGAAAGCTGCCTGCAAAGTTTAGTCAGTCTATTGTCACCACAACATTGGGAAAAACATCCGCTATCAAGAATAATGGTGATCTGAGAGCACGCTGGAACTGTATTCTGGATAACGAGATGGCTGAATTGAACAGACGATTTAAAGAGGACACCTACGGAATAATGCGAGCTTCAGCTGCCCTCATCCCAGGATCCACCACTTTTGGCACACAAGAACTGATCAAATCTCCTTGCAGCTTGTATGGGATAACAGCCTGTGATGCGGAATTTGCCTTTTTTACCCAATTCATCAAGGGCAAAGCTGACAAAGACAAAATGCCCTCACTAATTGAATTGTTGGATGCCTGCGCTGCTGATATTTTCCCCGGAATGAACCGTCTGTTAAGGGCCATCATCACACTACCCATGACGTCCTGTAGTGTTGAAATACTTTTCTCCGCTACTCACAGGATCAACACTCGCTTGAGAGCATCAATGGTGACTGAACGCTTGAACAATTTGACCCTGTTATCTTTCGAAAGAGAACTGACAGAAACACTGGATTATGACGAGATCATAAGCATCTTTAATTCAAAACCCAGGCGACTCCGCCTTGTGTAGCCAGGTAAGGTATAGGCCATGGTTTTTGAAGGATTACAAATTTTATTTTAAATGTTTAATTTAGATACACTTCCTGACTAAAGAAAGTGTCAGGAAATACAGATGTTTGAGAGCGTTTCCTGACCATTTGAGCTCGAGACAACGGTGCCTTTTGTCTCTTATGTTAATGGTAAGATCAAGGAGTCAGATTCAACCTTTGTTAGGTTTATTGGACCACGGGAAGGTTCCTGTAATTAACTAACGCCTCCCTCAGATGTTTGCTTTGTTTGATGTTTGTCTCCACCTCTAAGAATCCCTCCTCCAAAAATACCTATAAAGATACCCTGTAAAAATGACTTAAGATGAGATCTTCGATGACTGCAGATAACAACACATGTCATAGAATAAAGAAATTCTGCTGACGATCGAATCCGAAGTCTCCTGGTCTTCTCTTCTGAGTTTTCTACTTTAGAAGAACAGAGTTTTCAACAGATGCTGCCGTGACCCGGATAGAGTTCCAGCTTTCTCACCTGAAAGACTTCAAGCTCAAACAAAGATCTGCATCTTTTGGAATCCAGCGAAACTTCAAACTGAACAAGGATTCCCAGACTGAAATTTTCTCTCTGGTGAGTGCTGTCTCTAATCCGAAAGAACCTAAGACCAGTACAAATTTTTGTATCCTCTGTGCCGTCAGAGAAGAGTTAACATACATCTGTAGGGTTTTGTTTAACTAAAGGTTATCCTCTGTTTTCAGACAGGGAAGGTTATCCTCTGTTTTTCAGGCAGGGAAGGTTGGCATTACGTGCTAATTTTTGGTTTATCCTCTGTTCTTGTAGGCAGGGAAGGTTATCCTCTGTTTTCAGGCAGGGAAGGTTGGCATTACGTGCTAATTTTTGGTTTATCCTCTGTTCTTTCAGGCAGGGAAGGTTAGCATTACGTGCTAATTTTTGGTTTATCCTCTGTTCTGTTCAGGCAGGGAAGATTTAGCATTACGTGCTAATATTTGTTATCCTCTGTTTTGGCAGGGAAGAATTGGTTATCCTCTGTTCATGCAGGGAAGATTAGCGTAAAGTGCTAGTGAATTGTGTTATCCTCTGCTTTGCCAGGGAAGGTTAACAATAGTTGATCTGTGTTAACAAGTGTACCCTCTGTTGATCAGAGAAGTTTTAGAGTTTTGATTGTGTGATAACAAAGAAACTCACAAAATGTTTAGAAAGAATGCTAGACTGATCCCCACAACTGAAAAAGGTGGTCTAGCGACTCCTTTGTGGTCAGATAGCGAATTCAAATCACTTTTAGGAGTGCAAATGAACATAATAGTCACTGAGAAAGTTAGACAAGAACTAACTCAGAAATATGAGATCCATCCAGACAAGACTTGGTCTGTAGATGAGTGTAAAAAGGTACTGGGAGCATGTATTCGCAAGAACAATGTGAAAGGCATTATCTGTTGTCACAGAGAATTCAGTGTAACGCTAGCGACACAACAGTCTCAGCGTATTTCAGAGCTAGAGAAACAGAACAATGAACTCCGTGCTAGAATATACACTTTGACCAAGAAATTGAACCTCAAGAAAGAGGCAAAAACTGATGTGGAAGTAAGTCAGCCTGATAACATTTACCCTGATTTACAAGCGTTTTTTGAAACAGATGTAGCTCTCCAATCAGTAACTGATGTGCCTGTAAATTCCTTCAATGTGTGTGGTGCGAGGAGGAGATCTCAGGGGATTGAGGAAACTGATAGTGTTCCTCTCAATTCTTCTGTGGTGCAAATACAAACTGTTGCCAAAGCTTTAGGTCCTAAAGATATAGAGAGACTATCTCAAAGTTTACCGTCAGCACGCACACATTTTTCTGAATTTAGAAGAACATTGATCAGTAAAATGCGTCTTTATGACATGTCGTTGACAGAAGTCACGCAGCTGATGTCACAAATACTAACTGAATCTGAATTCAACAGTTTTGAATCTGCTGTCACTTCTGAACTGCGAAATGCCAGTAAGGGTGATTTAAGAGAAGGTATTTTGAAAATCCTAAAGAATATCTTAGGACCCAAAATAGATTGGTCTAGAATTACTACCTGTGTGCAAAGGAAAGAAGAAACTGTGAGTGAATATACTGAGAGATTTTGTCAGTCAGCTGTAATCTACAGTGGAATTGTTGATGACCCTGAAAGTGTGCTAGATGACAAGGGACCCTTGGTTCGTATCTGGTCAGATGGCCTTGTAGCCGAATACAGAAAAGCTTTACCATTCTTAGATCTAACTTGGTCAAACAGAACTCTCAGAAGTAACCTAGACAGGTTAGCTACATGGGAAAGAGATGCTGATGTCAAAGCAAAAGTAAGAGTAGCAGCAGCTACGTTTAACACAACGAAACAAGACAATAGATGGTCTAAAAGAGAAAGCAAATGCAAATACTGTGCAAAATTAGGACATTGGGAGAAAGAGTGTAGGAAGAAGTTGCAAGATAGTAAAAGAAATGCTATGCATAATTCTGCTCCTTCTCAGCCTGCACACAACCCTGAAGTAGTTCCGCCAGTGACCACTGAAACTGTGGTACAGATAGTTCAGGCTCTTCTAAGAGCACAACAAGACCAGGAAAAAAACTAATTATTGGGGCTGTGAGTAGCTACCTTTCCCCTGTAATCCAACACAATGACCAAAGAATTTTTGTGAAAGGTAGCATAAAAGAGAAGTTAGCAACTCTCACAGCCCCGAATATTGTTATACAGCGTGCACCAGTCACGAACCCATCCTCATGTATGATGTCTGCAATGACTGAATTTGTGTTAGAGGATGAAGGCGAAATGACTCATGATTGTGTTACGCTTACATATGCAGCGACAAGTGAAATAGCAGAAACTCCCATAGAGAACGCAGAATTGGAGTTGTTTGTTGATGGTTCAGCTCAAGTTATTGAAGGTAACAGACGAGCAGGATATGCAGTAACTTCCACCACTGAAGTAGTTGCTTCAGGTCGTCTTCCAGATCATTTTTCAGCTCAAGCTGCAGAACTAGTAGCCTTAACTAGAGCATGCACGCTAGCTTCAGGATCGGTTGCAAATATCTACACAGATTCCAGGTATGCTTTTGGGGTAATTCATGATTTTGGTGTCATTTGGCAAACCAGAAAATTTCTAACTTCTGCTGGATCCCCCATTAAGCATGCTGGATTAGTGAAAGATTTAATGTTTGCCATGAAACTCCCAAAGAAATTAGCAGTGATCAAAGTGAAAGCACATCTCACAACTAATACTACGGAAGCTAAAGGTAATGCTCTTGCTGATGTAGCGGCTAAACAGGCTTGTTTCTATGCAACTGTACAAGTGTGTTCAGGTAGTACAGCACAGAAGATAATTCTACCTCCTGAATCAATCGTTGATCTGTATAAAGACGTTCCTCTATATGAAGCATGGACATGGTTAGACAAAGGAGCCACTGTGGATTCATCCGGCTGCTGGACCAAAGGGGGAAAGTATGTTGCTCCCGAATCACTGTTGCCATATTTGGCTCAACAAATACACAGTTTGGGTCATAGTGGTCCAGCAACGATGAATCACAGGTTCTCAAATCAATGGTGGAATCCAAAATTCAGAAACGCAGCCACTGAAACAGTCAAGAGATGTGTTACATGTCAGAAAAATAATGATGTACCAGCAACCATTACACCAGCAGCACATACCCCAGCTCCACCAGGGCCATTTCGTCACCTGCAAGTTGATTACATATCGTTGCCCCCTTGTAAAGGAAAAACTGACGTTTTGGTAGTAATAGACAAGTTCTCAAGATGGGTAGAAGCTTATCCAACAGGGCGTGCTACAGCTGCACATACTGCTAAATGTCTTGTCACTGATTTCATTCCCAGATGGGGATTACCAGATTGCATTGACTCAGATCAAGGTACCCACTTCACAGGACAGGTAGTCAAGGAAGTGTCTAGAATGTTGAAGATTAAGTGGAACCTTCACTGTCCCTATAGGCCACAAGCATCAGGACAGGTTGAACGATCAAACAGAACAATCAAAACCAGGCTAAGCAAAATACATCAGGAAGGAGTACCATGGGTTGAAGCACTGCCCGCAGTACTGTGTAGCATGAGAGCATCACCTAACAGATCAGTAGGACTGAGCCCTCATGAGATTATTACTGGACGCCCAATGCAGATGCCAGGTGTGATTGATCTTAGAAATGCTGATGTGCACATTGCTTCAGATGCCCTGATCGCTTACTGTGAAAACCTCACAAAGGCAGTGCAGAGTGCCAAAGAGAGAGTTGAGTCGTGTTGGCAGACTCCACCAGAAGGGGGACACACAATCGTCCCAGGTCAATGGGTCATGATAAAGACATTCAAAAACAAGCCATTAGAGCCTAAGTGGTACGGACCACATCAAGTGATGTTGATTACAGCAGCTGCAGTATTGTGTCAGGGAAGGAAAACTTGGACTCATGTGTCACATATTAAGGTTGTTCCTCCCCCTGCAGGGATAGGATAGGGCAGACACAAGAACCAGTGAGGAGCCCAGGGAAGAACCGAAAGCAACAGGCTTCGGGGGCCAACCCTGAGGTGAAGATTTCCTCATAGGCCTTTCCCCTCCATTAGTCCATCCTTTCCTCACTGTTCTTTAGGTGTCGCAGGAATTGAGAAATAGGGAAAGAAGGAACAACCATAGCAGACTATATTTTGAACAGAGGATACAACCCTAATGTATGCAGACTCTACAAATACTGCTCTGTGCCGTTGTTCTCTCTTGTTTGTGTTTCTTTCTTCCTCTGTGCAGATACCATTTGATGGCTGTCCTGAGATCCATATGCACCACCCTTCTCACCTGCGGATGAAGCCACAACCTCTAGAAAACAACCAGACCCATTGCCAACTATCACACAAGAAAGAAAGAAGAAAGAAGAAAGAAGAAAAAAAAATACACAACGCAGAGACTCACATACGATCTTTCAGCAAAACTAATTGCATGTTTTGTTTCTGTGTCAGCATGCAATTACATATAAGCAACACAGAACATGTACACTGTGCCTGTAACGATTACAAGTTACAAGAATTAACTTTTAAGTGTCTAAATTTGTATTTTTGTGAGAGTTATTAGAACTCTCAAAGAGGGGATTGAAGGATTACAAATTTTATTTTAAATGTTTAATTTAGATACACTTCCTGACTAAAGAAAGTGTCAGGAAATACAGATGTTTGAGAGCGTTTCCTGACCATTTGAGCTCGAGACAACGGTGCCTTTTGTCTCTTATGTTAATGGTAAGATCAAGGAGTCAGATTCAACCTTTGTTAGGTTTATTGGACCACGGGAAGGTTCCTGTAATTAACTAACGCCTCCCTCAGATGTTTGCTTTGTTTGATGTTTGTCTCCACCTCTAAGAATCCCTCCTCCAAAAATACCTATAAGATACCCTGTAAAAATGACTTAAAGGAGATCTTCGATGACTGCAGATAACAACACATGTCATAGAATAAAGAAATTCTGCTGACGATCGAATCCGAAGTCTCCTGGTCTTCTCTTCTGAGTTTCTACACTTTAGAAGAACAGAGTTTTCAACATTTTCTTTACATGTAGGCCGTGGCTTGATAGCAGGATGAGACTATTAAGTAGGCTACTTTGAGCCTCTGAGCTCAAATAATGTTGCTTTTTTAGAAAGCTAAATGTGTACATGGGGGTTGACCTCAGCCTCTTGTTCAGGGCCTAAATATTCGTTCAGTTAACATGTCATTACTTTAAATGTTCACTGAATAGAGTGTTATGTTGTGGTTGTTTTTTTGTTATTTTGTTAGAGCTACGTGCTCTCTAATCACAATGTTGCCTTTTTGTGAATGATATGTTCCTGGCTCGGTAGCCATAGCCTATGTTATATAGGCTTATGCATTTAGCTCAGTTTTGACAGTAGATTAAATTTAAATTACAAAATAAGTAGGCTAATAAACTATTTTTTTACCATTATAAAGCAGTTTGAATGTTTCATTGCGTTACAGTATGGTTCTAATGTGAAAAGTATTCCCGAGCAGCTTTCAGCTATGATCACTTTGAGAACTTTTCTTGCAAGCACCCTGAACTAGACAAGTGGAAAAGATGTGCTCCAGTTAACGTGCAGTGCAAGTGACCGCGCGGGCGCCTCCATGATTATATTGTCTGGTATATTTGCTTCTTATTCATTAAATCCAGGCAATTGGTTGATGAAAAATTTATTAAAATTTAGATACAATTTATACAAAACGAAATTCACTTTGAAGAAAGTCTTTCTACAAAACAAACCTATGAAGTGGTCATAATCATGTCTGACCATGTCATATTGCGCCTCTTATAATGCTCTTCAGTGTTCACTTTTCATAACCAAAATAGATTAAATAAATAAAAACATATATTATAATATTGAACATATTTATGAACCTAAATACTTTTTCTTTAATGGCTACAGCACCTAGTAACGTCAGAGGACTCAAGGTTTCAGCGTTTCCCGAAACCTTCTTATTTAGGCTAAACTTTTTTTTTTTTACTGAAATGCTGGAAAGTATTTACAAGAACAATATTTCATCGCAGCTTCACCACAACAAACAAAAAATGTGAACGAGAAGAAAGCACGTAAAAAATTGAAATTCAAAATACACTGTTTAAATCCTTTTTGATCACTGCAGAGCACCGTATGTAAGATGTACACTTTTATTACTGAAATTCTGGAAAGTATTTCCAAGAACATTATTTCATCGCAGCTCCACCTCAGTGAACAAACATGGGTAAGAGACGAAAGCACATACAAATTTGAAATAGTTATTATGGCAGCAATATATGATACAATTTTAAAATATGTAGGTTAGGCTATTATAGGCTATTATAGTTTGGATTATTTTTTATAATATCCCATGAGTCCTAATAAATGCAATTTCAACTATTTCTGAAGCGCTTCTTTTATAAAGAACACCGCTTTCTCACATAAACAGCCCCTGCACGAGAGAATAATTGATGCTCGAGCCATCGATATCAACCAATTCAGCACCATCACCCGGACAGCACCGGGTAACGTCGCACGTAAGAAGGTATATCTTAAGCAGCTTCCTAAGGTATGGTTCGGGGAACACGCCTAGAAATGGTATCAGTTAAGTTAACCTTAAGAGTCTTCGTAGCGCGCTAAGTGACAACGTTATCGGGAAACCCAGCCTTGATTTCGGAACACCCATAGATTCAGGCCCACCCATCTGTCACGTTCTGCATCCGCCACTGATCTCATGTACCCCAAATCATCTGTTTTTCTTTTGGTGCCTTTGCGAATCGTAAGCAGTAGCAGGTCACTTTCAGTACGTGGAAACTGGAGCGTGCGAGATTACAATAAAGAGACATTTATTGTTCACTGTATTCATATTATCGTTATCGCCCTTAATACTGATAACACCGGATACGCAATGACTTCCGCGTCAAGATAAATGATTTTCTACAGATCCCAAGAGTGTAGAGAGACATGGCTGCATAACTCATGAAACAAACAGCATAAGTTCATCATTGATTTATTTACCCTTCACATTCACCCATCAGGTATAATTCACATTTTAGCTGCTTTTCCCGAATATATTTGTGCGTCCATACAGCCAAGTATTTTCACGAATTCACAATAAATATTTCCCATTACGAATATTATAAACAACTACAGCCTATTCCATGAAAACACTTAAGAAATGGTGCAATAAGTAAATATTGGTACTTAAAACATAGTAGCTTTTGGTTTCATGTTCATGTATAACGTTAGGCTATATTTATTTGGCAGAAGCTTTTATTCAAAGCTACTCAAATTACATTCAATGTAGCAGCCTACACCACTAATCGGTTTATATATCGATTTAATAGATTTCAACATTTGTGTAATTATTTAGTTTTAATAGACTTCATTTACTCACAGTTTGATGCAATAATGCTCACATGGCTGGCCACGTGTAGATTAACGTTACATTTTTGGCACGCTTTGTTCAAACTAGCTGAGAAGAACAGAGATTGTAACATAAAATGTCTTACCGTGTGCAAGTAAAAACAAAAACGCTGAGATCAAAATAGATCGGAGCTTCATTTTAGTTTAATTTGTTTTACAAAGTAAAAATAATAATATTACAAAAAAAAGTTATTTCATTCATTCAGTCAGTCAAGTTCTTCTTCTTCTTCTTCTTTGACGTGGAGGTAGGCAAACCAGGTTAAGGTGCATACCGCCACCAACTGAGATGGAGTGTAAGGCATTGACGTTGAGGGAGAGAAAAAAAAACTATAGGCCTATACTCAGTCAGTATATATAAAAAAAGATTATTAATTATGTATCTTTAAATATTTAAACAGTGTTGAACACTGTTGCACCTTTGTTTAACAAATTATTCAGTGAAAGCTGATTAACTGAATAATTCCAATAGCCTCTTTCATGGTCAAATTATTTAAACTTTATTAGAACAAGCTAATTATAGTTCTAATTCTTTGGAACTTGAAACTTCTTGGCAAATGGTAATATAGTTTTATATCACTGTTCAAATCAAATCAAATCAAATCAAATCAAATCACTTTTATTGTCACATCACCAGAGCACGTGTGCCTTGAGAGCGTGCTCCGGACAGTGCAGAAACAATTTACATATAGACAGTACATAATGACAATACAAAATGTATAGCCTGAATGCACTGTAAGTCGCTTTGGATAAAAGCGTCTGCTAAATGCATAAATGTAAATGTACATACATACAGACTTATACAGAGGACAATGTGCAAAATATACATACATATTCAGTACACACAGTGTACTATTAGACATACTTACAGTTATCAATTCACATTATACACCGTATGTACACATTCTACATTATGTACACATATATACACACAATATGCGAAGGTGCAGCAGATTATACATAATCCTGGATACGCAATGTCATGGATGTGCGTTGCATGGTATCCAGTGGTGGCAGATAGATTGTTGTGTTAGTGCAGTGTGTGCATGTAGTCCAGTTTTAACTATGTTAGAGTTCGAGTTAAAGTGCAGTGCATGGCATAACGTAAAGTGGGAGTGTGCTGTAGGGTGTATTAGTTTTTTCAGTTCATTAGCCTGATAGCCTGAGGGAAAAAACTGTCCCTCAGTCGGCTAGTGCGGGATCGGATGCTGCGGTAACGCAAATATTTCCACATCGTGACGTAGACATGTGGGGTTGTGTTTGAATCTTTTCAATGATGAGTATTACCTTTTATAAAGAATATCTCTTTGGATTTGAGACTTTAGTCTTTGTAATTTTAGATCTCATCTATACACAAAAAGCTTGTAACACTCCAAAGAGAAAGGAAAACTTGAAATCGCATCATATGACCCCAACTCCTCCGCTCCCTCTCGGACGGCAGCCACCCCTCCTCGTCCCAGGAGCACGGCAGCGATCCTTCCGTCCCACCTAATCTTCCATTGCTCCAGCACCACCGCCTCGGGCAGCCACTGGCGGTCTCCGCTTCTTCCTGCTGCCCGATCTCCTCAGCACCGCGATCCCCCTCAGCAGCGAGGGCTCTCTGACAGCGTGTCCCTCCTTCCTCCCGAGTTTCGGCACCAATGTAATGATGTTAGTAGATACGGGAAGAAGGAGGCGGGAACCGGCGAACATTTAAAGAATTTAATAATAAAATAAACAAACACAAATGAAAAGCGTCAGCCCTTCACGGACCACTGCCGCACACAAAACACAAACTAAAATCCAGGCCTGGTCCTCTCTCGTCTTCCACTGTCGTCACTCCGTGGGACTCGAGACCGGTGAGTGGCGCAGATGTCGTTCATTACCATTTACTTCACCGGCCTCGCTCCGTTCCCACGGCTCTCGGCCCCGCCCCACTCGTCACAGTAAGTTTCCTCAGTTTTTTTGTAACTGTGTGTTTAAAACAAAACACAATATTTATTACAAAGGAAGCTAACATTAAAGGCGATCAGGTGGTTTTGGCTATGCATCATCATCAAATGGCTAAATTCACTTAACTCACCCAACGTCTGCTCACTGTTCTGTATTTTGTCATTGATATATTAAAAGTTTGTAACTGTGCATCTCATTCAACCATTTAAAAAGTCATGTGACGGATATGACTTCAATCATGTATGATGTTATTTCCTCTAGCTGTTGTTCTTGTGCTGTTTTGTTGATGCTACAGTTCTATTTTTTTCAAATAATCAAGACACATTCAGATAAACATACAGTTAATTACATTTTTAGTAAAAACTTTTTCTGCTCAATTTATTGGAAATAGTCTACAAATAATTTGCACTCTGGGTAAATTTGAAGCACGTTTATATTATTAGTTTCTAAAACGTTGCCTCTGCAGAGTCCTGATTGAGTGTATTTTTTCCTTGCAGAAATCAAAGAAGGAAGATGCTGTGTATCAAATTTTCCCCCAAAAACAATGATCCAATACTGTATCCACTGAAACTGATGCCAGAGTTCATAAGGGACAATACCTCACTTTTGGGTTTAGTCACATTTCAATCATGACAACTCTTGGAATAAATTTTACCAGCATTTATTTATAAGCATGGAATGTATAGGCTTTGTCTTGGCGGACTAGATCTGCTCTGCTGCTGCTGCTGAAGGAGTAAGGATACATCTGATATGCACATGAAACGTCTCGGGTTACTCGCGTAACCCTTGTTCTCTGAATAGGGAACGAGACGCTGTGTGAGCTTTTCACGCTTTGGGAACACCTCTTGCGTGACCGATGTCTGAAACCCTATAGAATCATGCCAATTCATTGGCTGATGGCGCGACGCCGTCTCTGACGCAATCACATCGTCAGCTTATACTGGCAAACACGCCATCCACTCCTCAGATTTCTCTGCCGAAAAGATCCCTGTCTGGAGGGTTCAACTATCGCTATCAACGTCAAGGTTGTAAAACTTGACAAAGGTGTGCGGAGAGGACCATTCTGCCGCAACACAAATATCCTACTGGCGAACGCGCCATCCACTCCTCAGATTTGGCCCGCGGCGACCAGCACCAAAACAGATCAATAACTGGGGGGATTTTCTCCAGACCTTGGAGCGATCCACATACAGCTTCAATGCCCTGACCGGGCAGAGCATGTGGAGTCTCTCATCCTCGCTTGAGGCAAAGGGAGGAGGATGGAAAGAGTGAAGCGTGACCACTTGAGATCGAAACAATGTGGACAAGACCTTGGGAATGTAACCCGGCCTAGGCCGCAGGGTAACTTTGACTAGACCCAGGGCAAAGTCCATACACGTCTCACTAACAGAGAAAGCCTGCAAATCTCCAACTCTTTTCAGTGACGTAAGCGCCAGCAAAAGAACAACCTTAAGAGTCAGTATCCGCTCCGAAGCTGACTCTAAGGGCTCGAAAGGGGCCGTCACTAGTCCTTCGAGGACGACTGACAAGTCCCAAGAAGGAACTGCCGTGGGGCGAACTGGCCTAAGGCGTCTGACCCCGGAATAAATGCGGAGACCATCCGATGTCTCCCCAAGGGGATCTCATCCAGCTCTCTCTGAGCTGCAATGGCCGCTACGTAAACCCTAAGGGTGGTAGCAGCCGCCCCCGCTGTCAGCCTTTCTTGCAAAAACTCCAGCACTGGACCAACAGGGCAGTTAACTGGGTCAATTGCATGAGTCAAACACCAGGATTCAAAGACGCCCCACTTGGAAGAGTACAGCTTCCTAGTATCGGGGGCTCTGGCACTGGCTATGGTTTCCTGAACTTCGGCAGGCAAACCATCAATCACAGCCCTTGGCCCTGTATGGGCCATACCCACAACTTCCAGAGCTCTGGTTGAGGATGCCAGATCTTGCCCTGAAGCTGGGACAGTAAGTCCCGCCTGGTCGGAATCTCCCAAGGAGGCCGATACAAGAGGGGAGTTAGCTCCGAGAACCAGGTCTGGGAGGGCCAGAATGGGGCTATGAGAAGGAGACGGGCACCGCTCACCTTCACTCTGCATAGTACTGCCGGAATCAGCTTTATTGGCGGAAACGCGTACAGACTGACATTCGGCCATGGGTGGGCGAACGCATCTATGCCCAGAGTCGTCGGGAAACTCAGGGAGAACCAGAGCGGGCACTGGGATGACTCTTGAGAAGCAAAGAGGTCCACCTCCGATTGGCCAAACAGATCCCAGGTCTGGGATACCGTCTGACGGTTCAACATCCATTCCCCCGGCCTGAGCTTCTGTCTCGACAGAAAATCGGCCGCCAGGTTCAGTATTCCCGGAACGTGAACCGCCCTCAAAGAGAGGAACTTGTCTTGGGACCAAAGGAGAAGACGGCGCGCAAGCCTGTCCAGGGTGCGCAACCGTGAACCTCCTTGGCGGTTTATGTGGGACACAACCGCCATATTGTCCGTCCTGACTATGATATGATACCCCCCCCCCCGAGAACAGGGAGAAAATACTTTAAAGCCAGGAAGACAGCCCTGAGTTCCAGGCAGTTTATATGCCAAGAGAGGAACTCTTCCTTCCACTCCCCACTCGCCAGTCTGCCTTCGAAGACCGCGCCCCAGCCTGTCATTGATGCATCCCTCGTGATCATATGGCGACGGTGGATCGCACCCATTCTCAGGCGAGGCCGCTGCCATGAGGCCCAACAGCCTACAGAGACATGATGGCCTAGCTTGAAGTGGGCCAGACATGCTGTAAGATCGGGTATCCGGGCAGGAGCCAAACGGGCCTGTGTCTGAACGGAATCCAAACGAACCCCTAGAAACACGTTTCGCTGAGATGGGAGGAGCACACTCTTCTTGGCGTTCATCCTGAGGCCAAGAGAATGTATGTGGCCAAGAACGATATCCCTGTGACGACTCACTAGCTCCCTGGAGTGAGCCAGAATGAGCCAGTCGTCCAGATAGTTCAGTACACGAATGCCCTGGAGCCTCAAAGGGGCCAGTGCAGCCTCCATGCATTTCGGAAACGTTCTCGGCGCCAAAGCCAGGCCAAAGGGCAGGACCTTGTATTGGTAAGCCTTCCCTCCAAATGGCAAACCCAAGGATAATCCTGTGTCTTTGAACGACCTGGATGTGAAAATACGCACCATTCAGGCAGATGGTGACAAACCAGTCCCCCTCCTGGACCTGAGACATGATGGTTTTCATCGTCAGCATCTTGAACTTCCCCTTGTAGAGGGAAAAATTCAAACGCCGTAGATCCAGAATAGGCCTCAAGCCGCCGCCCCTCTTTGGAACGAGGAAGTAGCGGCTGAAGAACCCTCGTTCAACTTCCGACTGCGGTATTTCCTCTATTGCTCCTTTCTGTAGGAGGGAGGAAAGTTCCTGTTGTAGAACAGAGGCCTTGGAGGCGCTGTTTACTACTGTCAGGTGAACCCCGTCGAAGCGGGGGGGATTTTTCCCAAACTGAAGAGTGTAACCGGTTTGAATTGTGCGGCGAACCCACAGCGATACCCCCGGTAGACGCTCCCATTCGTGAAGGAAGTGCGACAGAGGAAGCGTGTAAGGGAAGACATACCTGAGATGGGGTGTTGAGAAGGCCTGGAAGCAGCGGCACCCTCCACCGTGAAGGAGAGCCCTCGGCGTCCTTGTTCAGGATGATGGAGAGAGAAGTGCTGGACTGACGGGTGGCCGGCACGGGTTCCGTACACTGCAGGAGAGAAACAGCTGTGTCTCCTAACATGCGGCTCGCCGGCAGCGAATGGGCGAGATGCAAAGGGGGAAAGACGGACGCGTCCCCCAACTGCCAGCCCGAGTAAAAATTAGGGTGAACTAGATCTGCACACCAAGCCTCGAAGGGTGGCTGTGACAGATTTAAGTGAGGAGAGCGCGTTCGGGGCGGGCAGAAACGCTTCCGCGGTCTGGCCTCGCCCCGTAACGGTGAAACGGCTCTCTGCATTCCGACCCGGAGGTCAGGAACGACCCGGATTAGCCGAAGCGGCAGGCTTGTTGGGCCGCTTCAGGTTAACCTGCTTGCGTGGTTGTTGGCGGGAAAAAGACTGGCCACGGGCTCCCCAAACCGTAGTGGGGGAAGGGCGCCTGGGCTCCACAGCTAGGGGGCTCCTTTCTGGGGAGCGACTGCTCCCTAGACACAGAGGAGGAGGGAGTAGAATAGTCCCTTGATCTCCTCGGCATGAATTGCTTGAGAGCAGCCGACTGCGTTTTGGCTGAGCGGAATTTATCCACTACAGCGCTAACTGCCTCCCCAAATAACCCAGATTGTGAGATGGGTGCCTCCATCAAAAACACCTTTTCCCTCTCACGGATCTCAGTTAAATTGAGCCACAGATGGCGTTCTGCGGCAACCGAAGCCGCCATAGAGCGCCCCACGGCACGTGCAGTGTGCTTGGTGGCTCTCAGAGCCAAGTCAGTGGCTCTTCGTAGCACCTTGACGGCTTCAGGAGTCAAGCCGTTCCCTTCGTCCATCTCCTTCAGGATGTCCGCCTGGTAGGCCTGAAGGATGGCCATTGTGTGAAGGGCCATACCTGCCTGACCTGCCTGATGTAGGACTTCCCGATAAGAGCGGAAGTGGTCCTACACAGCTTGGAAGGAAGGAGGGGGCGGGACTTCCAGGAAGGAGCCAAAGAGGGTGAAAGATGGGAGGCTAAAGTATCCGCGATCACCGGCATGGCGGTGTAACCCTGCTCCACAGAACCCACAAGGTTGGTGAAGTCAGCGGCCGCCGCGTTAGTAAGGCGGGAGGAAAATGGCTGCTTCCTCCTTTCAGGCTTGGAATGTGCACCGCTGAGAAACCGCTCGTCGAGTTTCGAAGCTCGAGACTTGCGGGGCTCATCGGGCCAATCCAGCGCGAGCTTCTCGGTGGCGCGCGAAAGCACGTCCACAAGCTCAGAGTAGGCCGCTGAAGGCCGCGCCTCCTGGCCGCTAGGCGGGAGCGCATCTGCTAAAGCAGGCCCGAAATCCTCGGAGTCGGAGGCTGCTGAGTGCAGAATATCATCTAGCCCGAAGGAAACGGTATCACGTGCCTAATGTCAACAATAGGCTTGATTTTAGAGGTTTTGTCGAATCTCAACTGTAGTAAGTCAATCAATCAGGATTGCAAGTGGCGTGGGATCTTCGGCGGCTGAGGAGTCTAACGTTACTTTCATGACATCGGAGGAGCAACGGAAATCATCAGAATGGAGTCTGGTAGTGAAACATGGCAGACGCAGGAGGAATTATGTGGATGGCCAAACATCTCCGATTAAACAGCGAGCTGGTAAAGCTAAACAAAGGATGCCTAAGCCTATTATTGGTACAGGGGCATGAGGGAATATAAGTGTGGTGTGAACAAAGTTGGTAAGTGTGATTGCTACCAAATTTACTCCAGATCTTAATGCTGAAACTTTGTCAAACTACCTACCTTTGTCAAACTACCTTAAAGAAAAGCTTGGCCGAGATGTGAATTGCCAACGTATTGACACTATGAACAATAGATAAAGTTAATTTAAAGTGAGTGCTGAGTGTATCAATGTGACGGAGATGTACAGCCCGGAGCTGTGGCCTGAAGGCTCAGTTGTTCGTCGTTATTATGAGCCACACAAAGTGAGAGCGTTGGGGGCTAATGTAGCTGCCTTCACGTCCGGTGCGTCTGAGACGGAGGGGGCTACTGCCGATCAATGCACTTGATCTGAATATGCGGATTATATCCTATAACTGCCGTGGCCTGCGAGTCGGTGACAGCGTTGGGGATAGGGCCCGACGCACAGTAGTAGATAAATGAATGCAAAATTGTGATATCCTGTGCTTGCAAGAAACATTTTTACTGAAAATTCTTCTATGTTTGCTAAGCATATGCTGCATTTTTGTGTTGATGATAATTTTAAGATATCAAGTAAAATGTTGTTACCTAAGGACAGTTATACCTAAGGACAGTTATATAAGTGGTTTTGTGCAACGGGTAGCCATTGGCCTAATGGATAGAGCGTTGGACTTGAAACCCGAGGTAACCCGAGGTAATTTGTGGGTTCAAATCCCGGCTCCGACAGAAAGTCCACGACTGCTCCCCAGGCGCTGCACAGTCAGCTGCCCACTGCTCCAAGTGTGTACACTTGGATGGGTTAAATGCAGAGAACACATTTCACTCCTCATTATACTCTGTATAATTGTGTATGTGACAAATAAAGCTCATCCGAGCTTAATTTGTTGTTGTATAAGTGAAGCCTGGCATACAACTTCATGGCTTGATCATTGTATTAGTACAGCTGAGACTCGTGATATTATAAAGTCAATGACAATTTTATACGGGGAATCTATATCTGATCATGTACCATTTTTAATGATTATTGATTTTGAAAGTCTGCCCAAGATTAATTATGAGTGTTAGAGGGCTGTTTTGGTAAAAGTAGATTGGTCTAAAATTACAGATGAAGATCTTAAAACTTATTCTGGGAAAACTGACACTCTGCTGAATAAGGTAGTATTACCCAGAGATGCAATCTTGTGTTCAGATGTGAATTGTAATGATATTTCCTATGGTACAGCCTTTTCTGATATGTATGATGATATTGTGAGATCTCTGCATGAGGCTAGTAGACCATATCTTACTTGCCCTGACAAGAAATATCATAGTAAGCCAGGGTGGAGAAAGTATGTATCAGCATATCATAAAAAGCAAAGGAAGCGTTTAAGGCATGGGATATTGCTGGTAGGCCCAGACAAGGCCAGCTTTTGGACCAGAAAAAGTTAACTAATGCCAAGTATAAATATGCAGTTCGTTATATTTGTAAACATGAACAAGTGATGAAGGCTGATTTAATGGCGGAAAATCTACTATGTAATAGTATGAATGCTTTCTGGAAGGATGTAAGATCAATACATAGGAGTAATGTGACATTACCATGCTCTATTGAGGGTGTCTCTGGAGCTGAGAATATAGCAGAGCTGTGGAGACAGCATTATAATACTCTGTTTAATTGTGTAAAGAGTGAGCCAGGTAAAGTGAAAGTAGTTTCTAGTATGGATACAGGAAGTATTACAACAAATGAGGTTTATCAAGCAATAATTCAGCTTAACGAACAGAAAACTGGTGGTTTAGATCAAATTACTGCTGAACACCTAAAATTTGCGAGCTTTAGGCTTGTGGTCCTTCTCGCAATTTGCTTCACTGGTTTTATGATACATGGGCTGCTGCCAGAGTCTATGTTGTCAGTAACCTTGTTGCCTGTTATTAAAGATAAGGCTGGCAAGGTAGGTAGTTTGGATAACTATAGACCAATTGCTTTAGCGATTGTTGTGTCAAAGGTTTTGGAAAGAATCATATTAGATCGATTAGGTATTTATCTTGATAGCATAGATAATCAGTTTGGTTTTAAGGCTCACCATAGTACTGATTTGTGTATATATGCTTGCTCTGAAGGAAGTAGTAGAACTGTATAAAAGACACAATTCCACTGTTATAATTGGCTTTATTGATGCTTCTAAAGCTTTCGATAGAGTTAATCATCAAAAGTTGTTCAGTAAACTAAGACAAAGGGGCATACCTAATAGTATATTACGCATTTTGACATATTGGTACGCGAATCAAAGTATGCAGATAAAGTGGGGCAACTGTGTTTCAGATTCATTTAGAGTAAGTAATGGAGTGCGCCAAAGGAAGTTTACTTTCACCAGCTCTTTTTAATGTATATATGAATGAATTGTCAGAAGAACTAAGTGACTGACTGGATGTATGCTTGCTAATACCACAGTTAATCACTATATGTATGCTGATGATCTAGTTGTTTTTTCCCCAAGTAGTGCTGGTTTTCAACAGTTGCTTAATATATGTTCTGATTATGGGATTAGATATGATGTGCAATACAATACTAAGAAGAGTGTTGCCATGATATGTAGAACCAAAGATCATAGAGATTTGAATTTCCCAGATTTGTATTTATCAGGGCAAGTTTTAAATGTATGTACTACTGTAAAATATTTAGGTAATTTAATTAACAATGAAATGAGTGATGATGATGATATGTATAGGCAACGTCGTAAATTATATGCTCAAGCTAATATATTGGTGAGAAAGTTTTATGTCTTCAGATGAGGTAAAGATAAACCTTTTTAGAGCATATTGTACTTCTTTTTATACTGCTCCTTTGTGGTTTAAGTTTAAGAAAGAGAGCCTATGTAAGCTTCAGGTTGCATACAATGATTGTATGAGGATCCTGCTGAAAAAACCAAGATGGTGCAGTGCAAGTGATTTATTTTGTAAAGCAAGAGTACAATCATTCCCTGCTTTAATGAGAAATTTGATGTATAAATTCATTTGTCGGCTGGACAATTCACATAATACTATTATAATGTTGTTGACAAATCCTAGGCTTACTGAAGTGCGATATCAATCCTCAATTATGCCAAATCCAATCAATCAATTATGCCAAAGTATTGGCATAATTGTCTTTTTTAATGTGTACTGCTTTTGTTTGTATTGTCTGTTTCATGCTAATGGACCTTGAGTCTGGAAATAAAGTTGAATAATCACCAGTTTCATAGAAAAAACAGTGATCAGTAAACAGAATTTAAGGTTGGACACCACTGTGATTTTATTACACTTTCTTGGCCTGGTTCAATGCTTCTAGGTTAAAGTGTTTGAGTTGTGCATAAAAGCAGGAAGAAGCTCTTCACCTACAAACTTCTTGCTCTAAATGCCAGTTCTCTCATGTACAAGATGTTTGTCCACCCAACAGAACAAACCACGTTGCTGAAGAAAACCGACCACAACAGCTTTCAGTTTGACTCAGAAGCTGAACTTACCAAGTTACTAGCAAGACTAGTAACATGAGATGCAGACAGTTTGTAACTTTCTGAACTTTGCATTGCACAACAATTGACTAAACTGAATATCCAATCATTTTTAAAACACTAGAGTTGGCTAGATTAATATTCTTATTATTAGAGTAAAGTTCTTCTACTTTTATATATTTATCACAGTCAGACAGACTGTTGTAAAAAAAAGTAAATGTCTTCCACCATTATGAACAGTTCATCTGAAAATGTATTTATATACAGTATGTACACACACACACATATATATATATATAGTAACGAGGTGAAGAATCACACGACAAGGGGGAGTCAAATAAATGCCCCGGAGGGTGAGTTTATTGAGGGTTTCTGCGGTGCAGACTTCTCTCCGTCGTGGGTTGGTGATCGGTGCTTCCGGAAGACTTGTGCTCGTGCTCTCTAGTGGCTGTCCTCCGTGCCGTGATCGTGCTCTCCAGTGGCTGTCCTCCGTGCCGTGCCGTGCTCGTGTGCGGGGGCTGGCCGGTTAAACGCTGCTTTCTGGAATATAATGCAGATTCAGCGTTAGCGTGGCGTCTTCTGGAGACATGTCTCACCAGTGTGTGTGTTGCGGCGGCTTATCAAGCCCTGCCGTGACGAGCCTCAGGTGTGCCCGGCCAGCCCGTGATGAGGACGTGCAGGTGATCCTCGTTGGTTTCCAGGGCGACGGTAATGAGCGCTCGGGACACGCGTCACAATATATATATATATTTATTGTTTTGAAGACGTTTAGAGCATGTGAACTGAGCGTCAAACTCTGTTGGGGGAGGATTCATCACCAAATCAACAGGTTTCTTCAACAGACAGCAGCGGACATCAGATCAGACTTTTCACTGAACCCTGAAGAAAAATGCTCCACACACTTTTGTTCGGTTTGTGCTGGTTGAGTCTGATGGGTAAGTTATAAAAACATTTTTGCTGAGTATTTTTGTTCAGTTTCTAAGATTTACTTTGAATTCAAATGTCTGTTTTAATCAGAATTTTAATTTGACATTTCCAGGACTTTTAGTGTGACTGTAAATTTATCTTGATCAAAAAGCCAAAACCACTATTGAACTACTTTCAAATTCCAGGCAACTGTTGTTAAATAAAACTTTAAAAAAAAACTTTTAAATTGTTCTTGCCAGCAATTTCTCAAAAGTAATTTTAAAAATACTCCAGTGATAATCATAAATAAAAACAATAAATTATATAATTTCACACACTGATTATACACTAGATACATGTATGATATATAAAGATCAAATTATTAGTTCATGATTATGTATTTTCATGTATTTCACCTTTCACTTTGCTTTTGTGTCTTTGCTGCTGTTATCCGGTTCATATTTAAACAATTCAATCTACAGCTGATTTCAGGCTTTAGAAACCATCAGGAGATTGAATATGTTCCTGTTCATGTTTTTCAGGTGTGTTTGGTGCTGAAACAAATAAAATACAGATGGTGTCAATGATGGAAGGACATTCTATTACTCTAAAAACTAATGTTACTGAAATACAGGAAAATTACAACATAGTTTGGAAATTTGGAAGTGAAGATGTTTTGATAACTTCAATTAAAAGAAACAAACAAATCTTTAGATATAATGTTACTGATGAGAGATTCAGAGACAGACTGAAGCTGGACAATCAAACTGGATCTCTGACCATCACAAACATCACAACTCAACACGCTGGACTCTATCAACTGGAGATAAGGGGAGCGAAACTGTCGTCAAAAACATTCAGTGTTTATGTCTATGGTGAGTAGAGATCATTTGTGATGACCCTTAAATATTCCTATTTGGTGAACTATTTACATGTTTGATAATTGTATATTTTGAGATCACAGACACACTCTCTAACTGTTGTAAGGATGAAATAACCTCAGATACTCAGACACCCATCATTCCTTCTACTCGGTCTGCTCAAAATGATCAATAGTAGATTATAATGTTCTACATGAATGCAAGTGATATTTACAGTCATGTTTGGTATCATTTGAATTGTCTCAGGGCGACTGGTACAATGAGCTCATTCTTACAACAAGTAAACTAATAGTTAATACAGATCCTAAGAGTTTAGAGATATTTTGCACACTGTAGACAGCGGGTCAGTTCCCGGAGTCTTTCATACAAATTACCTTCTGTCCCAAAAGGTGATAATTCTACTGAATCAATGCAAATTCTAACTGTTAGCTCCTGTCTCCATTTTTTTTTTGGGGGGGGGGGGGGGGGGGTTGTTGGTCTTGGGCTGAGTACTTAAGGAAATGTTGCAAAAGTATCGGGTCCTTCTGTTGCCGGAATGAGCCCGTGATGTGAAGTGTGTTCGCACACTTCATTCTATGTATTTTTCTGAAGTCAGGTATGCTTACTTTTAGATTCATCTTTGAGATTTTGATGTTTTATATATCTTTGAATTGGCTTTATAATTGGCAAACATACATATTTACCTGACTGATAATAAATTGTTACATTTGATTTTATTCTGACTTACTCTGAAATAATTTTCTCAAGGAGATTAAGTGAAAGCATATGTTACCGCAAACATGCGTCCATGGTTAAATACAGACAATATCTCAGGTTAGACGGAGCATGGGGCACATTAGGTGAGATTCTAGATTTCAGACTAACTGCTTGACTTTAGTTGTTATGCAGTTACATTAACTATGGGGGGTGGGGGGGGGCTAGACAAAATACTATTGGAGTACTAGCATGGTTCGGGCATATTTCATAGTATTAGCTATAACCTCTAGTTATTGTCTCAGCTTTATTCAAGTTGTTATAAATTTGGGGCTAGATAAAACATTATGGAAGTATTAGTGTATTTAATAGCGCTAGCCATAACCTCTGATCTTGTTTGAGCTTTCACTAAGTTTTTATATAGGTGACTGCAGGGGGCTAAACAGAACCACTATTTAAATAATGACAAGCATGAGGCAGTCTATTAAATAGTTAGCCATAACCTCTGACTAATGATCAGACTGGAGATTTTGTGATCGTGGGGTACATGTACATCGGCTGGTGTGATACACCCCGAGCGACATAGATTCCTAATGATCGAGTAAATATAAATTAAAGAGTAAACTACAATTATCAAATGTCAGAATAATACTAATTAGAGGCAAAGAAACAGCCAATTTGCCTTTCAACCTAAATTCGAGGTCATAATAAAATGGAGTCATATTAGAAAATAAAATGGAGTCAGATTAGAATTGAACATAAATGTAATAACTTTGCGCGCTGAAAAGACTGAACACGCAAGAAACCTTCATCCTCCACCTTCTTTGGGCCAAGTGCGTGTACCTTACACTGTCATCACACTGTTGATTAGATTTATCCGTATTCCTTTTAATTCTCTTGATGTTCTGCAGCTCGACTGACTGTTCCCATCATCAGCAGAAACTCTTCACAATGTTCTTCATCATCATCATCATCATCATCATCATCACAGCAGAATTGTTCATTGTTGTGTTCAGTGGTGAATGTGGGTCATGTGACTCTCTCCTGGTACAAAGGAAACAGTTTATTGTCCAGCATCAGTGTGTCTGATCTCAGCATCAGTCTCTCTCTACCTCTGGAGGTGGAATATCAGGATAACAACACCTACAGTTGTGTGCTCAACAATCCCATCAGCAACCAGACCACACATCTGGACATCACTCATCTCTGTCATACATGTGCAGGTACAGCAGCAGTTTTGTGATCTGATCTCTGTATTTTGTAATAGTTCAGACACATTCACTTCTGCTTTTAACCTTACAGTACTGGACCCCGAGTCTCCTTCAGAACAAGACTCTCTTCTCAAAGTACTGACTTCAGCTGCGGCTGCTGCTGGATCTCTGTTGATTGTAGCTGCAGTCGGGATCTTCTGGACCTACAGAAAATGTTCAAAAACTGAAAGAGAAGGCAAATGTTACCTACTGTTTTTACTGTGATTGTTATAAAAATACTCTGATAGCAGTAGAGATCTTATGTGTTTAAAGATTCATGCCTTTGCTGGTGTTCAAACAAACATTTCTATAAATGACAATGATTCATTTCTTGAGCATCAATGAAAATTAAGTCAAGAATATTGTTCTAAATGTAATTATTGCATACTCTGCTAAATACGTTTTATGTCAAATTCATAAATGATATTTTTAAAATTGCAGAATTAAATATTTTGAATACATTTTTTTAAACAGTTCAGACTTGTGATGAAGAATTAACTTATGCAGAGACAACATTCTACAAAAGGAATTCACGCAAACTGGTAAGATTTTAAGTCTCTGTATTATTATTTTTTTGCATCAAGTCAGATTTAGCTCTGTGCGCTTGTGTTTTTGTCTGTATATTGATCTGTCACATACATTAAACACAACAGCATCAGATATTTAAAGCCATGACATAATCTTATTTACCCCAAAATGGTTCATAAATCACATCTTAAGTGTTCATATTACTATTATAAGCACCCTAAAAGTGTATTACTTAATTTCGATATTTGATATTAAAGAAAATGTGTTCACTTTTGAAAAATCAAAATGTTGCTACTATGTTGAGTAACTAATTGATGGCCAACATAAAAGTTGGGCCCTAAAGCAAAACAACTGAGAACCCAATCTCAATCTGCTTCACATTACCTTAGCAGTAGCACCACCATATCACTGTTATTGGAGAAAAAATACGATTTCGTATTGAATTCCAATCAATTTTCAGGATGCCATATTTTAAATAATTTTATCAGAATTATATATTGTGCAATATGTGTTTGTACAGAAAGTTAAAGAGAAGGACCATGTGACGTATGCAACGGTCAACATGAGAAAATGACCAGACTTCAGGCTTTGAAGTCCCAAATACTCCCTCAGATTCAGAGTCTATGGATGAGTTTTCAGATTGGTAAGAATCACCACCGTGATGCTAGCATCATACTAATATAATTAGCATGTTGCTAACATGTTTTTAACAAGATGCTCACATGATTAGCACATTTGAACACATTTCATGTCATACTGTCATATTTTTTATGTTCTCAATTTTTGTCCATCCATTGAAAGACTGTTTTCAAACTTATTTGATGTGTGAGAACAAACTTCACTGTTTTCTGTGCATCAAGCATGCAGATATGAGCTTGCGTTTACTATATTGCATGAGCTCTATGTATGTGCATTGATCATTGTTTGTATATGAATAACGTTTAAATTAAATATGTTCATCATATAGTGATCATGTCTTTCAGAATACTTATATAAAACTGTTTGATTCATATGGATTACTTTTATGACTTTATATAGTTCTTGAAGCTTGAAAATGTTCATTAAATGGATGAAAATGAAGATGATTGAAAGTCGTATGGGTTGAAAGTCATGAGGGTGAGTAAATGACAGCATTTTAATTTTGGCGTCCAAAAAGGAATTGAGGACATGTCTGCAAACCATAAATGTAAAATGTTTATCAAAACATGTCGAAGTGAACCCTGCTTCATTCTGTGAATGCGGTTTGGTAGACACATCTTCTGCATGAGAATGTGTCTGCTGCTGTATGTTTGTGTTTGATGTCTTTGTGTCTGAGGCGTCTACACTTTGACTGTGTCTATAGCATGTGGTTGTAGGGTGTTTTTCCATTTCTGCCCATGATTTTAACAGTTTGACACAGTTCTCTTCTGTACACAAAATGAAAAAGATTCTCTCCAATCAAACATCATGTACTTTGTGTCTATGAAACATGAATTTGATGTTCAAGGCCATGTGCATGTCATTACAGATCCATGACCTTATGACCCTGTAAACAATCTAGCATCAAGAGTATTTATTTTCTTTTTTTCAGCTCTAGCAAAATAAACTGACATTATTTCTAACAATTCTTATTCTAACTATTCTTGATCTCACATGTTTTAAATAAATATAATTTTAAATATTGTTTTTGTCTGTCAATGTCTGGGAGTCATTTTAACCCTGTTGGAAAAAACAGTGATAATGGTACCATGCAGAAGTATGTTCAGCAGTTTTTAATGTCTTTAGTTTTGGCGAGTGGCTAACGAATTAAGGTCAAGGTTTCTTTATTTGTCACATAATAAATTATACAGGGTATAATTAGAAGTGAAATGTAATCGAATCAGGTCCGCTCAGTGGACAGTGCCAAATAATAAAAATAAACATTATATAAAGTAACAACACAAGAGCATATATATGGTAAAAAAAGAGAAATAAGAGTAAAATGTGCAATGAAATAAAAAGTGCAAAACAATACGATGTGCAAAAAACAATAAGATGTGCAAAAAAAAAACAGTGTACTGGGACTTAATAAATAGTAATGTGAATAAGAGGGATGTGCAGAGGGGTTGGTCAGGGTATTGTACATAAAGCAGCAATATTTGATAATATGAGAATATTTACAGTTAACAATGAGTCTTGTAAGTGTTTATTAGACTGAGTTTGTGTTAAGGAGCCTGATGGCCTGAGGGAAGAAGCTCCTCCTCAGTCTCTCAGTTTTTGCCATCATGCTCCTGAAGCGCTTGCCAGATGGCAGTAAACAGAAATGATGGTTACCGGGGTGATTTGAGTCCTTGATGATTTTAGCAGCTCTGCTTTTGCAGCGTTTGAGGTAGATGCCCTGCAGAGAGGGGAGAGCCGACCCTGAGATCTCAAAAGGAGCAGTACTGCTTAATAATAATAATAATATAGTTTGCACCCATTATAAATGTGTTTATTGATTACTTGTATTAGCTGCTATGGGGGAGGCGTCTGAGGGAGTTAGTTGAAAGAGAGCTCATGGTCAGTTCAGACTGGAAGGGGAAAGAAACGTTGAAAAAGCCCTCTGAGAAAGAGAAGGATTGTTTTTGGGGAGATATGACGCCTCCTGATACCCTTGTTCTAGGTTGTAAGTTCAGGAAATAAACTAAGGACGTTTGGCTGCTTGTTGAACCGGATCTCCGTCTCCTGCCTATTTATCCTGGGAAGTTACACGACACTACAATATATATTATTACTTCATATTATAGTTTATTTCCCAATTTGACGTTCAATATTTAATTGTAAATCAGAACTCCGCTAGACTTTACTTGCAGTATCCAGTACTGTAGGACAGAAAGACCAAATCATCCAAGTTCTTCTTTTTGCTCATCAAATAATTCTGATTGTATTAGGGTTATGAACGTTTACTACCGGTTATCTCCCATGGAATTTCTCTGTAAAGACAGCATCAAATATTTGTTATAAATCGCCTTACATTTCATTTAAAGCGTGTGCACTACAAGCAGTGCATACAATACCGCTGGAACGTCCTCTAGTGTCAAAACCAGGAACTGACAGATTCTAAAAATAAATGTTTAAAGTTGAAAGTTAATTACACAATGCACAGAGACACAGTGATTAATAACTCAGAGTAAGTTAGTTCAGTTATTTCTGAATACAGACTCACAGATCCCAGCTGTTGAGTTAATCAAATGTTTGACATTTATTGCAGAAAACAAATATTTGTATAAAATGTATAAAAATGTATAAAATGTACAAAACTATTAAAAAATACAAAATCAGATGATTCATGCATACACACAAAAACAATAAAATAAAAAAATTTGGCAGTGAGAAACTAATCAGTCGCACTTTATAAAATATGACAAATATTTTGTTCACAAAGTCTATATAATCAAAACTTTATAAAGGACACACAAGGTCCAAACAAAGACAACAATAACAACAAACAAATACACACACAAGGACAGAATACACAATATCACATATTTACATGATTCCACATATTTGAAAAAAGCCTGACTGAACTTAGTGCCAAGTTCGTCCGTGTTAAAATGATACACATACATCTGTGCATGAGATTACGCATCACAGCAGCACAGTTGGCACACCAGCACTGATAAACGTTTGGCTTGCACTGCTCCATCGCGGCACCTTAAGCAGCAATCGCATACATCATTATAAGCTACATTAAGTCTCTGCATGCTGTGCTTTCTATAATGCTGCCACATATGAGCAGTATACATAGGGTACAGTATTTAAGCACATACCAAACAAAAATATGTTATTGTTTCACTGTGATTCCTTTTCACATTTCAAAGATTAGCCCCCGGTTTCACAGACAAGGCTTGAGCCTAGTCCTAGACTAAAATGTAAGTCTGAGCCGTTTCAACTGAAAGAAACTTGCATTGATCTTAAAATATATCAGTGCCTTTGTTTTGTCTCAAGATGCACACCAGTAATGTGTCTAAGGCATGTTTATAAAAATGTATTACATTTCCTAATTGATCTATGGCCTAATCCTGGCTTAGTCCAAGCCCTGTCTGTGAAACCGGGCCCGGTGTTTTCATCATTCAAACACAACCCACATAATATGCATAAAGGCATGGAACATAATAAACACTCTCAGTGTTTTAAAAAATAATAATAAATAACCTGGGTCTTGTAATTTTCAAAAAATAAATTAAGGTGATAATTAAAAATAGTGTGTGTATTTTATTAAATAAATTGTGGTTCAATGTTGTATAAAAAAAATAGAGAATTAATTCAGTATAATTATATTGACTATGGATTTTATATTTCAATTATATTTTTCTAATAAAACCAAGGGCTGGACAATAATTCAATATCTATACAGTATGTATCGCGATATATTTCTTTCAATAATGGTGATATGATTTTTAAACACATTACCAGTGTTTCCCATACATTGATTTATTACTTTATTGAATAAACATGAGCACTGCACTTTCAAAATCAAAACGCGGCGCGGGTGTTTTATATGAATGTATCTCTGAAGGGAACCGACTGTCTTCAGAAAAGTTTCGATGGCATTTGATTTTATCTGATGAAGTAGCGTTCATGCTTTGTGTAGTCATTACCGGGGAAACCGGCAGAGAATCAGTTTACATTTTCAATAAGCCGTCTCCAGCAACATGTGTTTGTTGTTGTTCAATTTGATTTTTTCATTCTCTTTATCTTGGCTGAAGCATGTTTGTTTCAATCTATAAGAATACTCAGTCTACACTACCAGCCAAAAGTCTTTGAACAGCAAGATTTTGTATGTTTTTTAAAGATTTCTCTTCTGTTCACCAAGCCTGCATTTATTTGATCCAAAGTACAGCAAAAACAGTAACATTTTGAAATATTTTTACCATTTAAAATGACTGCTTTCTATCTGAATATATTTTAAAATGTAATTTATTGTTGTGTTTAAAGCTATTTTCAGCATCATTACTCCGGTCTTCAGTGTCACATGATCCTTCAGAAATCATTCTAATATGCTGATTTGTTGATTATCAATATTTGGGAAACAAAATCGCTACGAATCACGTGATTGGGACGGGAGAGGAAAATATTTAATCGGGAGTGGGCGGGACCGGGAATAGTAATGATACCCAACTTTACACACAAATATACCTTTTATATAAATAAACTATAAACTGTATATTTTAATTCTGAACTCAATTCTAGTTGCCCTGTCTCTTTATGCTCTCCTCCTGTTTGCTTTGGTGTGACTGGTTAAGTGAATGACGCAGTCCGTGATGGACAGATTGTTAACGGCTGGTCTATGTGGTAATACACTCGGGCAGGACATCCAAACACTCACCTATAATTCATCAACCTCAAATATGGCTTTTCATCTGAAAGATGTATGTAGTAGCAACTTTACGTGGCCGCTCAATATGATGTTAACCTAGAGAAATGTGCGCTATTGAAGTGTTTGTGTGGAAGCGCGTTTGCTGCAGGACAGGCTCCGGTGAGCTCACTTGCTCTTAAAATCTCCGTCATTTTTGGTCATACAGATAAAAGTAGCCTAATACATCTTTCGAATCTGTAAAGACTCTACGTTTATTTGTGTGCACTCAGAATAACAACGAAACGTTGCACTTTTAAGCAAACAGGATGCACTTTAGGTCTCATGTGAACTTGAGCGAGAAACTTCGAAACTCCATCTTTGAAATATATATTTATATGTAACACCCCCTCCCGGGTCCACACCACCACAACTCGTTCTTGCTCCGAGCGGGTCGCGAACCCGGGATTCCGGCGCGGGAGGCGGGCGCTCTAACAAGGAACGCTAAAGGTTACAGCCGCTAGAGCGCCTCTATTAGAGGTCAGGGGAGTGAGGTTTACACACAGCCCTTACTGGCATACATCCGTTACATATAGAGAGTGAAATGTCAAAAAAAAAAACAATAGAAGACGTGTGTGTTAGCATGGATGATTTACATGAAATTTAATCTGCAACACTGTGCATACGATGGCTTTCAGTTCAATATAATAACAAAAAACGACATTTTGGGGTTTTATTCAACTAATAAGGTGGGCACGCTGTGATCTGTACTATATTTTTACTGTAATTGACAGTTATCGGCAAAAAAACAAAAAAACAACAACACGGGAGTGGGAGGGAATGGGAGTCATTCTTCCGGGAGTGGAACGGGACGGGATTTCCCCCCAGTTGTTTCGTGGGATTGGGACGGGAAGAGATTAAAGTTTGTGGGAGTGGGACAGGAGAGGTTTGAGAATTCACTCCCGTGTCACCCTCTATACAGAAGTACAGAAAATGAACTTTAAAGGCATTCTTTCAGATAATTTGTAAACCATAAGACAAATGCTAAAGTCATTAGAATTGTATTATAATATGATGAAATGTAATAAATTGAAGCAGAAGTAAAATGTCACCAAACAGTGAAACTATGATTGTGTTTCTGAGTTATTCTATAATTGAATCTATGCAGAATTGTATTTCTTTCTCTGTGTTTCCAGTGTGCGTTAATGCAGTTTGAGAAATGCAGAATCAGTTTTTCCTGAGCAAGACGAGTAAAGACCATTTCCACCCAATGTCACTTTACAGATAACAGCCAAACAACTTGCCTTTTTGATCAGTTTTTCTACATTTCCTGCAGGTGAGAAATATCCCGAATACAGCCACAATCAGCAGAGATCCAGCCGTAGCAGAAACAAATATCAACGCTATCAGAGATAGAGAGCCTGTAATATCAGAGAGACGCGATCATTAGTGTCAGTCTGATGTATTGAGAAGTGAACATCCCACTCAGATTTCACTGCTTTACTTGTTGACATCATATACTTGGTTTAATGTATGCTTCTGATTCAGATTGTGATTGTGAATTTGACATGTTTGCTATAGGACTTTTGTGTCTCTTCCTGTATCAAGTGTCATGTTTGTAGTTCTTTGTGGTTTTCTCAGGTGATTGTCTTACCCATGTGTGCCTCATTTGTGTTTACAGCCCTTCTGTTTCCCCTTTTGCTTTTTCAGTTGTCAAATGTTGATGTGTTTCTGTTCCCTACAGTCCTTGTTTTTTGGTTAGATAAAAAAATAACATCCTCTTGCATTTAGATCTGTCTCTTTGCCTGCTTTCTCTTCTACTCCACCATTATTACAGTGTCACATTGAGATACACATTTGCATAGTCAAATTTTACAAGCAAAGTCAGAGAAATTGGGACTGAATGTGAAGCGTGTGTGAAAGCTACTCTTATTCTGGGTTGTGGACTAGGCAACGAATCAGTGCTAATCTAATGTTTTTCAGATTAGATTAATCTGTAGATTAATATAACATTTAGTTCTCTTTTTAACTCAGCTATGTCCATTGACAAGTTCAGGTATAAAGAAGTAGCTGAGTAGATACAAACACACTGTGTGTTGTTAAGTGTAGCTGAATGTATTGAAGCACAACTATTGGTGAACTATATAAAGTTGCATTTAAAAATCCCCCAGATTTCTCATTGAGATTGGCTGTAATTCACCCTCTGAAGGGATCTGAGATCAGACACACTGATGCTGGACAATAAACTGTTTCCTTTGTACCAGGAGAGAGTCACATGACCCACATTCACCACTGAACACAACAATGAACAATATGATGATGATGATGATGAAGAACATTGTGAAGAGTTACTGATGATGACAGGAACAGACAGATGAGCTGGAAAAGATTAGCAAAATCGGATTAAATCAGTATTAGTTGTAAATAAGAGGGCTGTTTTTGACGGTGTTTGATGTGTTAGAGTTTGTGATGTCATTCACAAACAATACATTACTTTGATTACAGATTGATTGATTTATTGATTTATTGTGTGTTTGTTTGTTGAGATGCCAAGTTCAAAATAAACAATTAAAAGTAAAGTCAAAAATAAGTGTAATATAAATTGTTTAACTCACCATAAATGATAAGACTGAACTTCTTGTTCACTTTATCTCTGAGCTCTACTTCATAGAGTCCAGTGTGTTCAGTTCTGGTGTTTGTGATGATCAGAGATCCAGTTTGATGATCCAGCTTCAGTCTGTCTCTGAATCTCTCATCAAGAACATCATTATATACAGTCATGCTGCCGGCCATTACATTGATTTCAGCTATTACAGTGTTTTCATCTCCAAACCTCCACCGAATCAGATCATCATCCATCATTTCAGTAAAACCAGAGTTTAGAGAGACTGAATCTCCCTCCAGCACTGACACTGACTCCACTGCATCAACACCAAACACACCTGAAGAACAGAGTTTGTCAGATTAAGGGTTAATAACTTTATGTTGGTTCACTTTACTAGGATCAGTACCCTGTAATTATTTAAAAGTGAAATAAGGAGAATACAAAACAGCACCACAGACAGGAAAGAAGCTAAAATAACAAATACATAAATATAAATAAAAATATATGAATATGTTCTTATGTTATTCTGTGATGATAGATATGAATCCAAACCAGGTTTTAAATACTTGTTCAATTGCAGTATATCAGAAGATAATATCGAATGGACATCCATCTTATTTGTTTAAGGCATGAACTAAATCAGTAAATAAATGTGTATCTATAAACACAATAAATATATATTACTTACCAGCTAGTTTGCACAAACACATACAGAACAAAATGACAAGAGGAACCATTTTCTTTGAGCACTGTACGATTATAACGTCTGAAAACAGACTAGACACACAGAAGTGAGATATCCATCTCCTCCCCCAACAGGATCGGACCACCCTTCACTGAAAGTGCACTGTGACCACATATATGACAGTACATTCTCCAGCTTTTAACACTGGCAGAAAGATCACAAATTTGCTGTCATTTTCTTTCAATCTTTCCATCTAAAAGTAGAGCAGAATGTACAGTGTTAATGTGCTGTATTGAATGTAAGCTATTTCACAGGTTTGCTTGTATTTTGAATTATACATTGCACCGTGTTGTGTTACATTCGATGGGTGTTTTGTGTATTTTGCTTTACATCTCTCTCTTTTTGGTTTCCCTTGTGGTTTTTCCACTGTTTCTATTTTCAAGTTTTGAGATGGCTCTCGATCTTGCTTGTGACGTCACGCATGATCAACCAATCAGCTGATATACTGGCAGGATAAAAGGCCCTGTTTGCACTGTTTCAGTAACCAGAGCAGCGTCAGATCTCATGCAACTCTTGAGTCCTGAAAGTCCAGTTGGCCACGACTGGTTTGAAAATATGGTTTCTAAACTTTAGTAGATCTTTGTTTTTGTTATTTGGTTTTGTTCAAACACTATGTGTTTTGGTTAACCACTTGGTTGCAATTGATTTCTTTATTGGATTTTATGTTGTTGTGTTGTATTAATGCCCTTTATTTTGTACAATTCAGCTTATTGTTGATCTAATACACCATTCGCAAACAACTCGACTGAATATTGATCTTATAGCTTCTTCAGTGTTAGTGTAGGCTAGTTTATGAGTGATTGCCAGCTGTTTTATTTCTGTTTTTAGTTTGCGTAGTTTAGTTGAGGCGTTGCATATTTTGGTTTTGTTTCATTTTCAATTTGGTATATAGTTTAGATGTTTGGGTTAACAGTTGTGGGAAGTGTGTTGTTTTGATTTTTTTGATTTGGCGGCCCCTATATGTTTCTGTTTCTTACATTTATATTGTTTTTAAATTATTCATAGTGCGCGCAATAATAAAAAAAAATGCATTGCATTTTCTACCTTCACTGAAAAAAAATATTCATTGAATTTACTTTTTTTTTAAGGTAAGTGGTTTCAATCAATTTATTTTAGCTACATTTAAATAAACACATGTAGTTGATTGACATTTAAAGGATGACAGTGTGCATGGGGCCCAGAGGTTGACATGGGCTTACTACGAATCCCCCACACAAAATGAAAGTGATTTTGAGGGGACCACATGTCAAATTCAGTGTACAGAGCCTTGAAATCCTAGCGACACCACTGCACACCTCAGCAGATATACACAACTTAAATAGTGTAGAATGATCCCCTTTACATCATCAAGCATGTAACAGTTGTTTTTAATAGAGTTTAGTCAGTTGATGGGTTCTTTACTTAATTTCAGTAGGTGCTTCCTGTGGAATCAACAGCCACATGACTGGGTTTCGCTTTGACTGTCTCTAAATAGTGGGGAATATTCTGGGGAAACACATGCAGACATGCTCGTAATAAAACAAAAAATGCTGCTTTTACTTTCATGTTTGAGAAGGCTGGCCCATGCGATATGCGTGTTTTAATTTGACACACAAGATAACGATTATTTTCATTGTATCTGGATGAATAGTTATCCGAAATTTCCATTTACACACTAAATATCAAATGATTGGGTTATTTTCGGTTTGGAAGAACGAAAGAGAAACGACATACTACGATCACCGGAGCAACGCCGTTCGAATCAGCTCAACAGAGACCGCGCTGACATGATGGGATACTGCTATGTTGTGCTCGCTCTTTTTATTTTGCTCGTTCACGGTAAGACGCTTACATTTGTATCCTCAACACTGTCGGGTTTCAATGATCGACATGGCGATTTCACACCAACTCCTAAAATATTATCCTGTATTTGTCGCTGTTTTAAATAATTTAATATATTTTCATAATACAGTACCACGGATTTCCTTGTTCTGTGTTTCTGGGTGGCATTTATTTGATGTAGTTCTAGTACCTGTTCTGAACAAGGAAATGGCGAAAAGCGACCCAGCAAGTGTGGTTTGCTCAGTGACAAAACATGACGCATATGGTGGCTTTATTCTTTTTACACATATGGACGTCTTACATTTGACTGTCATCGGCCTGATTAAAGCACATCGAATAGGCGATATATATATATATATATATATATATATATATATATATATATATATATATATATATATATATATATATATTTATTTATTTATTATATTTAGTTATATTTAAACAGTACGTTTGTTTTGAAAGGCTTTTATCTTGTAAATGGAACAAAAAGTCACATTTGTGATGTTCCTGGTAAAAAATAAAAATAAGTTAGTGTGATACACAGTATATTTCCTGCATATTTTACTGGGTAAAATCTTCTCACCTGATTAATTGTTTTTGTTTTCTCACGATGTGGGGCATGGTTTAGAGTCATGGTAATCATCTCCTCCACACTCAGTGATTTGTGGTGTGGGTACACCTTACTGCAGGCACCTTCAAATAATAATTATTAGATCACAGAAATTATAATGCATATAGAAAGTAGAATCTCTGAAGTATTCAAATTTAATCGCATTTTCAAAACAGACTATTGCAACTCTGAATATTTAAATACAGAGAACACTTGAATTGTAAACAACAGTATGCATATGCAATCAAAGAGATTCTGTCACTTTCCAGTGCACTTTTTGTAACCTTAGAGACAGACAAGTTGTCACGAGTAAAGATTTGACGCTTACGTATTATCACATCATTAATCAGAAGTTTCTGAAATGTTTTTTTTTCCTTTTGTCCCTTTGTAGCTGTACTCTGCCCATTGGGAATTTTCTCCAATTTTATGCAGCATTCTCCTTATACCATCACCCAAACTGCCTCCTCTCTGAAGACAAAGATATCGCATCTACAAATAACAACAATAATCAGTTATTAAAGCACAGTGCCGGAAGTGCATTGCATAATGTAAAACAGCATAGTGTGATATGTTTCAAGACATACAATTTTCTTACGAAAGTCAACAACTTTCAGCATTTTACATAGTTCTTCCAATTCCTCCACTGTCTTGCAAGGCTCCTCTAGCACCTCAGTTAGGTCAGAGGCAGAGGCAGAGGTAGAGGTGCTTGGCTGGCTTGCTGATTGCTGGATTGCTTCAAGTGCTGTCTTTATATCAGCATGCATTGGATCCAGTTTTAAGTGTAGTCTCCTCTCCAAACCCTCAAATAACTTATAGATTTCTGTGAAAATTTGTTGTCAAATATCAGTTACATTACAAACTAAAAAATATGTATAATAATAAAAAACATTATTTGTGAACTACCCATAAACATATATCAGTATATACACTGGCCATTTTATTAGGTACACCTTGCAAGTAACGGGTTGGACCCCCTTTTCCCTTCAGAACTGCCTTAATTCATTGTGGCATAGACTCAACAAGGTGTTGGAAACATTACTCAGAGATTTTGGTCTATATTGACATGATAGCATCACGCAGTTGCTGCAGATTTGTTGACTCTGCAATCCATGACGTGAATCTCCCGTTCCACCACATCCCAAAGGTGCTCTATTGGATTGAGATCTGGTGACTGTGGAGGCCATTTGAGTAAAGTGAACTCATTGTCATGTTCAAGAAACCAGTCTGAGATGATTTGAGCTTTGTGACATGTTGAATTATCCTGCTGGAAGTAGCATCAGAAGATGGGTACACTGTAGTCATAAAGGCATGACATGGTCAGCAACAATACGCAGGTAGACTGTGGCATTTAAACAATGCTCAATTGGTACTAAAGAGCCCAAAATATCCCCAACACCATTACACCACCAGCAGCAGCCTGAACCGTTGAGACAAGGCAGGATGGATCCATGCTTTCATGTTCTTTATGCCAAATTCTGACCCTACCATCTGAATATTGCAGCAGAAATCAAGACTCATCAGACCAGGCAACGTTTTTACAATCTTCAATCGTCCAATTTTGGTGAGCTTGTGCACATTGTAGCCTCCGTGTCCTGTTCTTATCTGACAGGAGCGGCACCCGGTGTGGTCTTCTGTTGCTGTAGCACATCTGCTTCAGGGTTCGACGTGTTGTGTGTTCAGAGATGGTATTCTGCATACCTTGGTTGTAACGAGTGGTTATTTGAGTTTCTGTTGTCTTTCTATCATCTCTAACCAGTCTGTTCATTCTCCTCTGACCTCTGACATCAACAAGGCATGTTCTTCCACACAACTGCCGCTCACTGGATATTTTCTCTTTTTCAGACCATTCTCTGTAAACCCTATAGTTGGTTGTGTGTGAAAATCCCAGTAGATCAGCAGTTTGTGAAATACTCAGAGCAGCCCGTCTGGCACCAACAACCATTCCACGTTCAAAGTCACTTAAATCCCCTTTCTTCCCCGTTCTGATGCTCGGTTTGAACTTCAGCAAGTCGTCTTCACCACATCTAGATGTCTAAATGCATTGAGTTGTTGCCATGTGATTGGCTGATTAGCAATTTGTGTTACCAAGCAATTGAACAGGTGTACCTAATAAAGTGGCTGTTGAGTGTATATATTAGTGGTGCAACGGTTCACAAAATTCATGGTTTGTTTCGTTGCGACACAGTTGTGTCACGGTTCGGTATGTTTGGTATGGGAGTAATTGTTATGTTGCAATGTTGGAAATAGTTCTGTTTTAAACCATGAAAATTATAAGTATAATATAATTTTCCTTTGTACCTTGAAACTGCTGATTTGTGGAACTTGAATGATGTGTCTCAGACTGGAATGTTGAAACTGAAAGAACTGTAAACATATCACAAAAAACAAAACAAAACAAGAATATCCATTACAAATCTGTTGGCACAGACTAGCAGGCTATCCAGTTAGTTAACACATTTGATTTGTGCCATAGATTACATGAAAATTAATTGTCCACCTATTTTCTTTCAGTTAGAATTTTGTTTTCGAAAAGTCTCTGATTTCTTAGCATGCAGTAATGACCACTGATTACTTAAACTAAAATAAATCAAACTGTTTATTTAAAGAGTCATACAGTTTTATACAAGGAATCAATAGCTTCTGGAGCACCAGTACAATCAGGCATTCTTCGCTCTTTCACAGTACAAACTCCGTCTCCCCAGAGCATTATGGTAAATCCATTCTTAAAGCTGAACAATAAATAGCATTATATACTGCTTATGTTGCTATTACTGAAGACAATTAAACATTCATGACTATTATTAATATTTATTTGTTCAGAAATAAAGTCAAACAGTAATATTATGAAATATTATTACAATTTAAAATAACAGATTTCTATTTAATATATTCAACATTTTACTTATTTCTGTGATGGCTAAAGCATTCTAATTTGCTGCTGATTTGCAGCTTAAGAAACTATTCTAATTACTATCAATGTTGAAAACAGTTAATGACCCCAATCTTCTAAATTATATAAAAAACTTTTACATTTAATTATTACTTATTGTTTTTTATTTTATTTTTTATTTTATTTTTTACTTACTTATTACTTTTATTATTGTGTTCAATAAATTGGATCACAACATAGGACAGTTAATTTGTGAAAAGACTATTACACTATTACAGATTTGAAATAAAAGGTGTCAGATATTTTTATTATATTATAAAATCATTATAGCACAAATGTAAACAGTTTTAAGGGGATATTTGCTAAATAATACGTAAAGGATCAGTATGCACGTTTTAAAGAATACAGAGTTCTTTCAAAACCAATAATAAATATTTCAATCCAAAGTAACTGCTTATTTTTGTTAGTAAAACCATATCCACAAATTGCCATGTACTTTTGT
The DNA here is from genome assembly GCA_027422435.1 of Schizopygopsis pylzovi. Classification (NCBI taxonomy): domain Eukaryota; kingdom Metazoa; phylum Chordata; class Actinopteri; order Cypriniformes; family Cyprinidae; genus Schizopygopsis; species Schizopygopsis pylzovi. Next base: position 7,987,122 of record CM049825.1, on the reverse strand, counting down.
TTGTTTGTGTGTGTGTATTGTAATTTAGCTATAGTTATTTGCACTAGCAATGTAAAACTGAAAAAAGGTGTTAGGTCTGATGATAAAAGACTGTTGATTGTTATAACACATTATTAAGGAACTGTCAAATGTGGTACATGGCAGATCTGGTAGATGTCCTCGGAACGTCCGGCTGTGAACGTTATTAATCGGACCAAATGTAGACCTAAGGGGATGTTCGCAAAGTCCAGGGGATGTCCCCTGTTTGCTATTAGGGCTGCATTTTAATGTCCGGTTATTTGTCTTACCTGTGTTATTTTCCACTTTCTTTTCTTCATGTTTTCCTTGGCTGCATTCATCACTCTATAACATTCTTTTAGAGCTCCTGGGATGCATCCTTATTTTCTTCATGCATGGGGAATACATGAACCTAAATATACGCTTATATGTTAAATTATATTATTAAAGGGTATCATGATTTTGAGGATTAAATGCTGAAAACAGACTCCTGATTTGATGACATTTTTAGTTACAGAAGTTACTCCTATTTCCTTTTTCAAGAAATACAAATATTTATCAATTGATTATCAATCTGCAAAACTAAAACAAAATATTTGTTGTATTCTATTATCATAGTTAAAAAAAGTGATTTTGTTTTAAGGAATAGGGTGTAGTCAGCTAAATTGGGCTTACTTTTTGGTTACTTATAATACCATCAAATATGCTATGCATGAGAACTGCGATATTTATTTATAAATTAGCATGGGTCTATTAAATGTGTATATATTTTTTAAATGTCAAAAAGTATAATTGTCTTAAAATCAGCATACCTTCCTGAGCCACAGCAAAATATTCTGTTAAGATGGGCCAATATAAGAAGAAACAATACAAGATTGGTTATTATGACTGACTATAAAACCTATTTAAGAGACGATGCCACAACCTTATTTGGCCCATTTTAGCACCCTACCCTTTAAAATCCGATATGAGTTTATATTTTAGTTTAATTTTTGTCAACTCTCTGTCTGAGTTGAAAGGTGTCAGGTCTGATAAAAGCCCACGCATTGACTGGATTTTTCAAGTGTTTTATTGGAAATGGCAGATGAGGGACGACGTTCACAAACTGGCTCGGGTGAATGTCCTCCGAAAATCCGCCAGTGAACGTCAAAAAGAGGACCAATTGCAGACGTTAGTGGACGTCCTCAAAACGTCCGCTAGCGAACGTTACACAGCGGACCAAATCCGGACGTACTCCGAATGTCCGCCCGCGAACGTTATAAAGCGGACGTACTGCAGACCTAAACGGACGTTCCGAACGTCCGGGGGACGTCCCCTGTTTGCTGGGGTTAGGCCTACTCAAAATAAAACCAATATTTTGTAATAATAGCACCATTTTCTTAAGTGTTTTCATGGAATATAGTTATTTATTCGTAATAAGAAATATTGTGAATTTGTCAAAATAACGTAACGTTAGGCTACTGATGCTCAAATAACTTACGTTCATGATATTATGTTGAGATTAAGTAGGGTGACCATATTTTGATTACCGAAAACCAGGACACTCGGCAGGCAATGAGATACTCAAATGATACTCGAAGTTTACTCAAAGATGCCTTATTAATTTCAATATATTTAAAGTATGCCTCCTCTGTATGGATATAAAATTGTTATATTACAAAATACTATCTATAACCAAAGACACAAATTCAGATAGGCTTCTCAGAGGTTACTCAACATGTTATGTATGACAGGTTTCACAAATTATTTCAGTGCTTCACGTGTGACTTCAACAGAGTGGGGCGCTAAAACACCATTCACAGTGGCTTCGGTCTTAGCGCGGGCACTATTAAACTGTTTGGCGGTGTCAGAATCTGGGAATGCCTTTTTTAGCAATGCATCCTCAGATTTCCCGGGTCTCACAAAGAACTCCGTCAACTTTGTTGAACTACTCTCACCTCGCACAGCTGTTTTTTGGCGTCTATGTGAGCTTTGAGATCTGTGGCACCGAAACATATGACCACGGTCAAGCCAGCCGCGATTGAAATTAAGGCGCGTGTATTACAATGATTACGGTAATCACAGGAACAATACAAAGGAGACGCGATTTTAGAGCGCTTTTCTTCTGGACGCCCAGAACTGAGATATGACATTTTTCGTGATTTTTTTTTTTTGGACATCTGCTTTAAACTTTGTGTTATTTATTGGCTTCTTTTTGACGGTTCTGTATTACTATATTTTTCAATACCTTTCAAATCATTGCAAGATTCATAGAAAAAGAGATATGGGACATTAATCAATTTAGAGGGGTATTAAGACCCCATTTCTAATAAGTAGAAGAAATGAATGGTCAGTTCTTATATGAGACGTCCCATACTATATGCACACCTCATATGAAACCAGTTTACTGCAGCGTTTTTGAGATATGGGACATTATTCGATTTAGAGGGGTATAAAGAGCTAATTTCTAATAAGTACAAGAAATGAATGGTCAGTTATTATATGGGAGTCCCATACTATATGCACACCTCATATGAAACCATATTACTGCAGCGTTTTTGAGATATGAGACATTACTACACTTTAGAGAGCTATAAAGACCCCATTTCTAATAAGTACAAGAAATAAATGGTCAGTTCTTATATAGGACATCCCATACTACATGCACACCTCATATGAAACCATTTTACTGCAGCGTTTTTGAGATATGGGACATTAATACATTTTAGAGAGCTATAAACACCCCATTTCTAATAATTACAAGAAATGAATGGTCAGTTCTTATATAGGACACCCCATACTACATGCACACCTCATATTAAACTATTTTACTGCAGCGTTTTTGAGATATGGGACATTAATACATTTTGAGGACTATAAAGAGCTAATTTCTAATAAGTACACAAAATTAATGGTTAGTTCTTATATGGGACGTCCCATACTTTATGCACTCCTCATATGAAACCATTTTACTGCAGCGTTTTTGAGATATGGGACATTATTCGATTTAGAGGGGTATAAAGAGCTAATTTCTAATAAGTACAAGAAATGAATGGTCAGTTCTTATATGGGAGTCCCATACTATATGCAGTCCTCATATGAAACCATATTACTGCAGCGTTTTTGAGATATGAGACATTATTACTCTTTAGAGAGCTATAAAGACCCCATTTCTAATAAGTACAAGAAATGAATGGTCAGTTCTTATATAGGACACCCCATACTACATGCACACCTCATATTAAACTATTTTACTGCAGCGTTTTTGAGATATGGGACATTAATACATTTTGAGGACTATAAAGAGCTAATTTCTAATAAGTACAAGAAATGAATGGTCAGTTCTTATATGGGACGTCCCATACTACATGCACACCTCATATGAAACCATTTTACTGCAGCGTTTTTGAGATATGGGACATTATTCGATTTCGATTCGAGGGATAATACCCCTCTAAATTGATTAATGTCCCATATCTCTTTTTCTATGAATCTTGCAATGATTTGAAAGGTAGAAAAATATAGTAATACAGAACCGTCAAAGACACCAATAAATAACACAAATATTAAAGCAGATGTACAAAAAAAAAATCACGAAAAATGTCATTATATCTCAGTTCTGGGCGTCCAGAAGAAAAGCGCTCTAAAAGCGCGTCCCCTTTGTGTTCACCTTTATTTCAATCGCGGCTGGCTTGACCGCGGTGATCTACCGCGTTAGAAAAACATTTCACTTGATGCGGTAGTCGTTCACAGCGAGAGCAAACAATAAATACAATGGTAACTATATCTGTGTCCACACCAGTGAACGATAACTGTCTGATTATTCAAAGTAATGCAAAGCACTGGATATAGGGGACCTGTAGCTGCTGCTGCTTGCGTTTCGCAAAGATACCAAAGGAAAAACACGCTTTGGGGTAGGCTATGACAACCTTCAAAGACGAGAGGAGTGCTTTGAGACTTATCTTGTCTCTTAAAGACAAAGTTCATTCATACTTCAGAATGAGTAAGCTTTTGTTTTTCTTGCACTTACACAACTTTACCAGTAGATATCCTCAGCATGCATGTTTCCAGTGAATCTAACCCTAATCAAACACACCTGAAGCAGCCAATCAAACTCCTCAAGATCAAATACACAGGCAGGTGTGCTGAAGCAGGTTGGACACAAACTTTGGAGAATAGTGGGTTCCCATGGATAGGGTTGAAGATATAAATATATGCCATGCCTCCAAGACATCTTATTAGTTTTTGTTAATACATATTTGTTCTTGGTCTGTTTTATTGTTGTTGTATAACATCAGTTTGCTGCACATTTATATGTTTATATACCAGTTTGAAGATTTATTCACTGTGACATCCCCATTTTATTATAGTTTCCTGGTGAATAATTTAGTTTGGTTTATAATGAACTCATTTCTTCTCCAGGTGCTTTTAGTGTTGGCACTGACGGACTGTCAGCATTTGTGATGGAAGGAGATTCAGTCGACCTACACACTAATGTTGAAACACAACAACAAGAATATATTAAATGGTATTTTAAAGACACTAGAATCGCTCAAATCACTGGAGATTTCAGTTTTATCTGTACAGATGTTCAGTGTAATGAAGGCACTGAGAGATTCAGAGACAGACTGAAGCTGGATCATCAGACTGGATCTCTGACCGTCATGAACATCACAAACACAGACTCTGGACTTTATGAATTAAAAATCATCAGCATCAGAAAAAGCTGTGAAAATACTTTTAGTATTACTGTTCATGGTGAGTCATTTAATACATTTATCCATTTAAAATATTAAATTTCAGTTTGATTTAAAACCTTTTTGTATATTATCATCTGTTTTTATGAGATGTTTGTTTGAATGAGAATTTGATGTAAAATAAGTTTATAAAATGTGCACAAAACAGAGATGCGTTGCTTTTTAAAGAGCATGAATATCCATAAATATCCTTCATCAGCTGTTGGTTTGTGTTTCAGATGTTTCTGCTGCTGAACGAGATGAAATGAAGAGAAAGTCAGTGAACGAAGGAGAATCTGTCGCTTTAGATCCTGGTGTAATCAAAAACCCAAATGATTTGATGGCGTGGCATTTTAATGACCTCTGCATCGCTGAAATCAGTGAAGAACCCAGAAAGATCTGTACAGATGTTCAGTGTATAAATGGTACTGACAGATTCAAAAACAGACTGAAGCTGGATCATCAGACCGGATCTCTGACCATCACAAACACCAGAATCACAGACTCTGGACTTTATAAACTACAGATCATCAACAGCAGTTTCAGCATAACTAGGAGCGTCAGTGTTACCGTCACTGGTGCGTGTCATTTAGTTTAATTCCCTCATGCAAATTTTAAATAGTTCAGCTTTTTTTCTTTCTTTTTTTTTTTTAAATCAACCCAGTATATATATTTTTTTTTCATTGTGTTTGGAAATATTAAGCTTTGACTAAGTATCAAATGGAGTGGAACATTTCTGGAAGTGTCCAAAATTGAATGAATGTTTCAGAAATTTACTGGAACATTTCCACCTGTTTTCATCAACCCTAATATTACACTATAATTGAGATCATCACCTTCATGTCCAGTGACACAACCAAGACATGCTCTTCAGAAGACTAATGTTAACATTAAAATGAATTAGTTTTTCTGACAGCTGATGATGTGAGTGTTTTAGCTGCTGTTCTTCAAAACCCACCAGATCCCATCATTCATGAGGGAAAAGTGTAAATCCTTGAAAAACACATTGGTAAATGAATTGCTCTTTAGTAACAATGACTGTTTCTCTTTAGCTGTTTCAGATTCAGGTCTGTCTTTGGCTGCTGTAGCAGGAATATGTGCTGCTGCTGTTGGTGTGCTGCTGCTGCTGGCTGTAACTCTTTGTTTACTGTACCGTTCAGTAGCAAGGAAAGGTGAGTATTTGCATTTTTTTGCACCCCAGATTTGGATAATTTAATATCCATTCCATCATGATCCAATACATATATTTTCTTAGTGTTGGGTACACATTTAAAGTACATTTCAGTTGTTATAATGAATCCGATGTAAACAGAGCAATGCATATATATAAGGCAAAAAGTAACAAGTGTTAATCTGATTATGAGCATTATAAAATGTAATATTCTCTAATTATAAGTACTTGCTTTTTGGAATCTGATTATGTAATACAGATTGTATGTAATCAATTACTACCCAGCTCTGATTACACATACAGCTGAATTAACAAGTTCATTTTTTTTTTAAAGATTACTCTAATTATCCAAAGTAATGTTTGTTTAATTGAGTTTGTTATTGTTGTTTAAACAGACATCAGGACACAGCACGATGATCAGGTAAGATACTATGAGCACTGAGTCTGTTTGTCGAATCAGAATTAGCTCTACACGTCGGCATCATGTTTGTGTGTTTTATGGTTTGACTCAGAAATCATTACATTGAAAGACCAATAATAACGGACATGAGGAGATTATACTCACTGTTTTACGTTATAATAAACAATGATGTGGATTCATTTTATATTATATAATTACAATAGTTTATTTAATTATATTAATATCATATTATTATTTTATATTTTGTTAGTTTATATTAAGTAAGTGCAAGGGTGTCGATATTTTTGGCCACAACTGTATATTACAGTGTAATTACACTTTCTATATGAAGCTGAATCGTTTGTCCTTTTCATATTTTTTTACCTACTGTGAATCTGTTTTCTTACAGGCGAATGGTGTTAATGATTTGTCACCTAATCAGAATGACATTCCACTGATGATCTAGAGACGAACACTACCAATGACTTGTCCCCGAATCACATGGAGATTGAGCCTGAGGCTGCCAGTGAGATTTAACATTACTAATTATTTGTCCAGATGGTCAAGATGGCGCCGAGGATGGCAGCCGTTTTGCGTGCCCCGGGAAAACTTTGCAGTTTTTCGTATGTTTTATTAGTTTTTTTTTGTTGTTTTACGTGTAAGATGTTGTTAGTATAACTGTCTACGATAGAGACACGCTTTTGAACATTGGTTCCTCCGTCGCACAACGCAAACCGGACTTTGAGTTCTTGAATGCCGGTGGATTGTTCACAGACACGGCATCAGATCCCTTTGTCTGGGCCGCGCATTCAAGGAAACGCCGCCGACGCCGAAAAAGAGGAAAAAGAGCTGGCGTTCTCGTCAGACTGAGATGCCGTGCTTTCCGACATCCTCTTCCAACCATTTTGCTGGCTAACTGGATAACAAACTCTGTGAACTGCGGGCACGCATCTCATACCAACGAGAAACAAGGGACTGCTGTGTTATTTGCGTCACAGAAACCTGGATGTCTGCGATGGTTCCAGACTCAGCCATCGAGCTCACGGGCTTCTCCGTGCACCGCTCGGAGAGAACAAAGGCGCTCACAGGGAAAAGCAGAGGCGGAGGTGTTTGTTTCTATATCAACAACTCATGGTGTAATGAAAGGAACATACACCAACAAATCCAGGAACAAATGGAACAAATCCTTCTGCTCCCCTGATCTGGAATTTCATACGCTTCTGTGTCGACCGTTCTGGCTACCGAGGGAATTTACAGCGATCATAATCACGGCTGTTTATATACCCCCCCCCCCCCCCAAGCCAACACAGACCAGGCACTCAGGGAACTGTACGGGAATATAAGTGAGCAGGAAACCGCGCACCCAGATGCAGCTTTTATTATCACGGGGGACTTTAATAAAGCCAACTTCAGAACAATAGCTCCAAAATACTTTCTACACGTCACCATCAACACGCGTGGAGATCGTATACTCGACCATTGTTACACTTCTTTCCGGGATGCATACAAGTCCCTCCCCCGCCCACCTTTCGGCAAATCGGATCACTCTTCCGTTCTGCTCCTGCCTACTTATAGGCAGAAACAGAAGCGTGAAGCACCCGCCCTCAGGACAGTCCAATGCTGGTCGGACCAATCGGACGCTATACTACAGGACTGTTTTGATCACGTGGACTGGGACATGTTCTGGGCAGCGTCTGATGACAACAGAGGCGTATTCAGATACGGTCACGATATAGTTCCGACCAAAACAATCCGTATCTACCCCAACCAAAAACCGTGGATTAACAGCGATGTTCGATCAGTCCTGTCAGCGCGGACATCTGCCTTTAAATCCGGAAACACTGACGATCGGAAACAAGGCAGTTACGATCTCAGGAGATCCATCAAGGCAGCCAAACAAACATAAAAACAAAGTTGAAGAACACTTCAACAACAATAACCCAAGAAGCATGTGGCAGGGCATCAACAACATCACAGGCTTTAAAGGGAATAAACCAGCTACTGTGAACATTGCTGTCTCTCTACCGGACGAGCTCACACGGCTGCAGCAGAAGAGGTGAGTCCGCTCTCGCTTTCTGTCGCGGATGTAACCCGGCCCAGATGGTATACCAGGCCGTGTGCTCAAAGCATGCGCTTTCCAGCTAGCCGGGGTTTTTACAGATATTTTCAATCTGTCCCTCTCTCTGTCTGTGGTTCCCGCATGCTTCAAAAAATCCACCATTGTGCCTATACCGAAGAAAAATAAAATCACATGCTTGAATGACTGGAGGCCCGTTGCTCTGACCCCCATCTTCAGCAAGTGTTTTGAGAAGCTCGTCAGAGACTACATCTGCTCTGTGCTGCCTGCTTCACTGGACCCACTACAATTTGCATACCGCAGTAACCGTTCCACAGACGATGCTATTGCCTTCACCCTGCACACTGCTCTCTCCCACCTGGAAAATAAGAACACCTATGTGAGGATGCTGTTCGTGGATTATAGTTCAGCATTTAACACTATTGTGCCTGCCACACTGGTTTGAAGCTCCAGACTCTGGGACTGAACAGATCTCTGTGCAGCTGGATCCTGGACTTCTTGACAGGCAGAAGTCAGGTGGTCAGAATGGGCAACAACACATCATCTCCCCTGATCCTCAACACTGGTGCACTGCAGGGTTGCGTCCTCAGCCCACTCCTGTACTCCCTGTACACACATGACTGTACAGCTACACACAGCTCCAACGTCATCGTCAAATTTGCTGATGACACACCGGTGATAGGCCTGATCACAGACAACGATGAGACGGCCTACAGAGAGGAGGTGAGTACCCTGACTAAATGGTGTCAGGAGAACCACCTCTCACTCAACATTGACAAGACCAAGGAGCTGGTGGTGGATTACAGGAGACAGAGCAGAGAACACACACCCATCACCATTGACAAGACACCTGTGGAGCGGGTGAGCAGCTTTAAGTTCCTCGGCGTTCACATCACCGAGGATCTCACATGGTCTGCTCACACAGATGCAGTCCTGAAGAAGGCACATCAGCGTCTCTTCTTCCTGAGAAGGCTGAGGAAGTTTGGAACGAGCCCCAGCATCCTCAGATCGTTCTACACCTGCACTGTGGAGAGCATCCTGACCGGATGTATCACCGCCTGGTTTGGAAACCGCGCCGCTGACAACCACAATGCTCTGCAAAGGGTCGTGCGAACTGCCCGCCACATTGTTGGAGGTGAGCTTCCCTCCCTCCAGGACATCTACACCAGGCGGTGTACAAGGAAAGCCCGGAGGATTATCAAAGACTCCAGCCACCCGTCCCACAGACTGCTCTCTCTGCTGCCCTCAGGGAGACGTCTCCGCAGCATCCGATCCCGCACTAGCCGACTGAGGGACAGCTTTTTCCCTCAGGCTATCAGGCTAATGAACAGTCAGAAATAACTCACCTACATCACACTCCCACTGCCATGCACTGCACTTTAACACAGTTCAACTGGACTACACGCACACACTGCACTAACACATCTGCTATCACTGGACACCATACAATGCACATCCACGACATTGCATATGCATAATCTGTTGCACCTTTGCACAACTATCTGCTGCTCAACCAATCTGCTGTTAATTTATAATCTGTTGCACCTTCACATTATTACTATGTATAGACTACATAATGTATAGATAGTGTACATAATGTAGATGTGCACATACGGTGTATAATGTGTAGTTGAGAACTAAGTATGCCTTTATAGTACACTGTGTACTGAGTATATGTATGTGTATTTTGCACATTGTCTTCTGTACAGTCTGTAAATATGTACTGTCCATATGTAAATTGTTGTTTTTCTTTTTTTTGCACTGTCTGGAGCACGCTCTTAATAATTTCACTCACCAAGGCACTTGTGCTGCGGTGATGTGACAATAAAAGTGATTTGATTTGATTTGATCGGCTTTACGTAAACCAATCAGCTGCTTGGAAGAGTTTCATGACAGGAATATATATGTATTCTCTACCAGTATGTATGTTCTCTCTTCACTCTTTGTATCACATATTTTGGTGATATTGTGATGTCTGAATATTTGTTTTAATTTAGCGGTTCATCAGAAGCATAGCACCCAGAAACTCAATAAAAATGTTCTATTTTTAGTTTATCACATGGAAATTTACCTATATGTATATTTATTATAATAAAATATTAAATAAAATATTAATCACACCAATTAGGTGTGCTGTCATGTCATTGTCTGTTATTTACTGTTCTTGTTTTATTCTTTTGTTATATTTTTTTTTTATTGAATATCAAGTGCATTGCATATTGGGTTACAGTATCACACACACAATAAGCTCTGTTGGCTACTTTGTTAAAAACGTAACACAAGCAAAACATTGCTCACTAGTACTCTCTCTAAAAACAGCACAACTTCTACCCGATAATAATAAATATAGCCACGTTTATAGCTCTAGTCTAACCCAATAAAATTGTATATTTAACCCAATCAAGTTGTTTAAAGTTAAAAAGGCAAGGGTAAATGTGTGTGTTGTTCACTTTTTAATAATGTATTATGATTTGGGACACACTGATTCTAATCTTGAATACTATTTAGGGTGGATAGCCTGCGGATTAGGATGCAGCAGATAACTGTATCACTGGGATAGTGGGACAAAAATATTTTCATAGACACCTGCTAAAAAATGGCCCATTCAAAAGGCTGGGAAAAATCTTGCATTTATTTAATAATTTACAGTGTGACTCTCCTAGTTAGGATTATAGTTTCTCATTCTTAGGCACTGCTATAAATGAGAGTAGGAAGGAGCTAGAGAAGGGATTCACAATGTATTGCATTCTTGCAATGCAAATGGCCAGTCAATGATTTAGATCAGATTCCAGTAGGATACACATATAAATTATGTTTTATTAACAAGGTTCGGGAGGAGCACGATCAGATAATCAACCAATTTGGCACAGGTGTAACTCGTTTACCATCCTAACTAGCACAATACGGGTATATATATATGCAGCCTACTTACCTCTGTCCTACAACAGTTTTCCAGCATCCCTCCTTCACCCCAACTCCTGATCTATTTTCATCCCATATTAGGGATAGGGGGAGTTATTTGGGTTTGGGCTATATTCCGGGCTCGGAGCCTTCCCCCGGGGCAGCATGCCCAAATTATGCTTACTAATTGCTATCAGATTAGATGTAAGGATGAACTCGTGAATCAGATTTGGACTTACAGTGTGAGCATGGCCCACTAATGTCAACAATAGGTTTGATTTTAGAGGTTTTGTCGAATCTCAACTGTAGTAAGTTAATCACCAGTTTCATATTAAAAACAGTGATCAGTAAGCAGAATTTAAGGTTGTGTCCACCACTGAGGTTCTATTACACTTTCTTGCCCTGGTTCAATGCTTCTAGGTTAAAGTGTCTGAGTTGTGCATAAAAGCAGGAAGAAGCTCTTCACCTACAAACTTCATGCTCTAAATGCCAGTTCTCTCATGCACAAGATGTTTGTCCACCCAACAGAACAAACCGCGTTGCTGAAGAAAACCGACCACAACAGCTTTCAGTTTGACTCAGAAGCTGAACTTACCATATGCAAGACTAGTAACATGAGATGCAGACAGTTTGTAACTTTCTGAACTTTGCATTTCCATGCACAACAATTGACTAAACTGAATATCCAATCATTTTTAAAACACTAGAGTTAGCTAGATTAATATACTTATTATTAGAGTAAAGTTCTTCTACTTTTATATATTGTGATGGAATTTTCCTTATGGGTATTAATCAAAACCGTGAAACCTATATTCAAATGTGTGCATTATATGTTTTCTCACTCATAGTTAGAAAAGCATTCTTTGTGTGATTTACTATGGGAGAGGTAAGGAAAAGCAGATGGTTAAAGGGTCATCATGAGGGCATTTACAACTTATAGCCTGGGGGTCAGGGGGGCATTTGCCTGCCCTTTCTGTATAACCATTAATAGGTGAACGAACTGGCATCTCTCCCTGTAGGGAGGGGGAGAAAGAAGGCCTTGAAACAAAGGGGACTATAAAACAGACCGGCACTGCTTTCTTTTATCTCTCTCTGTCTTCCCTCACTGACTCAGCTCATGTGTATTGGTGACAAGGAGATCTTCTCTTGCAAGAGAATAAATACTTTTATTACAACAATTTGGACTCAGAATTGTCTCTTACTCAGTGATGATGTTTATATGAAAGAAATTGCCACAACAATTTGGTGTCAGAAGTGGGATTCCTTGGACGTGACTTCTGGACCTGACAGCAGACGGAGGCAGGCCACCTTGGAGCTGAAAGTTCCAACCCTACCTCGCAAAAAAAAGATTCAGAGACGAGGGACCGTTTCCACTGTTGGGACCGGAGGGATCGACCACTGGAATCAAAAAGAACCCAGGTGGCACAAAGCGACATCTCTGGTAAGAGTCAATTAAATTCAATTTAATTAGGGTGAAATTCAGTTTAAAGAGTGAAATTGAACCATATTGGCTGAAAATTGTTTCTGTGGTAGAGTAATCTGAGCACGAACGTTCAGATTAGGTAACCTGAGATTAATTTGAGATCTGTATGGATCAAGAGGGTTTCAAACAGGTACCGAGGTTAATTGGGGTTAGAAAAAATCGAAAGATTTTGATAAATCACAATTAAGAGGGCACTAATAGTGCAACCCGATCCGATTGCGGGATAAGAGAAAATCGGATCTGCTGGAGACGTCTAGCAGATTAAAGAGATTAATGCGTGAGTAAATCCACAGAAAGCAGAAAACAGCCAGTATGGGAATGTCTCAGAGCAAGCTTGTGAAATATGATACACCGGTGTACTACCAAATGAAAAAATATTATGGTCAGAAATGTATGCAAGATATTGAAAAATTAATCAAGCATCATGATTTTCCCAAAGAGGGAACATTGAGCCTCACAAGACTGAAAGTGGTGAGAGACTCAGTTGAACAAAGTAGCGACAAACAACCAGGTTGTTGTTGCAAATGTGTTAAACATGTATGTAAAAGATGTGAACAAACAGTAGATTGTTGGCTCAAGGAAGCAGATAAAAGAGAAAGAAAGCAAATGCAAAAAGAGCTAGCAGGAAGAAAAAATGAAAAGTGTGAAAGTCTATCTGTATGCGTGTCTGCACCACCAGAACCGACTAACCCACAGTATGCTTGTGTTTCCCCACATGAAAATACGGTGAGGCCGGCACCGCCAGAATACAAAACACACATCTACCCAATGGAGCAGCTGAGTGCATTGAAATTCGACCCCGACCTCGACTGTTCTCCGGCAAAACAACCGCAGCAGGACGCACACGCAGCGCGAGGCGCTGAACGAGAGGTGCGAGAAACAGCACGAGCAGCGCAGGCGGCGGAAGCAGGACGCACAAGAACGAGCAGCGCGAGACGCTGAATGAACAAGCACGAGCAAGCGCGAGTGACAGAGGGGGAGAGAGAGATGCAGCTGGCTGTTGTACAGATTAAAGCGAGCACGAGCGCAGCACCAGCGAAGCCAAACTGGACTAACAAGAAGAAAAGAGGGTATCAAGGGAAGTGGAAATGTGGACTGTGTGCGACCAATGAACATGAATTTTCTAGCTGCACGAAGTGCAGGCTGTGCAAGAACGATGGACACTGGGCACAGGATTGTCCAGAGGCGCGTAAGGCGGATTGAAACGAGAGGAACTGAGAACAGGAGAGGAGAGGGCGGGTGACAGGCATTCAGCAAGCTACGAAAAAGGGAAGTAAAAATTTATTGACACACACACACAACACGCTCACATACACTGATTCAAATACCGCTCTCTGCAATGAAGAAAAGCTTGCAAACCCTTTATGTGTGATTGTTGAAGATTTGAATAAGGCTATGTGCAATGAAGAAAAGCTTGCAAACCCTTTATGTGTGATTGTTGAAGATTTGAATAAGGCTATGTGCAATGAAGAAAAGCTTGCAAACCCTTTATGTGTGACGGCTGAAGTTTTGAATAATGCTGGTACGGATGAATGTCTGAGAATGTACAAAAGTTTAGGGTTTTTGAGGCTACCGAGATATCCCATGTTAGTTGACGGGACAATGATAGACTTTATGGTTGATTCGGGGGCCGCTCGATCCACCATAAGACCATGTGACTTGCCATGTGAACCAAGAATGACGGATTTAGTGTTTGAAAGCACGTCCGCGTCAGGGCATATCATTTCAGAAAATTATACTGTGCCGTTGGAATGTGAAACGGAGGGGGGCAGGGCATTGAAACATGCGTTTTTGTGCTCTGAGACCTGTCCGGTTCCGTTAATGGCCAGGGATCTAATGTGTAAATTAAATCTGAAACTCACTGCTGGGCCGTTTGGGATAGAGATTGAAGAGGAACAGCAGATGAGTTGTGCAAAATTTGAGCCACAGTGGGCTTACGAGTGGCAGATAAAAGATTCTGATTGGGCACGAATGATTTTGAAACTGGCAGAAGATCGAACAGTATCAGCTAACACAGAAAGTATGTTGCCTGACAGATTACATTGTACGTCATATGTCGTGGTCGAGCGTGAACCTCAATATGAGGAAGAGTGGTTTAACGGGGCAGAAAGTGAGACAATAAGGTTTAATAAGATTTTCTGGAATAAAAATGTGTGTGTGCTTTCAGCTTGCCTGTCAGAAAAACAAATGCAGCTGTATTTGATAACGGGGAAGTCTGCGCCTCACTTATCACTAACCAAGGCCACTGAGCAGAAGTGGGCCGCTTTAGGCCTGCTTGTGAGAGGATTTATTTCTGCCACAGATTGGGCGGAAAAGCCAAACGGGCAGAAACACAGTGAAAATGAAGGGGTTTTTATGGAGGAATGTGAGTTTGAGGTTGCCGTACAGAGAATTGTGACTGCTGTTGTCGAGACGTCAATGGAGAAGCATGAGCACGGATCTATTTCTGCCACAGATATTCATCCTGTCTTGGCAGAAATACCTTCAAAATTGTGGGCAAAACACAAATATGATGTTGGGTTGATTAGAGGGTGTGAACCAGTTGTAATCACTCCAAAGTCCGATTACAGGCCATGTCAATCGCAATATCCCCTGAAGAAGGAGGCATTGCGAGGGATACAGCCGGTTTTTGAGTCTCTCCTGAAGGAGAGAGTAATAATTCCCTGTCATGATTCTCCAGTGCGAACTCCTATTTTCCCCGTGAAGAAAATAACATCTAACACAAGCGAACCAGTCACGTGGCGATTCGTGCAGGATCTGCAGGCTGTAAACTCAGCCGTTATTGCGAGAGCTGCCCGCGTACCTAATCCATACACAATTTTGTCACAAATTCCGCAAAATGCAATGTATTTCACTGTGGTTGATTTGGCCAATGCTTTCTTTAGCGTCCCAGTGGAAGAAAAAAGTCAGTTTTGGTTCGCGTTTGATTTTGACAACAAAGGGTACACGTTTACCAGGTTGTGTCAGGGCTATTGCGAGTCTCCGAAGATTTACAATGAAGCGCTCAGACGGAGCCTTGAACCATTAACTCTATCGAGCGGAACGGCGCTATTGCAGTATGTAGATGATTTATTGATTTGTGCACGAGATGAGGTTACGTGCGTGGCTGACACTGTAACTCTCTTGCACCACCTGGCGCGGGAGGGTCACAAGGTCAGCCTGACCAAGCTGCAGTTTGTGAAGCAGGAGATAACATTTTTGGGTCACATCATAACACCAAACAGTAAAGCTATCTCTGAGAAACGGATAAAAGCTATCAGAGATGTACCGAAACCCATAACAAAGAAACAATTGTTATCCTTCTTGGGAATGTGTGCATATTGTCAAACGTCTATTCCAAATTATGCACTTCTTGAAAAGCCCTTGAGAGCCCTGACAACAGGGAAAGGGCTGAGGTCATGTGACAAGATTAATTGGCCCACAGAAGCACAGGATGCGTTTGCAAATATGAAACTGCAACTGGCTCAGGCTCCAACGTTGGGCCTGCCTGTGCTGGAAAGGCCTTTCACACAGATGGTAGATGAAAAACATGGATTTATGAGTTCAGTGCTCTTGCAAACCCATGGGGACAGATTATGACCAGTCGCATATTTTTCAACGAAGCTTGATGCGGTTGCAGCAGGCTTGCCACACTGCCTGAGAGCTGTGGCAGCTGTGGAGCTGGCTGTGCTGGCTTCAAGGGAATTTGTGGGGTATTCTGATTTGACTTTGATGGTCCCACACGCGGTCTCCATGATTTTGCAAGAGCAGAGAACATCACATTTATCAACAGCCTGATGGCTGAGGTATCACACGATTTTGCTTGACATGCCAAATGTAACGGTGAAAAGATGCACAACTTTGAATCCTGCCACACTCCTCCCTACAGAGGAGG
The DNA here is from genome assembly GCA_027422435.1 of Schizopygopsis pylzovi. Lineage (NCBI taxonomy): Eukaryota > Metazoa > Chordata > Actinopteri > Cypriniformes > Cyprinidae > Schizopygopsis > Schizopygopsis pylzovi. The sequence continues at coordinate 7,970,504 of CM049825.1, read as the reverse complement.
ATGGCGAGGAACACCACTGTTGTCTATCAGTGTTGGAACAGGTGTGTACACCACGTCCAGACCTGTTGGACACACCTTTAGAAAACTGTGACAATGTCCTCTTTGTGGATGGATCGGCGTCCAAAGATCCACAAACAGGCTTGAATAAGGTTGGTTTCGCGGTGACCACTGAATTTGAAGTCGTAAAGTCTGGCAAATTGCCATTAAATTATTCGGCTCAGGGAGCTGAATTGGTTGCTCTGACAGAGGCGTGTAATCTTATCACAGACAAGTGTGTGACAATTTACACAGACTCGCGTTATGCTTTTGGGGTCACTCACGATTTTGTCGCGCTTTGGAAGCACAGAAATTTTTTGAAGTCGGATGGACATCCGATATTAAACGCATCGCTTGTGTCTAAGCTTTTGGAGGCCATTCTTTTACCAGACAAGGTCGCGATCTGTAAATGCGCAGCGCACACTAACGATAAAAGTTTTATCTCCATAGGAAACGCGAGAGCAGACGCGGCAGCGAAGGCCGCGGCAGCACAGGAGACAAAAGAAACGACTTGTGCTTTAGTATCTGTGACTAACCCTGATATTTCCCCTTGTTTACAGAGTATGCAGGCTTTTTCCACAGGAGCAGAAAAACAACAATGGAGGTCGTCTGGCTGCAGTCTCCAGAGGGGTGTATGGATGAGTGTTGATGACATTCCCTGTTTGCCCAAACACTTCTTTCAGCATTATGCTAAGTTGACACATGGGTTGGATCATGTGTCAAAGGCGGGTATGATAATGCAGATGAAGGAATTATGGTTTACAAAGGGAATTACAGTGGTTGCTGAAATTTTTTGCAAAAGATGTGTCACTTGTAACACACACAATGTGGCTAGGGGAATAAAAACACCCTTGGCATCTCAACCAGCCCCGGCAGGCCCATTTGAATATCTAATGATGGATTTCATCGAATTAACCCCTTGTGGGAAACAGAAACACTGTCTGGTGATGGTTGACATGTGGTCAAAATGGGTTGAGGCCTTCCCAACCTCGAAACAAGATTCGGCAGCAGTGGCAAAGGCCCTGTTAACCGAGATCGTTCCGAGATGGGGAATTCCCAGAAAAATCAGTTCTGATAATGGCAGACACTTTGTCAATGATGCAATAAAGCAGGTGGGTCAGTTCTTGGGAATTGACATGAGAACACACTGCAGCTATGCGCCCTCATCAGGAGGGGCAGTAGAGAGACAGAACCAGACAATTAAGAACAAATTGGCGAAATGCTGTGAAGAGACGGGTCTGACTTGGCTTAAAGCCCTCCCAATTGTACTGATGTACATGAGAATGAGAAAAAGAGTAAAAACAAACCTGAGCCCATTTGAAATTTTGTTTGGCAGGCCACCATTCATGGGCATGGAAGGGGGTAAACAAAGGCTGCCATCAACGGATGTGTGTGAAAATGACATGTTGAATTACTGCAAAGAAATGTCTTGTCTGTTGTCAAATATTTCTGTGCAGATAAAAGCTGCCCAGGGGAAGGTTGCTGAGAGATTCCTGCACGAGGTCAGACCTGGCGATTTCGTGGTGATTCGTGATCACAGGAGAAAGAGCTGGAAATCGAAAAGGTGGCTAGGGCCTTTCCAGGTGCTGTTGGTGACGCACACGGCAGTGAAGGTCACAGAAAGGGCTACGTGGGTTCACATAAACCATTGCAGGAGGGTGCCGCCCATTGCGGAGGCGGAGCAATCGCTGGAGGAGGTTCAACGCGAGTGTCAGTAAACGCTAAGATCCAGTTTGAAAAAATATCAGCAGCAAGGAGGAGACAACTTTGATTGCGCAAACGGCATCTGGGTGGACACCGTAATCAACAGAACAGATAAGACTCTTAGGGCTTCGAAAATCGAAGATCAGACCAACGGGACGGAGACCAACGGGACGGGGACAACAGAGCTGAATGACACAACTCGACAACGGGTTAGGAGAGACGCATTCGCACCAGTGGAACCAGCGAACGACCAATGGCTCACCTGGATAATGAATCTCGAGGGGGGCTGGGGAATGTGGTTGGCTCAAACTGTGTTGCCAATTATAGTTATAGTAGTACTAATTTTGCTATGCATACCATGTATTATACAATGTGTGTCTAGCTTAGTACAAAGACTGGTTAAGGTCGGAATGTCTGTTCAATTGGTGAAAATGACAGTCTATCCGGATGATGATGTTAATGTTGATGACCAACAATATGATGACGCAAGTAGCGGAAGTTATAGTGAAAGAGGTAATTGAGTTATGATGTTTTTTTTTGTATTTTTCTTCCTGAGGATGATTGATATGTAAAGAAGGTTAAAAGCAGCAGTTATCCGTGTACGAGATGACGTACAAGGAGAGGGGGTGAAACTGAGGGATTTTCTACATACTTTTAATATTTACATTTTATATTACAGAAGTAACTCAACAGTGATAAATTGATATGTTTATTTCCTACTATGAACTATACTTTTTCTTGTTTATAATATGGTGACTGAGGGTTCGGTTTAGGCCGAGAGTGCGACAGCAGGGCCTGTCCATTTAGCCCGGCTATAGAATAAAGTTTTTCGATGCTTGCAAATATTAGGGTCTGACCCGACAAAAACATCCTAAGCATTTTTCCAATTTTCAAAAACTTACTTCACAGGTTCAAGAAGAGTGATCATTTATGTGAAAATCAGAGATGAAGAGTATAAGTGTGATGTAATGGCTTGAACTTGTATTTATTATTATTTTTACTATTATTATTACAATGTTTGATTAATCAGTTATCAGAGAATGATAAACAGGGAGGAATTGTGATGGAATTTTCCTTATGGGTATTAATCAAAACCGTGAAACCTATATTCAAATGTGTGCATTATATGTTTTCTCACTCATAGTTAGAAAAGCATTCTTTGTGTGATTTACTATGATTGAGAAGTGATAGAGGTAAGGAAAAGCAGATGGTTAAAGGGTCATCATGAGGGCATTTACAACTTATAGCCTGGGGGTCAGGGGGGCATTTGCCTGCCCTTTCTGTATAACCATTAATAGGTGAACGAACTGGAATCTCTCCCTGTAGGGAGGGGGAGAAAGAAGGCCTTGAAGCAAAGGGGACTATAAAACAGACCGGCACTGCTTTCTTTTATCTCTCTCTGTCTTTCCTCACTGACTCAGCTCATGTGTATTGGTGACAAGGAGATCTTCTCTTGCAAGAGAATAAATACTTTTATTACAACAATTTGGACTCAGAATTGTCTCTTACTCAGTGATGATGTTTATATGAAAGAAATTGCCACAACAATATTTATCACAGTCAGACAGACTGTTGTAAAAAAAGTAAATGTCTTCCACCATTATGACATGAAAATGTATTTATATACAGTATGTACACTATATATATATATTAGGGCTGTAACGATACACCAAACCCACGATTCGGTTCGTATCACGATTTTTGACCCACGATTCGGTTCGTATCACGATTTTTTCGTGGGGGGTGGGAGAAAAAAAAAGAAAGATTTTTAAAACAATATTTTTTATTAAATAACATTTTAAAAATCTTTATAAACTGAACACCAAAGAACAAGATTAACTATGCAAATTATTAACAATATAAATAGTAGGGATGTGCATTTTAAGCAAAAGTAATATTCGATAATCGCTGGGTATTATTCGATTACTATTCGAAAATCGCACCCCTCGCGTGCATGTACCCACCCACCCACGCACACACACATACACAGAGAGAGAGAAGGAGAGAAACTATTCAGGCTTTTAATCTGTAAGATAACAGTTTTATTAATTAGAGAATAGTCTATCTTAACCTGAGACAATTAATGGTCATAACTTATGATTGCTGAAACATATTAATATAACATAACCGAATGAGGCATTTATTAACAGAACAGTCCGTCGATTATCAACTGCTCATAAGGTTAGAACATTTATATTTTAAAAATGAGCATGAACATTCATAAAAAAGACGTAACCGTTTGATTAATTAATTAATGAATATTAGGCTTAAAACATATTACGCTAAACAGAATATCATTCTTAAAACATTACGCGCTAAAACATATTTTGAACAACCTGAATGACGGCACTTATTGTGTGAACATTAATTTTATCGTCTGTCATAACAATAACATATTTCATATAGGTTATTGATGAGCAAATCATTTATTTGAATTAGCGAGAGTTAGAGAGAGAGGTATGAAAGTTGCGCGTACATGTGCACCTGCATCTGCGCGTCTCTCTCTATAAGCAATGAGGCTTAGTTACTTTAAAAAACGATTTTACCTCCTCATTGCAGAGAAACATAATGTTGCGAGTCAGTAGCCTATCGAAGCTATTTTACTAAGAAAAAGTTCCCGTGCAGTTTGTGCGCTGCGCGATCTCTGATATCTGTGCAATAATGTGTGTGCGCGTGCGTCTATGAAAGCAGCGTAGCCTGCATATAGTTTTGGATTAGCTACAAACTCGAGCCCGAAGCTATCCATTAAATATTAACGCGGCCCGAAACCCGAAAGGGAAGCAGACCTCTCTTGTGAACAGCCTGAATGACGGCGCTTATTATGTGAACATTATTTTAACGTCTGTCTTTATAACAATAACTTATTTCATATATTAAATGAACATGTTCACATGCTCTGGAAGAAGACGGGAGAGCAATCTGTTCACAATTAGTCCGGGGAACTTTTAATTGAACTAGGGAATGAATATAGATCCCTGCAGTTTATCAGAATTCGCCGCCGGAGTCCGACCAGAGCCCGTGTCTTTCTCTATCTCTCCCCAACATTATAAATCTGCTTTTGCGGCCATTAAAATAGTTCAGTTTGGTTTTTAATAGCAAAGTGGTCATTAATTCGTTTAGTTTTTTTATTAATTTAATTCAGAAATATGATTGGAACATTTTATGTTTGTTAAATTCAAGTTTTTGTTTTTTTTAAATACCAAGCGGCCAGCGCCAGTTTGATTAGTTTATCTTTCTCAAATAAATAAGATTAATGTCATATTTTAAGAATAAAGTATTGATTACAATAATAAAATCATGTTACATTGCGTGAAGTTAAATTGAAAATTACACCTGTATAATCCGCCAATAAAAAATAAAGTCTGTGGCATCCAACCTGTCATTCTTCACATTTAACACGAAAAAGAGCACAAATATTTTTTACATAAATATTTATGGTTATCAACCAGTGGAATATTACATTATTCATTCAACAAATAATTTGAATGCAGGGAGCTCGTCACGACTTCATAAGTGGGAAACAGGATGTTTCTGATAGCACGTGAAGGTGGCAGAGAAGTGCTCTGGCTCAGCGCAGGGGAAAATCTGTGTGCAACTAGCTCAACTTTCGCAGGCAGGCATCACATGATTGGAAAGGTAGTCACGGGGTGTGTCGCGATTCTCCCTTATCACACCGCGACACAGGATCGTGGATCTGAGTGTCGCGATTTCGGTTTCATATCGCGTATCGTTACAGCCCTAATATATATATATATATATATATATATATATATATATATAATTATTATTTTATTGTTTTGAAGACGTTTAGAGCATGTGAACTGAGCGTCAAACTCTGTTGGGGGAGGATTCATCACCAGATCAACAGGTTGAGAGTCTTCAACAGACAGCAGCGGACATCAGATCAGACTTTTCACTGAACCCTGAAGAAAAATGCTCCACACACTTGTGTTCGGTTTGTGCTGGTTGAGTCTGATGGGTAAGTTATACAAATATTTTTGCTGAGTATTTTTGGTCAGTTTCTAAGATTTACTTTGAATTCAAATGTCTATTTTAATCAGAATTTAATTCGAAATTTACAGGACTTTTAGTGTGACTGTAAATTTATCTTGATCAAAAAGCCAAAACCACTATTGAACTACTTTCAAATTCCAGGCGACTGTTGTTAAATAAAACTATCTTTATTTTTATTTTTAAAATACTCCAGTGGTAATCATAAATAAAAACAATAAATAATATAATTTCACACACTGATTATACACTAGATACATTTATGATATATAAAGATCAAATTATTAGTTCATGATTATGTCTTTTCACGTATTTCACCTTTCACTTTGCTTTTGTGTCTTTGCTGCTGTTCTGCATATTATTCGGTTCATATTTAAACAATTCAATCTACAGCTTATTTCAGGCTTTAGAAACCATCAGGAGATTTAATATGTTCCTGTTCATGTTCTTCATGTGTGTTTGGTGCTGAAACAAATGAAATACAGACGGTGTCAATGATGGAAGGACATTCTATTACTCTAAACACTAATGTTACTGAAATACCGGAAAATTACCTCATAGTTTGGAAATTTGGAAAAGAAAATATTTTGATAACTACAATTAAAAGAAAGAAACAAATCTCTAGATATAATGGTACTGATGAGAGATTCAGAGACAGACTGAAGCTGGACGATCAAACTGGATCTCTGACCATCACAAACATCACAACTCAACACGCTGGACTCTATCAACTGGAGATAAGGGGAGCGAAACTGTCGTCAAAAACATTCAGTGTTTCTGTTTATGGTGAGTAGAGATAATTTGTGATGACCCTTAAATATTCCTATTTTGTTAACTATTTACATGTTTGATAATTGTACATTTTGAGATCACAGACACACTCTCTAACTGTTGTAAGGATGAAATAACCTCAGATACTCAGACACCCATCGTTCCTTCTACTCGGTCTGCTCAAAATGATCAATAGTAGATTATAAAGTTCTACATGAATGCAAGTGATATTTACAGTCATGTTTGGTATCATTTGAATTGTCTCAGGGTGACTGGTACAATGGGCTCATTCTTACAACCAGTAAACTAAAAGTTAATACAGATCCTAAGAGTTTAGAGATATTTTGCACACTGTAGACGGCGGGCAGTTCCCAGAGTCTTTCATGCAAATTACCTTCTGTCCCAAAAGGTGATAATTATACTTGATCAATGCAAATTCTAATTGTTAGCTCCTGTCTCCATTATGGAGGGGGGGGGGGGGGGGGGTTGTTGGTCTTGGGCTGAGTACTTAAGGAAATGTTGCAAAAGTATCGGGTCCTTCTGTTGCCGGAATGAGCCCGTGATGTGAAGTGTGTGTAAGTCAGGTATGCTTACTTTTAGATTCATCTTTGAGATTTTGATGTTTTATATATCTTTGAATTGGCTTTATAATTGGCAAAAATACATATTTACCTGACTGATAATAAATTGTTACATTTGATTTTATTCTGACTTACTCTGAAATAATTTTCTCAAGTAGATTAAGTGAAAGCATATGTTACCGCAAACATGCGTCCATGGTTAAATACAGACAATATCTCAGGTTAGACGGAGCATGGAGCACATTAGGTGAGATTCTAGATTTCGGACTAACTGCTTGACTTTAGTTGTTATGCAGTTACATTAACTATGGGGGGGGGGGGGGGGGGGGGGCTAGACAAAATACTATTGGAGTACTAGCATGGTTCGGGCATATTTCATAGTGCTAGCCATAACCTCTGATTTAGTTTGAGCTTTCACTAAGTTTTCATATAGGTGACTGCAGGGGGCTAAACAGAACCACTATTTAAAGAATGACAAGCATGAGGCGGTCTATTAAATAGTTAGCCATAACCTCTGACTAATGATCAGACTGGAGATTTTGTGATCATGGGGTACATGTACATCGGCTGATGTGATAGAACCTGAGCGACATAGATTCCTAATGATCGAGTAAATATAAATTAAAGAGTAAACTAGAATTATCAAATGTCAGAATAATACTAATTAGAGGCAAAGAAACAGCCATTTTGCCTTTCAACCTAAATTCGAGGTCATAATAAAATGGAGTCAGATTAGAATTGAACATAAATGTAATAACTTTGCGCACTGAAAAGACCGAACACGCAAGAAACCTTCATCCTCCTCCTTCTTTGGGTCAAGTGCGTGGACCTTACACTGTCATCACACTGTTGATTAGATTTATCCGTATTCCTTTTAATTCTCTTGATGTTCTGCAGCTCGACTGACTGTCCCTGTCGTCAGCAGAAACTCTTCACAATGTTCTTCATCATCATCTTCATCATCATCATTATCGCAGCAGAATTGTTCATTGTTGTGTTCAGTGTTGAATGTGGGTCATGTGACTCTCTCCTGGTACAAAGGAAACAGTTTATTGTCCAGCATCAGTGTGTCTGATCTCAGCATCAGTCTCTCTCTACCTCTGGAGGTGGAATATCAGGATAAAAACACCTACAGCTGTGTGCTCAACAATCCCATCAGCAACCAGACCACACATCTGGACATCAGCAACCAGACCACACATCTGGATATCAGCAACCAGACCACACATCTGGACATCACTCAACTCTGTCACACATGTGCAGGTACAGCAGCAGTTTTGTGATCTGATCTCTGTCTTTTGTTATAGTTCAGACACATTCACTTCTGCTTTTAACCTTACAGTACTGGACCCCGAGTCTCCTTCAGAACAAGACTCTCTTCTAAAAGTACTGACCTCAGCTGCTGCTGGATCTCTGTTGATTGTAGCTGCAGTCGGGATCTTCTGGACCTACAGGAAATGTTCAAAAACTGATAGAGAAGGCAAATGTTACCTACTGTTTTTACTGTGATTGTTATAAAAATACTCTGATAGCAGTAGAGATCTTATGTGTTTGTAAGGCCCGGCTCGATTCGACCCAATGACGGCAGTCGTTCAGCGGGTGAAGGGCTTTGCGTATTACAGTCTTTCCTTTTCACGACACAACAAGAACATTAAAATGGAACACTTTTTCTTATTATATATTTTGTCTCGTTATTTCATCTGACTCCATAAATGAAAAGGTTTTAATGATATCTGTGCATCATTAAAATATGAACGAATGATTGATTATTCTTATCAGCTCTTTTTTAATACTTTACCCGCTCAGATGTAGGGAAGCTATATCGCTCAGAGGCCCTGTTTTCCACAGGTCTCACGGACACAATCTCGTCAGGCCCGGTCATCAATCAGAGGTAATTATGGTTATGTATCTAAGACTTACAGTTAATTCACACATACACAATCAGAGACATCTGAGAACCCTCTTGGAGCCCCCTCAGAACTTGAGTTCAATCGTTTACTTCAGTAAAGGGTTTTGGCCACTATCAGATATGTTAGCAGATCAAATGTACTACACTCGTAATAGCTTTGGATTGGTCAAAGCCTTGTTTAAAGTAACATTGAATCAAAAGTCAGAGGTATGGGCGTACCCGAATTCAGTCTGATCAGACGGCGTTCGCCGTCCCTGAATGGAATTAACCCGTCCCTGCACCCAAGCACACTTAAAAGATGCCGGATATTAGCCGTCGCTAAAACTGACGCAGGCTTGCGGAAATATACGGATCCGCTAATCTAATAGGGAAAAAGCAATCTTAGAGGCAGTCAGAATAGAATCAAACGTTACAATTTATTGACCAGGCAATCGAAGCAATAATTCAACACTCTAATGTTACAAGAATAGAATCATCAGTTAACCATACCTGGAAATGAAGCTACACACAAGTGATCTGTGTGAGCAACCAGCTTACTGACTCCTAACCATAGTGAGCAACCAGCTTACTGACTCCTAACCATAGCTGGAAATGAAAACTACACACAATTGACATGTGCGGGCAGTCAAACCTACAGACGCCCAGAACAGTTACATTGCATGAGTTTTCAGTGAATTCTAGGACATGAGGAGAGGGGGGGAAGATGTTGAGATCGTCAGCACAGGGTGTAGACCCCCCAGTGTGCCGTGTCCTGGACGTTGTCGCCACACATGCAAGAGATATTTCCTGTCTTTTCAGGAGGGCCATTTGTCCTCTCGAGGGGGGGGGGGGGGGGATGCAGACAGGCTAGCATCGGGCTTACATGTTTAAAGATTCATGCCTTTGCTGGTGTTCAAACAAACATTTCTATATATGACAATGATTCATTTCTTGAGCATCAATGAAAATTAAGTCAAGAATATTGTTCTAAATGTAATTATTGCATACTCTGCTAAATACTTTTTATGTCAAATTCATAAATTATATTTTTTAAATTGTTATTTTTTAAATGTAATTTCTTTAAACAGTTCAGACTTGTGATGAAGAATTAACTTATGCAGAGACAACATTCTACAAAAGGAATTCATGCAAACTGGTAAGATTTTAAGTCTCTGTATTATTATTGTTTTGCATCAAGTCAGATTTAGCTCTGTGCGCTTGTGTTTTTGTCTGTATAATGATCTGTCACATACATTAAACACAACAGCATCAGATATTTAAAGTCATGACATAATCTTATTTACCCCAAAATGGTTCATAAATCACATCTTAAGGGTTCATATTACTATCATAAGCACCCTAAAAGTGTATTACTTAATTTCGATATTTGATATTAAAGAAAATGTGTTCACTTTTGAAAAATCAAAATGTTGCTATTATGTTGAGTAACTAACTGATGGCAACATAAAATTTGGGCCTTAAAGCAAAACAACTGAGAACCCAATCTCAATCTGCTTCACATTACCTTAGCAGTAGCACCACCATATCACTGTTATTGGAGAAAAAATACGATTTCGTATTGAATGCAATCAATATTCAGGATGCCATATTTGAAATAATTTTATCAGAATTATATATTGTGCAAAATGTGTTTGTACAGAAAGTTAAAGAGAAGGACCATGTGACGTATGCAACGGTCAACATGAGAAAATGACCAGACTTCAGGCTTTGAAGTCCCAAATACACCCTCAGATTCAGAGTCTATGGATGAGTTTTCAGATTGGTAAGAATCACCACCGTGATGCTAGCATCATACTAATATAATTAGCATGTTGCTAACATGTTTTTAACAAGATGCTCACATGATTAGCACATTTGAACACATTTCATGTCATACTGTCATAATTTTTATGTTCTCAATTTTTGTCCATCCATTGAAAGACTGTTTTCAAATTTATTTGATGTGTGAGAACAAACTTCACCGGTTTCTGTGCATCAAGCATGCAGATATGAGCTTGTGTTTACTATATTGCATGAGCTCTATGTATGTGCATTGATCAGTGTTTGTATATGAATAACGTTTAAATTAAATATGTTCATAATATAGTGATCATGTCTTTCAGAATACTTATATAAAACCGCTTGATTCATATGGATTTTTTTTATGACTTTATATACTTCTTGAAGCTTGAAAATGTTCATTAAATGGATGAAAATGAAGATGATTGAAAGTCGTATGGGTTGAAAGTCATGAGAGTGAGTAAATGACAGCATTTTAATTTTGGCGTCCAAAAAGGAATTGAGGACATGTCTGCAAACCATAAATGTAAAATGTTTATCAAAACATGTCGAAGTGAACCCTGTTCATTCTGTGAATGCGGTTTGGTAGACAAACATCTTCTGCATGAGAATGTGTCTGCTGCTGTATGTTTGTGTTTGATGTCTGTTCATGTCTTTGTGTCTGAGGCGTCTACACTTTGACTGTGTCTATAGCATGTGGTTGTAGGGTGTTTTTCCATTTCTGCCCATGATTTTAACAGTTTGACACAGTTCTCTTCTGTACACAAAATGAAAAAGATTCTCTTCAATCAAACATCATGTACTTTGTGTCTATGAAACATGAATTTGATGTTCAAGGCCATGTGCATGTCATTACAGATCCATGACCTTATGACCCTGTATACAAGCTAGCATTAAGAGTTTTTATTTTATTTTGTTCAGCTCTAGCAAAAGAAACTGACATTATTTCTAACAATTCTTATTCTAACTATTCTTGATCTCACATATGTTTTCAATAAATATTGTTTTTGTCTGTCAATGTCTGGGAGTCATTTTAACCCTGTTGGAAAAACCAGTGATAATGATACCATGCAGAAGTATGTTCAGCAGTTTTTAATGTCTTGGCGAGTTTTGGCAAGTGGCTAACAAAAAGGAGCAGTGCTGCTTAATAATAATAATAATAATATAGTTGTCACCCGTTATAAATGTGTTTATTGATTACTTGTATTAGCTGCTATGGGAGAGGCGTCTGAGGGAGTTAGTTGAAAGAGAGCTCATGGTCAGTTCAGACTGGAAGGGGAAAGAAACGTTGAAAAAGTCCTCTGAGAAAGAGAAGGATTGTTTTTGGGGAGATATGACGCCTCCTGATACCCTCGTTCTAGGTTGTAAGTTCAGGAAATAAACTAAGAACGTTTGGCTGCTTGTTGAACCGGATCTCCGTCTCCTGCCTATTTATTCTGGGAAGTTACACGACGCTACAATATATGTTATTACTTCATATTATAGCTTATTTCCCAATTTGACGGTCAATATTTAATTGTAAATCAGAAATCCGCTAGACTTTACTTGCAGTATCCAGTACTGTAGGACAGAAAGACCAAATCATCCAAGTTCTTCTTTTTGCTCATCAAATAATTCTGACTGTATTAGGGTTATTAACGTTTACTACCGGTTATCTCCCATGGAATTTCTCTGTAAAGACAGCATCAAATATTTGTTATAAATCGCCTTACATTTCATTTAAAGCGTGTGCACTACAAGCAGTGCATAAAATACCGCTGGAATGTCCTCTAGTGTCAAAACCAGGAACTGACAGATTCTAAAAATAAATATGTTTAAAGTTGAAAGTTAATTACACAATGCACAGAGACACAGTGATTAATAACTCAGAGTAAGTTAGTTCAGTTATTTCTGAATACAGACTCACAGATCCCAGCTGTTGAGTTAATCAAATGTTTGACATTTATTGCAGAAAACAAATATTTGTACAAAATTTATAAAAATGTACAAAATCAGATGATTCATGCATACACACAAAAACAATTAAATTAAAACAATTAAAATGTGTCAGTGAGATAAACTAATCAGCCGCACTTCATAAAATATGACAAATATTTTGTTCGCAAAGTTTATATCATCAATACTTTATAAAGGACACACAAGGTCCAAACAAAGACAACAATAACAACAAACAAATACACACACAAGGACAGAATACACAATATCACATATTTACATGATTCCACATATTTGATAAAAGCCTGACTGAACTTAGTGCCAAGTTCGTCCGTGTTAAAATGATACACATACATCTGTGCATGAGATTACGCATCACAGCAGCGCAGGTTGGCACACCAGCACTGATAAACGTTTGGCTTGCACTGCTCCATCGCGGCACCTTAAGCAGCAATCGCATACATCATTATAAGCTACATTAAGTCTCTGCATGCTGTGCTTTCTATAATGCTGCCACAAATGAGCAGTATACATAGGGTACAGTATTTAAGCACATACCAAACAAAAATATGTTATTGTTTCACTGTGATTCTTTCACATTTCAAAGATTAGCCCCCGGTTTCACAGACAAGGCTTAAGCCTAATCCTAGACTAAAATGTAAGTCTGAGCCGTTTCAACTGAAAGAAACTTGCACTGATCTTAAAATATATCAGTGCCTTTGTTTTGTCTCAAGATGTACACCTGTAATGTGTCTAAAGCATGTTTATAAAAATGTATTACATTTCCTAATTTAACTATGGCCTAATCCTGGCTTAGTCCAAGCCCTGTCTGTGAAACCGGGCCCGGTGTTTTCATCATTCAAACACAACCCACATAATATGCATAAAGGCATGGAACATAATAAACTCTCTCAGTGCACTGTTTAAAAAATAATAATAAATAACCCGGGTCTTGTAATTAAAAAAAAATAAATTAAGGTGATAATTAAAAATAGTGTGTGCATTTTATTAAAGAAATTGTAGTTCAATGTTGTATACAAAAAATAGAGAATTATTTCAGTATAATTATATTGACTATGGATTTTATATTTCAATTATATTTTTCTAATAAAACCAAGGGCTGGACAATAATTCAATATCTATACAGTATGTATCGCGATATATTTCTTTCAATAATGGTGATATGATTTTTAAACATGTCTGATATGCATTACCAGTGTTTCCCATACATTAATTTATGTATGGCAGTTTACTTTATTGAATAAACATGAGCACTGCACATTTCAAAATCAAAACGCGGCGCGGGTGTTTTATTTGAATGTATCTCTGAAGGGAACTGACTGTCTTCAGAATAGTTTCGATGGCATTTGATTTTATCTGATGAAGTAGCGTTCATGCTTTGTGTAGTCATTACCGGGGAAACCGGCAGAGAATCAGTTTACATTTTCAATAAGCCGTCTCCAGCAACATGTGTTTGTTGTTGTTCAATTAGATTTTTTCATTCTCTTTATCTTGGCTGAAGCATATTTGTTTCAATCTATAAGAATACTCAGCCTACACTACCAGCCAAAAGTCTTTGTACAGTAAGATTTTGTATGTTTTTTTAAAGATTTCTCTTCTGTTCACCAAGCCTGCATTTATTTGATCCAAAATACAGCAAAAACGGTAACATTTTGAAATAATTTTACCATTTAAAATGACTGCTTTCTATCTGAATATATTTTAAAATGTAATTTATTGTTGTTTAAAGCTATTTTCAGCATCATTACTACAGGCTTCAGTGTCACATGATCCTTCAGAAATCATTCTAATATGCCTATTTGTTTATTATCAAAATTTCTAACAGTTGAGTACAATTTTTTCTGAATTATTTGATGAATAGAAAGATCCAAAGATCAGCATTTATCTGAAATAAAAAGTTTTTGTAACATTATACACTATTCCATTCAAAAGCTTGGAGTCAGTATCATTTTATTGTTAAATTATTGAAATTAACACTTATTTAGCAAGGATGCTTTAAATTAATCAAAAGTGATGATAAAGACATTTATAATGTTACAAAAGATTTATATTTATTTTGTATGTGTGTATATGTTCTTTTGAAGCAGCTCTTTTGTTTTCAACATAACAATAAATATTTTTGAGGCCCCGCCCAGTCCGAGTACAGATACAGATAATTCATATGGTTAACAGATACAGATAATGCTGTACTCGCTCATCCCTAGTGTACATGCTCTTTTCTGTTGCAGCTGTGCACCATCTGGGCGACATATATGCATGTAAACAGTCAGTGCTAGCAGCTGTAAGTGAAAGTCCCCAAACGGAACAAAATACCATTCGTAAATCTTACAATGCTATGTACATACCCAGTACAACCTATTTGCACATTCCTATTGCGCATCCGTGTTTATATTAATATTTATTAATCCACAGTATACTGTATTGCACATTTTATCTCATTGCACATTTTACTCATTTTATTTTATTATTTGTTCCTATTTTCATTTTTATTCTCACCTATATTTATATATATATATTCTCTTGTGTTATGTTTCATTTTCATTTTTTTTGCACTGTCCATTGAGCGGACCTGTCCTGACTTACATTTCACTACTGATTATACCCTGTATGATTGTGTACGTGACGAATAATAAAGAACCTTGAACCCAAGGTTCAAGGTTCAAGGTTTCTTTATTTGTCACATAATAGTTATACAGGGTATAATTAGAAGTGAAATGTAATCGAATCAGGTCCGCTCAGTGGACAGTGCAAAATAATAAGAATACAAATTATATAAAGTAACATAACACAAGGGCATACATATGGTAAGAAAAGGAGAAAGAGTAAAATGTGCAATGAAATAAAAAAAAGTGCAAAACAATAAGATGTGCAAAAGACAATAAGATGTGCAAAAAACAACAAGATGTGCAAAAAACAATAAGATGTACAAAAAAAGAAAAACAGTGTACTGGGACTTAATAAATAGTAATGTGAATAAGAGGGATGTGCAGACGGGTTGTTCAGGGTATTGTACATAGAGCAGCAATGATGAGAATGTGAGAATATTTACAGTTAACAATGGGTCTTGTAAGTGTTTATGAGACTGAGTTTGAGTTTAGGAGCCTGATGGCCTGAGGGAAGAAGCTCTTCCTCAGTCTTTCAGTCTTTGCCATCATGCTCCTGAAGCGCCTGCCAGATGGCAGTAAACAGAAAAGATGGTTACCGGGGTGAGTTGAATCTTTGAGGATTTTAGCAGCTCTGCTTTTACAGCGTTTGATGTAGATGGCCTGCAGAGAGGGGAGAGCAGACCCTGAGATGCGCTCAGCTAAGCGCACGACTCTCTGTAGAGCTTTGCAGTCCTGGTTTGTGGCATTATTATACCACACTGAGATGCACTGAGTCAGAACACTTTCTATGGCCCCTGAGTAGAAAGTTTTCAGGATAGCTGGTGAGACCCTGAATTTCCTCAGCTGTCGCAGATGGTACAGTCTTTGCCTGGCTTTCTTAACCTGTGTTTGAATGTGTGTAGTCCAAGTCAGGTCCTCAGAGATGTTTACACCGAGGTACTTGAAGCTGCTCACCCTCTCCACAGGGGTCCCACTGATCATAAGAGGAGTGTAGGGCTGCTGCTGTCTCTTCCTGAAGTCCACGATCAGCTCCTTAGTTTTGCTCACGTTCAGAGAGAGACAGTTGTCCTGGCACCATGATGTAAGTCTCTCCACCTCATCCAAGTATGCGGCCTCGTCATCGTTGTTGATGAGGCCCAGAACCACAGTATCATCCGCAAATTTGACAATAGAGGTGGAGCTGTGAGAGGACACGCAGTCGTGGGTGTATAGAGAGTATAGCCGGGGGCTCAGGACACAGCCCTGTGGGGCTCCTATGTTCAGGGTGATTGAGTTGGAGGTGAACTGGCCGACTTTCACCACTTGTGGTCTGGCGGTGAGGAAATCTTGAATCCAGTCACAAAGTGAAGTGTTTAGGCCAAGGTCTGAGAGATTAACAGCCAGCTTGGTGGGGACTATAGTGTTGAAAGCTGAGCTGTAGTCTATGAATAGCAGCCTGACATAGTTGCCATTTTTGCTGTCGATGTGAGTGAGGGAGGAGTGCAGTACCCGGGAGATGGCATCATCAGTAGACCTATTTGGCCGATAGGCAAACTGAAGAGGGTCCAAAGTAGCAGGGATGGAGGAGCAAATGTGTTTCTTTAAAAGTCTCTCAAAAACCTTCATGACCGTCGATGTGAGGGCAACTGGACGATAGTCATTCAGGCAAGAGGGTTTACTGTTCTTAGGCACAGGGATTATGACAGATTTTTTAAAGGAGGTGGGAACAACAGAGGTAGCAAGGGACTCATTAAATATGGAAGTAAACAAACCAGCAAGCTGATCAGCACAGGACCTCAGAACGCGGCCAGTAATCCCATCAGGTCCTGCTGCTTTTCTGACGTTCACTCTCTTTAGTTCCCTCCGAACGTCGTCCTCTGAAAAGGTGATTACATGATCATCGCTGCTCTGTCTGCTGCTTCCTGACGTGCTGATCGGCAGATTTGCGCCGCCATTGCAGTCAAAGCGACCGTAGAAGGTGTTTAGCTCTTCGGCCAGCAGCGGATCTGCTCTCACCTCTGCGGAGGATTTATTTCCAGAGGAACAGATGGTCTTCAGTCCCTGCCACATGCGTCGAGAGTCATTGAGCTGGAAATGTGACTCAATTTTCTCACTGTACCGGCGCTTAGCGGCTCGTATTGCACGCCGGAGAGCGTAGCACGATGTTTTGTACTCGCTCATGTTTCCTGACAACAGACCGGCATTGTATGCGGCAGTGCGATGGTTAACCGCATCACGGATTGATCTGTCCACCCACGGTTTCTGATTAGTAAATGTCCTTATTGTTACCGTTTCAGTGGCTTGCTCGGTTAGCGTGTTTACGAAGCTTACTGCTACATCCGTGAATTCGCTGACGTCAGATGAACTCGCCCGGAACATGTCCCAGTCGACGTCATCAAGAGACGCCTGTAGCATAGCTTCAGAGTGGGAGGACCAGCGCGTCACTTCCCTCTCCACCGGCGGTTCGCGAGCGATCCTTTGTTTGTATTCCGGCGTGAGAAAGATGGCGACATGATCTGATTTGCCAAAAGCCGGCAGTGAGTGGGCTTTGTAGGCGTTATTGAGCGGAGTGTAGCAGTGATCCAGTGTATTCAGTCCTCTGGTTGGACAGGATATATGTTGATGAAAGTTCGGCAGGCTCGGAGCCTTCCCCCGGGGCAGCATGCCCAAATTATGCTTACTATTTGCTATCAGATTAGATGTAAGGATGAACTCGTGAATCGGATTTGGACTTACAGTGTGAGCATGGCCCACTAATGTCAACAATAGGCTTGATTTTAGAGGTTTTGTCGAATCTCAACTGTAGTAAGTCAATCACCAGTTTCATACAGTGATCAGTAAGCAGAATTTAAGGTTGGACACCACTGTGATTTTATTACACTTTCTTGCCCTGGTTCAATGCTTCTAGGTTAAAGTGTCTGAGTTGTGCATAAAAGCAGGAAGAAGCTCTTCACCTACAAACTTCATGCTCTAAATGCCAGTTCTCTCATGCACAAGATGTTTGTCCACCCAACAGAACAAACCACGTTGCTGAATAAAACCGACCACAACAGCTTTCAGTTTGACTCAGAAGCTGATCTTACCATATGCAAGACTAGTAACATGAGATGCAGACAGTTTGTAACTTTCTGAACTTTGCATTTCCATGCACAACAATTGACTAAACTGAATATCCAATCATTTTTAAAAAATTAGAGTTGGCTAGATTAATATTCTTATTATTAGAGTACAGTTCTTCTACTTTTATATATGTATCACGGTCAGACAGACTGTTGTAAAAAAAGTTAATGTCTTCCACCATTATGACATGAAAATGTATTTATATACAGTATGTACACTATTTATATATATATAATTATTATTTTATTGTTTTAAGATGTTTAGAGCATGTGAACTGAGCGTCAAACTCTGTTGGGGGAGGATTCATCACCAAATCAACAGGTTGAGAGTCTTCAACAGACAGCAGCGGACATCAGATCAGACTTTTCACTGAACCCTGAAGAAAAATGCTCCACACACTTGTGTTCGGTTTGTGCTGGTTGAGTCTGATGGGTAAGTTATACAAATATTTTTAGTCAGTTTCTAAGATTTACTTACTTTGAATTCAAATGTCTATTTTAATCAGAATTTTAATTTGAAATTTCCAGGACTTTTAGTGTGACTGTAAATTTATCTTGATCAAAAAGCCAAAACCACTATTGAACTACTTTCAAATTCCAGGCGACTGTTGTTAAATAAAACTATCTTTATTTAAAAATAAATTTAATTGTTCTTGCCAGCAATTTCTCAAAAGTAATTTTAAAAATACTCCAGTGGTAATCATAAATAAAAACAATAAATTATATAATTTCACACACTGATTATACACTAGATACATGTATGATATATAAAGATCAAATTATTAGTTCATGATTATCTGTTTTTTCATGTATTTCACCTTTCACTTTGCTTTTGTGTCTTTGCTGCTGTTATCCGGTTCATATTTAAACAATTCAATCTACAGCTTATTTCAGGCTTTAGAAACCATCAGGAGATTTAATATGTTCCTGTTCATGTTCTTCAGGTGTGTTTGGTGCTGAAACAAATGAAATACAGATGGTGTCAATGATGGAAGGACATTCTATTACTCTAAACACTAATGTTACTGAAATACAGGAAACTGACACCATAGTGTGGAAATTTGGAAGAGAAAATGTTTTGATAACTACAATGAAAAGAAAGAAACAAATCTCTAGATATGATGTTACTGATGAGAGATTTAGAGACAGACTGAAGCTGGACGATCAAACTGGATCTCTGACCATCACAAACATCACAACTCAACACGCTGGACTCTATCGACTGGAGATAAGGGGAGCGAAACTGTCGTCAAAAACATTCAGTGTTTATGTTTATGGTGAGTAGAGATCATTTGTGATGACCCTTAAATATTCCTATTTTGTTAACTATTTACATGTTTGATAATTGTATATTTTGAGATCACAGACACACTCTCTAACTGTTGTAAGGATGAAATAACCTCAGATACTCAGACACCCATCATTCCTTCTACTCGGTCTGCTCAAAATGATCAATAGTAGATTATAATGTTCTACATGAATGCAAGTGATATTTACAGTCATGTCGGGTATCATTTGAATTGTCTCAGGGCGACTGGTACAATGGGCTCATTCTTACAACAAGTAAACTAAAAGTTAATACAGATCCTAAGAGTTTAGAGATATTTTGCACACTGTAGACGGCGGGCAGTAGTCTTTCATGCAAATTACCTTCTGTCCCAAAAGGTGATAATTCTACTTGATCAATGCAAATCTAATTGTTAGCTCCTGTCTCCATTAAGGGGGGGGGGGGGGGTGTTGTTGGTCTTGGGCAGGAAATGTTGCAAAAGTATCGGGTCCTTCTGTTGCCGGAATGAGCCCGTGATGTGAAGTGTGTTCACACACTTCATTCTATGTATTTTTCTGAAGTCAGGTATGCTTACTTTTAGATTCATCTTTGAGATTTTGATGTTTTATATATCTTTGAATTGGCATTTTAAGTGGCAAAAATACATATTTACCTGACTGATAATAAATTGTTACATTTGATTTTATTCTGACTTACTCTGAAATAATTTTCTCAAGGAGATTAAGTGAAAGCATATGTTACCGCAAACATGCGTCCATGGTTAAATACAGACAATATCTCAGGTTAGACGGAGCATGGAGCACATTAGGTGAGATTCTAGATTTCAGACTAACTGCTTGACTTTAGTTGTTATGCAGTTACATTAACTATGAGGGCTAGACAAAATACTATTGGAGTACTAGCATGGTTCGGGCATATTTCATAGTATTAGACATAACCTCTAGTTATTGTCTCAGCTTTATTCAAGTTGTTATAAATTTGGGGCTAGAAAAAACATTATGGAAGTATTAGTGTATTTCATAGCGCTAGCCATAACCTCTGATCTTGTTTGAGCTTTCACTAAGTTTTTATATAGGTGACTGTAGGGGGCTAAACAGAACCACTATTTAAAGAATGACAAGCATGAGGCAGTCTATTAAATAGTTAGCCATAACCTCTGACTAATGATCAGACTGGAGATTTTGTGATCGTGTGGTACATGTACATCGGCTAATGTGATGCACCTTGAGCGACATAGATTCATAATGATCGAGTAAATATAAATTAAAGAGTAAACTAGAATTATCAAATGTCTGAATAATACTAATTAGAGGCAAAGAAACAGCCAATTTGCCTTTCAACCTAAATTCGAGGTCATAATAAAATGGAGTCAGATTAGAAAATAAAATGGAGTCAGATTAGAATTGAACATAAATGTAATAACTTTGCACGCTGAAAAGACCGAACACGCAAGAAACCTTCATCCTCCACCTTCTTTGGGCCAAGTGCGTGTACCTTACACTGTCATCACACTGTTGATTAGATTTATCCATATTCCTTTTAATTCTCTTGATGTTCTGCAGCTCGACTGACTGTTCCCGTCATCAGCAGAAACTCTTCACAATGTTCTTCATCTTCATCATCATCATCATCATCACAGCAGAATTGTTCATTGGTGTGTTCAGTGTTGAATGTGAGTCATGTGACTCTCGCCTGGTACAAAGGAAACAGTTTATTGTCCAGCATCAGTGTGTCTGATCTCAGCATCAGTCTCTCTCTACCTCTGGAGGTGGAATATCAGGATAAAAACACCTACAGCTGTGTGCTCAACAATCCCATCAGCAACCAGACCACACATCTGGACATCACTCAACTCTGTCACACATGTGCAGGTACAGCAGCAGTTTTGTGATCTGATCTCTGTATTTTGTAATAGTTCAGACACATTCACTTCTGCTTTTAACCTTACAGTACTGGACCCCGAGTCTCCTTCAGAACAAGACTCTCTTCTAAAAGTACTGACCTCAGCTGCGGCTGGATCTCTGTTGATTGTAGCTGCAGTCGTGATCTTTTGGACCTACAGGAAACGTTCAAAAACTGATAGAGAAGGCAAATGTCACCTACTGTTTTTACTGTGATTGTTATAAAAATACTCTGATAGCAGTAGAGATCTTATGTGTTTAAAGATTCATGCCTTTGCTGGTGTTCAAACAAACATTTCTATATATGACAATGATTCATTTCTTGAGCATCAATGAAAATTAAGTCAAGAATATTGTTCTAAATGTAATTATTGCATACTGTGCTAAATACGTTTTATGTCAAATTCATAAATGATATTTTTAAAATTGCAGAATTAAATATTTTGAATACATTTTTTTAAACAGTTCAGAGTTGTGATGAAGAATTAACTTATGCAGAGACAACATTCTAC
The DNA here is from genome assembly GCA_027422435.1 of Schizopygopsis pylzovi. Classification (NCBI taxonomy): domain Eukaryota; kingdom Metazoa; phylum Chordata; class Actinopteri; order Cypriniformes; family Cyprinidae; genus Schizopygopsis; species Schizopygopsis pylzovi. The sequence goes on along the minus strand of CM049825.1, from coordinate 7,948,352 downwards.
AAAAGGAATTCACGCAAACTGGTAAGATTTTAAGTCTCTGTATTATTATTTTTTTGCATCAAGTCAGATTTAGCTCTGTGCACTTGTGTTTTTGTCTGTATAATGATCTGTCACATACATTAAACACAACAGCATCAGATATTTAAAGCCATGACATAATCTTATTTACCCCAAAATGGTTCATAAGATCACATCTTAAGGGTTCATATTACTATTATAAACACCCTAAAAGTGTATTACTTAATTTCGATATTTGATATTAAAGAAAATGTGTTCACTTTTGAAAAATCAAAATGTTGCTACTATGTCGAGTAACTAATTGATGGCCAACATAAAAGTTGGGCCCTAAAGCAAAACAACTGAGAACCCAATCTCAATCTGCTTCTCATTACCTTAGCAGTAGCACCACCATATCACTGTTATTGGAGAAAAAATACGATTTAGTATTGAATTCCAAACTAATTTTCAGGATGCCATATTTTAAATAATTTTATCAGAATTATATATTGTGCAATATGTGTTTGTACAGAAAGTTAAAGAGAAGGACCATGTGACGTATGCAACGGTCAACATGAGAAAATGACCAGACTTCAGGCTTTGAAGTCCCAAATACTCCCTCAGATTCAGAGTCTATGGATGAGTTTTCAGATTGGTACGAATCACCACCGTGATGCTAGCATCATACTAATATAATTATCATGTTGCTAACATGTTTTTATCAAGATGCTCACATGATTAGCACATTTGAACACATTTCATGTCATACTGTCATATTTTTTTATGTTCTCAATTTTTGTCCATCCATTGAAAGACTGTTTTCAAACTTATTTGATGTGTGAGAACAAACTTCACCGGTTTCTGTGCATCAAGCATGCAGATATGAGCTTGCGTTTACTATATTTGATGAGCTCTATGTATGTGCATTGATCAGTGTTTGTATATGAATAACGTTTAAATTAAATATGTTCATCATATAGTGATCATGTCTTTCAGAATACTTATATAAAACCGCTTGATTCATATGGATTACTTTTATGACTTGATATACTTCTTGAAGCTTGAAAATGTTCATTAAATGGATGAAAATGAAGATGATTGAAAGTCGTATGGGTTGAAAATCATGAGAGTAAATGACAGCATTTTAATTTTGGCGTCCAAAAAGGAATTGAGGACATGTCCGCAAACCATAAATGTAAAATGTTTATCAAAACACGTCGAAGTGAACCCTGCTTCATTCTGTGAATGCGGTTTGGTAGACACATCTTCTGCATGAGAATGTGTCTGCTGCTGTATGTTTGTGTTTGATGTCTTTGTGTCTGAGGCGTCTACACTTTGACTGTGTCTATAGCATGTGGTTGTAGGGTGTTTTTCCATTTCTGCCCATGATTTTAACAGTTTGACACAGTTCTCTTCTGTACACAAAATGAAAAAGATTCTCTTCAATCAAACATCATGTACTTTGTGTCTATGAAACATGAATTTGATGTTCAAGGCCATGTGCATGTCATTACAGATCCATGACCTTATGACCCTGTATACAAGCTCTGCTAACATCAAGAGTTGTTCTTTTTGTTCAGCTCTAGCAAAATAAACTGACATTATTTCTAACAATTCTTATTCTAACTATTCTTGATCTCACATATGTTTTAAATAAATATTGTTTTTGTCTGTCAATGTCTGGGAGTCATTTTTACCCTGTTGGAAAAACCAGTGATAATGGTACCATGCAGAAGTATGTTCAGCAGTTTTTATTGTCTTTAGTTTTGGCGAGTGGCTAACGAAAAGGAGCAGTACTGCTTAATAATAATATAGTTTGCACCCGTTATAAATGTGTTTATTGATTACTTGTATTAGCTGCTATGGGGGAGGCGTCTGAGGGAGTTAGTTGAAAGAGAGCTCATGGTCAGTTCAGACTGGAAGGGGAAAGAAACGTTGAAAAAGCCCTCTGAGAAAGAGAAGGATTGTTTTTGGGGAGATAGGACGCCTCCTGATACCCTTGTTCTAGGTTGTAAGTTCAGGAAATAAACGAAGGACGTTTGGCTGCTTGTTGAACCGGATCTCCGTCTCCTGCCTATTTATCCTGGGAAGTTACACGACGCTACAATATATATTATTACTTCATATTATAGTTTATTTCCCAATTTGACGTTCAATATTTAATTGTAAATCAGAAATCCGCTAGACTTTACTTGCAGTATCCGGTACTGTAGGACAGAAAGACCAAATCATCCAAGTTCTTCTTTTTGCTCATCAAATAATTCTGATTGTATTAGGGTTATTAACATTTACTACCGGTTATCTCCCATGGAATTTCTTTGTAAAGACAGCATCAAATATTTGTTATAAATCACCTTACATTTCATTTAAAGTGTGTGCACTACAAGCAGTGCATAAAATACATACCAAACAAAAATATGTTATTGTTTCACTGTGATTCCTTTTCACATTTCAAAGATTAGCCCCCGGCTTCACAGACAAGGCTTAAGCCTAGTCCTAGACTAAAATATAAGTCTGAGCTGTTTCAACTGAAAGAAACTTGCACTGATTGATCTTTAAATATATCAGTGCCTTTGTTTTGTCTCAAGATGCACACTTTATAAAAATGTATTAAATTTCCTAATTGATCTATGTCCTAATCCTGGCTTAGTCCAAGCCCTGTCTGTGAAACCGGGCCCGGTATTTTCATCATTCAAACACAACCCACATAATATGCATAAAGACATGGAACATAATAAACACTCTCAGTGCAATGTTTAAAAAATAATAATAAATAACGGGTCTTGTAATTTTCAAAAAATAAATTAAGGTGATAATTAAAAATAGTGTGTGTATTTTATTAGAAATTGTGGTTCAATTTTGTATTAAAAAAATAGAGAATTATTTCAGTATAATTATATTGACTATGGATTTTATATTTCAATTATATGTTCTAATAAAACCAAGGGCTGGACAATAATTCAATATCTATACAGTATGTATCGCGATATATTTCTTTCAATACTGTTGATATGATTTTTAAACATGTCTGATATACATTACTAGTGTTTCCCATACATTGATTTATTACTTTATTGAATAAACATGAGCACTGCACATTTCAAAATCAAAACGCGGCGCGGGTGTTTTATATGAATGTATCTCTGAAGGGAACCGACTCTTCAGAAAAGTTTCGATGGCATTTGATTTTATCTGATGAAGTAGCATTCATGTTTTGTGTAGTCATTACCGGGGAAACCGGCAGAGAATCAGTTTACATTTTCAATAAGCCGTCTTATTCTTTGCACTGTCCACTGAGCGGACCTGATTTGATCTACATTTCACTTTTGATTATACCCTGTATAATTTATCATGTGACAAATAAAGAAACCTTGAACCTTGAATCCAGCAACATGTGTTTGTTGTTGTTCAATTTGATTTTTTCATTCTCTTTATCTTGGCTGAAGCATATTTGTTTCAATCTATAAGAACACTCAGTCTACACTACCAGCCAAAAGTCTTTGAACAGTAAGATTTTGTATGTTTTTAAAGATTTCTCTTCTGTTCTCCAAACCTGCATTTATTTGATCCAAAGTACAGCAAAAACAGTAACATTTTGAAATATTTTTACCATTTAAAAATTACTGCTTTCTATCTGATTATATTTTAAAATGTAATTTATTGTTGTGTTTAAAGCTATTTTCAGCATCATTACTCCAGTCTTCAGTGTCACATGATTCTTCAGAAATCACTCTAATATGCTGATTTGTTGATTATCAATATTTAAAACAGTTGAGTAAATTTTTTTCTGAATTATTTGATGAATAGAAAGATCCAAAGATCAGCATTTATCTGAAATAAAACGTTTTTGTAACATTATACACTATTCCATTCAAAAGCTTGGAGTCAGTATAATTTTATTGTTAAATTATTGAAATTAACACTTATATTTTGTAGAGTAACGCATTATTTGTGTGTGTGTGTGTGTGTGTGTGTGAGAGAGAGGGGGACAGGGTCACATCACACCGGAGTGAACAGCCTGTCAGAAATCATAGCACGTCAGCTGTCTTAGATTGTGTACTGCTTCAGTGACTGTGTCAGCTGGCCAATCAGAGTAATCTGCGCTTGTCGGAAGGAGGGGCTTTGTTGAAAATGACAGGTGTGAGATAGGCGGGGCATAGAGGACATTTTTGAACATTAAAGCATGTCAACATATTCTGTTACACCAAATAATGATTTTTAAAATAGCATCATATCAACCCCTTTAAATAGTAAAAAATATTTAAAATTTTACTGGTGGTGTATTTTGGATCAAATAAATGCAGGCTTGGTGAGCAGAAGAGAATTCTTAAAAAAATAAATTAATATCTTACTCTTCAAAAACATTTTAAAAAGGGGAAACCCTTTTTTACAAAAAATTTTTGAATTTAAAACCTTTAAAAAAAAACCCCAATTAAAGTTTATGTTAATTTTCCCTTTTAACCCAACTTTTAAAAAGCCCCCCAAGAAACCCGGTTTGGGTTTGGTGGGGTTTTTCTTTTTTTACTGAAACAAAAAAAAGTTTAAACCATTTAAAATTAAACGCCAGTTTTCCCCAAAAAAACAAACCTTTTGTTTATTTTTTCCCCACGATATTTTAAAATTAAAATTTCCCGGGAAATTTTTAAATTATTAAATTTAAAAAGGGGTGTTTTTTCCCTTTTTTTTGGTTGGGGATTTTATTATAATTTCCCGGGTTTCCGGCCCAAATTACATTAAAATTTGAGAAAAAAAATATAGTTTAAATTTAAATTTTTTTTTGTTTTTAAAAAATTTAAAAATTTTTTTAAACCCTTTTAGAAAAAATTTTAAAATTTTTTTAACAAAAAGGGAAAGCGATTATTAAATTTTTTAAAAATTTAAATATTTATCATTTAAAAAAATTTTTTCCTTTATTAAATGTTTTGGTTTTTTTGAACCTTTATTTAAATTTTTTAGCCCCTTTGGGCCCTGGGTTTGGGTGAAAAGGGAAAAAACAATTTTTAATAGTAAAAAAACCCATTTTTAATTTAAATCCTAAAATTTAATTTAAAAATGATCCTTTTATTGTTAAAATTTTTTGGGGTTTTTTTGAAAAATTTTAATTTAAAATTTTCCCATTTTTTAAATTTAAAGGTTAAATTTTTTAAAAACATTAAAAATTTCAAATTTTTTTGGAAAAAACGGGGGTTTGGGGTTTTTTTCAAAAAAATGGAAAAAAGAAAGGAAAAATCCATAAAATTTTAAAAGGGGAAATTTCCAATCAAAAAGGGAAATGGTTTTTTGAATTTTAAATAAAATTAATTTATAAAATAAAAAAACAAACTTTAAAAATAAAAAAGGAAATAAATTTAAAATTAAGAAAATTTAAAAAAAGTAAAAAAGAGGCAAACAACTTTTAAAAAAAAAAAATGGTTTTTAAAAAAAAATTAAATAAATTTGGGGCCCGGGAAAAAATAAAAAAAAATTTTAAAAACAAAAAAAATTTATATAATATTAAAAAAAAATAAATAAAAATTAAATTAAAAAAAACAAAGATTTGGGTTTAAATTTTTTTAAAAAAACAATTTAAATGGAAAAAAAAAATTTAAAAAATTTTTTAAAAAAATATTTTTTTTTAAAAAATAAAAAAAATTATTTTTTTTTTTAAAATTTTAATTTAAATTTTTTAAAACAAAAAATTTTTAAATTAAAAATTTTTTTATAATTAATTTAATTTTTAAAAAAATATATAATAAAAATTTTTAAAAATTTTGGGGTTTAGGGTTTTAATATAATTTAAAAAATTTAATTTATTTTTTTAAAATAAAAAATAATTAAATTTTGCCCTTTTAAAAAAAGTAAAGGAAAACCCTTTAAAGGGATATTTATTTTCTTAAAAAGTTAATTTAAACTTTGGGTTTGGGTTTAAATTTAAAGTTTCCCCAAAGTTTCCCATTGGGTAAACTTATTCCCAGGGGGTTGGGGTTGAGGGGTTGGGGGGTTTGGGGTTGGGGTTTTTTTGGGGTTGTTTTTTTTTTTTTTTTATGGGTTTTTTTTTTTTTTTTTTAATTAATTTTACAAAATTTACAAATTAAAATTTTTCAAAAATTAAAAATTCAATAAAAATCAATACTACCAGGTATTAAGGAAAGAAACAGCCAATTTGCCTTTCAACCTAAATTCGAGGTCATAATAAAATGGAGTCAGATTAGAAAATAAAATGGAGTCAGATTAGAATTGAACATAAATGTAATAACTTTGCACGCTGAAAAGACCGAACACGCAAGAAACCTTCATCCTCCACCTTCTTTGGGCCAAGTGCGTGTACCTTACACTGTCATCACACTGTTGATTAGATTTATCCATATTCCTTTTAATTCTCTTGATGTTCTGCAGCTCGACTGACTGTTCCCGTCATCAGCAGAAACTCTTCACAATGTTCTTCATCTTCATCATCATCATCATCATCACAGCAGAATTGTTCATTGGTGTGTTCAGTGTTGAATGTGAGTCATGTGACTCTCGCCTGGTACAAAGGAAACAGTTTATTGTCCAGCATCAGTGTGTCTGATCTCAGCATCAGTCTCTCTCTACCTCTGGAGGTGGAATATCAGGATAAAAACACCTACAGCTGTGTGCTCAACAATCCCATCAGCAACCAGACCACACATCTGGACATCACTCAACTCTGTCACACATGTGCAGGTACAGCAGCAGTTTTGTGATCTGATCTCTGTATTTTGTAATAGTTCAGACACATTCACTTCTGCTTTTAACCTTACAGTACTGGACCCCGAGTCTCCTTCAGAACAAGACTCTCTTCTAAAAGTACTGACCTCAGCTGCGGCTGGATCTCTGTTGATTGTAGCTGCAGTCGTGATCTTTTGGACCTACAGGAAACGTTCAAAAACTGATAGAGAAGGCAAATGTCACCTACTGTTTTTACTGTGATTGTTATAAAAATACTCTGATAGCAGTAGAGATCTTATGTGTTTAAAGATTCATGCCTTTGCTGGTGTTCAAACAAACATTTCTATATATGACAATGATTCATTTCTTGAGCATCAATGAAAATTAAGTCAAGAATATTGTTCTAAATGTAATTATTGCATACTGTGCTAAATACGTTTTATGTCAAATTCATAAATGATATTTTTAAAATTGCAGAATTAAATATTTTGAATACATTTTTTTAAACAGTTCAGAGTTGTGATGAAGAATTAACTTATGCAGAGACAACATTCTACAAAAGGAATTCACGCAAACTGGTAAGATTTTAAGTCTCTGTATTATTATTTTTTTGCATCAAGTCAGATTTAGCTCTGTGCACTTGTGTTTTTGTCTGTATAATGATCTGTCACATACATTAAACACAACAGCATCAGATATTTAAAGCCATGACATAATCTTATTTACCCCAAAATGGTTCATAAGATCACATCTTAAGGGTTCATATTACTATTATAAACACCCTAAAAGTGTATTACTTAATTTCATATTTGATATTAAAGAAAATGTGTTCACTTTTGAAAAATCAAAATGTTGCTACTATGTCGAGTAACTAATTGATGGCCAACATAAAAGTTGGGCCCTAAAGCAAAACAACTGAGAACCCAATCTCAATCTGCTTCTCATTACCTTAGCAGTAGCACCACCATATCACTGTTATTGGAGAAAAAATACGATTTAGTATTGAATTCCAAACTAATTTTCAGGATGCCATATTTTAAATAATTTTATCAGAATTATATATTGTGCAATATGTGTTTGTACAGAAAGTTAAAGAGAAGGACCATGTGACGTATGCAACGGTCAACATGAGAAAATGACCAGACTTCAGGCTTTGAAGTCCCAAATACTCCCTCAGATTCAGAGTCTATGGATGAGTTTTCAGATTGGTACGAATCACCACCGTGATGCTAGCATCATACTAATATAATTATCATGTTGCTAACATGTTTTTATCAAGATGCTCACATGATTAGCACATTTGAACACATTTCATGTCATACTGTCATATTTTTTTATGTTCTCAATTTTTGTCCATCCATTGAAAGACTGTTTTCAAACTTATTTGATGTGTGAGAACAAACTTCACCGGTTTCTGTGCATCAAGCATGCAGATATGAGCTTGCGTTTACTATATTTGATGAGCTCTATGTATGTGCATTGATCAGTGTTTGTATATGAATAACGTTTAAATTAAATATGTTCATCATATAGTGATCATGTCTTTCAGAATACTTATATAAAACCGCTTGATTCATATGGATTACTTTTATGACTTGATATACTTCTTGAAGCTTGAAAATGTTCATTAAATGGATGAAAATGAAGATGATTGAAAGTCGTATGGGTTGAAAATCATGAGAGTAAATGACAGCATTTTAATTTTGGCGTCCAAAAAGGAATTGAGGACATGTCCGCAAACCATAAATGTAAAATGTTTATCAAAACACGTCGAAGTGAACCCTGCTTCATTCTGTGAATGCGGTTTGGTAGACACATCTTCTGCATGAGAATGTGTCTGCTGCTGTATGTTTGTGTTTGATGTCTTTGTGTCTGAGGCGTCTACACTTTGACTGTGTCTATAGCATGTGGTTGTAGGGTGTTTTTCCATTTCTGCCCATGATTTTAACAGTTTGACACAGTTCTCTTCTGTACACAAAATGAAAAAGATTCTCTTCAATCAAACATCATGTACTTTGTGTCTATGAAACATGAATTTGATGTTCAAGGCCATGTGCATGTCATTACAGATCCATGACCTTATGACCCTGTATACAAGCTCTGCTAACATCAAGAGTTGTTCTTTTTGTTCAGCTCTAGCAAAATAAACTGACATTATTTCTAACAATTCTTATTCTAACTATTCTTGATCTCACATATGTTTTAAATAAATATTGTTTTTGTCTGTCAATGTCTGGGAGTCATTTTTACCCTGTTGGAAAAACCAGTGATAATGGTACCATGCAGAAGTATGTTCAGCAGTTTTTATTGTCTTTAGTTTTGGCGAGTGGCTAACGAAAAGGAGCAGTACTGCTTAATAATAATATAGTTTGCACCCGTTATAAATGTGTTTATTGATTACTTGTATTAGCTGCTATGGGGGAGGCGTCTGAGGGAGTTAGTTGAAAGAGAGCTCATGGTCAGTTCAGACTGGAAGGGGAAAGAAACGTTGAAAAAGCCCTCTGAGAAAGAGAAGGATTGTTTTTGGGGAGATAGGACGCCTCCTGATACCCTTGTTCTAGGTTGTAAGTTCAGGAAATAAACGAAGGACGTTTGGCTGCTTGTTGAACCGGATCTCCGTCTCCTGCCTATTTATCCTGGGAAGTTACACGACGCTACAATATATATTATTACTTCATATTATAGTTTATTTCCCAATTTGACGTTCAATATTTAATTGTAAATCAGAAATCCGCTAGACTTTACTTGCAGTATCCGGTACTGTAGGACAGAAAGACCAAATCATCCAAGTTCTTCTTTTTGCTCATCAAATAATTCTGATTGTATTAGGGTTATTAACATTTACTACCGGTTATCTCCCATGGAATTTCTTTGTAAAGACAGCATCAAATATTTGTTATAAATCACCTTACATTTCATTTAAAGTGTGTGCACTACAAGCAGTGCATAAAATACATACCAAACAAAAATATGTTATTGTTTCACTGTGATTCCTTTTCACATTTCAAAGATTAGCCCCGGCTTCACAGACAAGGCTTAAGCCTAGTCCTAGACTAAAATATAAGTCTGAGCTGTTTCAACTGAAAGAAACTTGCACTGATTGATCTTTAAATATATCAGTGCCTTTGTTTTGTCTCAAGATGCACACTTTATAAAAATGTATTAAATTTCCTAATTGATCTATGTCCTAATCCTGGCTTAGTCCAAGCCCTGTCTGTGAAACCGGGCCCGGTATTTTCATCATTCAAACACAACCCACATAAATGCATAAAGACATGGAACATAATAAACACTCTCAGTGCAATGTTTAAAAAATAATAATAAATAACGGGTCTTGTAATTTTCAAAAAATAAATTAAGGTGATAATTAAAAATAGTGTGTGTATTTTATTAGAAATTGTGGTTCAATTTTGTATTAAAAAAATAGAGAATTATTTCAGTATAATTATATTGACTATGGATTTTATATTTCAATTATATGTTCTAATAAAACCAAGGGCTGGACAATAATTCAATATCTATACAGTATGTATCGCGATATATTTCTTTCAATACTGTTGATATGATTTTTAAACATGTCTGATATACATTACTAGTGTTTCCCATACATTGATTTATTACTTTATTGAATAAACATGAGCACTGCACATTTCAAAATCAAAACGCGGCGCGGGTGTTTTATATGAATGTATCTCTGAAGGGAACCGACTCTTCAGAAAAGTTTCGATGGCATTTGATTTTATCTGATGAAGTAGCATTCATGTTTTGTGTAGTCATTACCGGGAAACCGGCAGAGAATCAGTTTACATTTTCAATAAGCCGTCTTATTCTTTGCACTGTCCACTGAGCGGACCTGATTTGATCTACATTTCACTTTTGATTATACCCTGTATAATTTATCATGTGACAAATAAAGAAACCTTGAACCTTGAATCCAGCAACATGTGTTTGTTGTTGTTCAATTTGATTTTTTCATTCTCTTTATCTTGGCTGAAGCATATTTGTTTCAATCTATAAGAACACTCAGTCTACACTACCAGCCAAAAGTCTTTGAACAGTAAGATTTTGTATGTTTTTAAAGATTTCTCTTCTGTTCTCCAAACCTGCATTTATTTGATCCAAAGTACAGCAAAAACAGTAACATTTTGAAATATTTTTACCATTTAAAAATTACTGCTTTCTATCTGATTATATTTTAAAATGTAATTTATTGTTGTGTTTAAAGCTATTTTCAGCATCATTACTCCAGTCTTCAGTGTCACATGATTCTTCAGAAATCACTCTAATATGCTGATTTGTTGATTATCAATATTTAAAACAGTTGAGTAAATTTTTTTCTGAATTATTTGATGAATAGAAAGATCCAAAGATCAGCATTTATCTGAAATAAAACGTTTTTGTAACATTATACACTATTCCATTCAAAAGCTTGGAGTCAGTATAATTTTATTGTTAAATTATTGAAATTAACACTTATATTTTGTAGAGTAACGCATTATTTGTGTGTGTGTGTGTGTGTGTGTGTGAGAGAGAGGGGGACAGGGTCACATCACACCGGAGTGAACAGCCTGTCAGAAATCATAGCACGTCAGCTGTCTTAGATTGTGTACTGCTTCAGTGACTGTGTCAGCTGGCCAATCAGAGTAATCTGCGCTTGTCGGAAGGAGGGGCTTTGTTGAAAATGACAGGTGTGAGATAGGCGGGGCATAGAGGACATTTTTGAACATTAAAGCATGTCAACATATTCTGTTACACCAAATAATGATTTTTAAAATAGCATCATATCAACCCCTTTAAATAGTAAAAAATATTTAAAATTTTACTGGTGGTGTATTTTGGATCAAATAAATGCAGGCTTGGTGAGCAGAAGAGAATTCTTAAAAAAATAAATTAATATCTTACTCTTCAAAAACTTTTGACTGATAGCATATGTTAGCCTATAGTTTGAGATATTTAAAGATATTAATAAGGTGAGTCTGAGATGTCTATTTGACAGTGATTTCACATTTCTAGTTTGTATGAAGGCTAAATACAAATAAAAGGTGTACATTAATTTATTTGTGCCATATTTTCTAAAATATTATAGTTTATCTAGTTTGTGTTTCATAGACTTGGCAAAAATATGTTTTCACGAGTTTGTAGGTACAGACATCTGTTGTGGGCGTTCTTACAATGCAGTTCTAGAAACTTGTGTGTTGAGGTAAAATTTCACTTGGTATTGGTACCGACTCCTAAAATCTTGGTATGATGACACTATTTTCTGAGCAACAAGAGATGGTCTTACTATGAAGAGAGAATTGGAAATGACAAAATCTCTCTCATTTCCCATCCTCTCTTCACTTCACATGAACGTATCAAAATAATTAGTAATGTTAAATCTCACTGGCAGCCTCAGGCTCAATCTCCATGTGATTCGGGGACAAGTCATTGGTAGTGTTCGTCTCTAGAGCATCAGTGGAATGTCATTCTGATTAGGTGACAAATCATTAACACAATTCGCCTGTAAGAAAACAGATTCACAGTAGGTAAAAAAATATGAAAAGGACAAACGATTCACTTTCACAAAAATAGGAAGTGTAATTACACTGTAATATACAGTTGAGGCCAAAAATATCGACCCCCTTGCACTTTCTTAATATAAAATAACAAAATATTAAATACAATTCTGATAATAATATAATTAAATAAACTATTGTAATTATATAATATAAAATGAATCCACATCGTTTATTATAACGTAAAACAGTGAGTATAGTGCTCTCCTCATGTCCGTTATTATTGGTCTTTCAATGTAATGATTTCTGAGTCAAACCACATAAAACGCTCCGGTTACTATCGTAACCTCGGTTCCCTGAGAGCGGGAACGAGACATCACGGAGAATTTCTCCGTTATGGGAACTCCTTCCCTCCAACCTTTCCTGAAGACCTATTGGCTCACGCCAGTCCAAATGACTGGCCAATTGTCGCGAAGCATGAAAATACAAGCTCGAGAGGCAGTATAAATGCGGCGCCCGCGACAATTACGTCAGAATCTGATACTGAACACCGCTTGGCTGAACGAGCATCGATCACGGCAATCACCGTGATGTCTCGTTCCCGCTCTCAGGGAGCCGAGGTTACGATAGTAACCAGAGCGTTCCCTTTCGAGCTTTCACGAGACATCACGGAGAATTTCTCCGTTATGGGAACGTTATTCAATCCCGCCGTGAGAGAGGCTACAGGCAGCCTGTACCAGTTACACAGCGAGGTAGAATTCCCACCAATAACGGCGCTCGTAGGGCGGGCTCACAGCTGATAGGTGGAGATAAGCCAATGAGCACCTACACCTCAGGTATACTAAATTTGCATATCTGGCAAGTGACTACATTGGCTGCGCTGAGAGCAGGGCAGAACACACCAGCAATAGCAGTATTATAGGAGTTATACAGAGTTAACCGTGTTTGAGCAGCATACCATAACATGACCATGTCCGCGGCACTGAACTCAGGGCCGACAATAACAAGCACCTCATAGAGGGCTGCGTAATGTACTGTACAACAGCACCTCCCACAAAAAGGTAACGTTACCAACATGAATTAGTTACTCACCGACCGCACTTGGGAGGCTAAGGACTGAACGTCCAGCTTGTAAAACCTGGCGAAGGTATTCTGCGAAGACCCACCGGCTGCAAAGCAAATATCTTGAATACACATACATCTTGACCACGCTCAGGTGGAACGATAGCCCTCGTTGAACGGCCCCTAATGTGCAGAGGGCATTTTCCAAACCTTGGGTTGTATATGCCTCCGTGATAACGTCCACAATCCAGTGTGACAGACTTTGTTTTGATACGGCTCGGCCCTTCGTACACCCACCATAGCACCCAAAAGCTGGATCGATTGCCGAAAACTGCTTGAACAGTCAATGTAAAATCTCAAAGCCCTGACGGGGCAAATTGCAGTCTGGGCGTCCACAATCTGTGAGGGCGATGATTTACTAGCAAGAGCTGACGGCGAAACCGTCTCTGTCCTTTCGAAGGGGGTAGACAGTGATTTAGGCACATATTCCAATCTCGGCCGGAGAGTGACACTGCAGTCCCCGGGACCGAATCGAATGCAGTCGCGGTCTATAGAAAAAGCGTGTAAATGCTCTATGCGCTTAGCCGAAGCGAAGGCCAGAAGGACTGTAGTTTTAAGGAATAGCTCCTTCAAACCTACGGATGTTAGAGGCCCAAATGGTTGCAATGAGAGAGCTCTTAACCCACTTCCTGGTCCCAGGGCGGAAACGAAAGTGGACATGGGGGATGTAGTCTTTTTACCGAACGATTGCCCGCTCTGCGGGGAACGAACACGGCAATGGCCGCGACATAGACTTCAGTGTCGATGGTAACGATCCACTATCCAGTCTGTGCAGCGGGAAACTCAGAACGTACGATACGGTGCAAGTAGTCGGGTCGATATGAGCCTGACTCTTTCACAAACACTCCCATTTTGAATCATACAAACGTCTTGTAGAGAGTTTTTGCGCTCCCATGAGCGTGCGAGACTGTAAGGCGCCCATCTCCTCTGATACCCCTGAAGCGATCACACATGATGGCTCCATAGTTCCAGGTTCGAGTGCCACACCGAGCCCTCCACCTGGGATAGCATATACTTCCTGCCGGGTATCGGCAAGGCGGTGCCTTCAGCAGTTCCGTCAAGTCTGGGAACCCAGGCTGGTTCGGGGCGATGAGTATCACTGATGCTCGCTCCACCCTGATCTCTCATAACACCAGTGGCAACATTTCTTGATCGGAGGAAATGCATACGGCCTAGCTGCTGGCCAGCGTGATGTCAGCGGGGAGTGAAGAACAACGGGCAGTGCGTGTTCTCGCTCTTGGCGAACAGATCCACCTCCGCTCTCCCTTAACGCTAGCGGTTCCAAACCATCCGAACCGACTCGGGGTACAATCTCCACTCTCCTTGATGATTTATATACGAAACCACAGACGTGTTGTCGGTGCGAATCAGTACATGCTGCTGTTCCAGCTGTGGCTGAAAATCCTTAGAGCTAAGAAGACTGCTTCTGTCGTGGCCCAAAGAGCAAGAGATGGATTCCTTCATTTTAGTCAATGAGGCTCGTGAAGCAGAGATCCAGATGTCAAAATTAGACTTTATTAACCAGTAACAAAGCCGAGATACGGTCTCTACAGCCACCGCATCTGAATCTCTGTCTGTCCGCTCATCCATTTTATACCACCGACTCGAGGTGCAATCTCCACTCTCCTTGAGGATTTATATACGAAACCACAGACGTGTTGTCGGTGCGAATCAGTACATTCTGCTGTTCCAGCTGTGGATGAAAATCCTTCAGAGCTAAGAAAACTGCTTCCAGCTCCAGGCGGTTTATGTGCCACCGGCTCTGAGATTCCAGCTACAGTCCCGAAGCTGGCATTCCCTCGCACACTACTCCCCAGTGGAGAATTTCATCTCCACGCGATCTCACGAGAGGCAGGCTCTCATCCCCACGCGATCTCGCGAGAGGCGGGCTCTCATCCCCATGCGATCTCGCGAGAGGCGGGCTCTCATCCCCACGCGATCTCGCGAGAGGCGGGGGCAAGAATGCTCTCTGCATGTTGACACATAGCCGTAGGGACTCCAAGTGAATAAGCAGCGAGTCTATGTGGCTGATAAGCGTATCCAGGGACCGAGCTAAAATCAGCCAATCGTCCAGATAGTTGAGGATGCGCCTTCCACTCGATCTGAGGGGGAAGTGCAGCATTGATGCACTTTGAAAGTGCGTGGGGCCAGAGCAGCCCGGACGGGAGAACAGAGTATTGGAACGCTGTGCTTTTCCTTGACAGTTGACAGCATACCTCAGAAAACCGTCTGTGATGCGGTGCTATCTGAATGTGAAAGTACGCGTCCTTTAATCCACGGACGCAAACCAGTCCCTGGGGTGAATTCGCGCCAGGATCTGCTTAGCGTTAACATCCTGAACGGACGCTTTCCAAGCGCTCTGTTGATGGGTCCGAGATCTAGAATCGGGCAGAGTCCACCCTCTCTCTTAGGAACCCCAAATAGCGGCTGGACAAAACAGCCATCCCGCCTGCTCGCTGAGACTTGTTCTATCGCTTCTTCTCCGAGCAATTGTATAGCTCATGTTTAGGATAAGGGCATTTCGAGTCAGTGTTAGAGACTACGCCACGCCATTGAAACGGGGTGGTCTGCATCTGAATTGAAGGGTGTACCCTCGCTCTTATGCAGAGCAACCAGCGTGAGATTCTTGGAATAGCTTCTCACGCGCTCATGAACTGACACAGCGGCTACAGTGGCTTGGCAGCTATAACCCGTGTGGGCAGTGGGTCCGGTCGCTAAGGGGAGGGGCGAGCGGCGTTGGTGACTGAGTGAGGAGGAAAGCGCTCCTCGTGCAAACGTATGTTTTTAATGAACATACGTCATCCCACACATTTTACAATTTTGAGACAGCTTGAGGGCTCCTGCACCGGTCGTGGTGCCTCTTCCCGGGTCCCTTTAAACTTGTCCAAGAAGACCTCGATCCCGCGGTCTGCTACAATATAACGGCTGTAATAACTACAGGCTGACTATGCTATACGACCTAGTTGAACACCACGTGTAGGGGCGTAAACAACTGGCGTAATAGTCCGGCGAAATCTGGAAGGCTGATAGGATGCGCCCTTCAGGGCATCAGGTGACTCCTCACCTTCACACGCTTCTCGCGTGGGGGTGTCATGTGACTCCTCACCTTCGCGCGCTTTTCCGCGCAGGGGTGTCATGTGACTCCTCACCTTCGCGCGCTTCCCGCGTAGGGGTGTCAAGTGACTCGCCTTCGCGCGCTTTCCGCGCAGGGGCATCAGATCCCATCGCCTTCGCGCGCTTTGTGAATTAGAAAAATGTTCTCTACACAAGGCAGCCGCCGATGAGGGGCTGTTATCATGTGAATTATAAAATGTTCACTACACACGGCAGCCGCTGATAAGGGGCTGTTATCATGTGAATTATAAAATGTTCACTACACACGGTAGCCGCTAATGAGGGGCTATTATCATGTGAATGAGAGGTTGTCCCGTTCATACGGCAGCCACTGATGAGGGGCTATTATCATGTGAATGAGAGGTTGTTTCGTACACACGGCAGCCGCTAATTAGGGGCTATTATCATGTGAATGAGAGGTTGTCCCGTTCACACGGCAGCCACTGATGAGGGGCTGGTATCCTGTGAATGAGTGAGGAGCTAAGTGATTGCGTTCTGCACACAGCAGAACGCCGCTCTGAGGCGGGGGCTGCATTTTGCTTACACAGTGGGTTTTCTCCGTGCGGCATCTGCGGCGACGTGATCTGAGGTTCGACGGTGAGAGGAATGCGGACATTTAGTCGGCACGAGCTCATCACCTGAGTCCTGAAGGTCCACCGCTGATCAGAGGGCAGACGGACTACCTTTAAGAAATGTCATACTCACCTGAACGCTGCAGAGGAGCAGCCATGAGGCCTGCCCTCGAATGAGCGAACCTTAACCGTGAGCTGTAATAGTTTAAGCCATAACCTAGGTTCAGAAAGTGAAGAAAAAGATTCTGACATAATTGTCGCGGGCACCGCATTTATACTGCCTCTCGAGCTCGTATTTGCATTCTTCGCGACAATTGGCCAGTCATTTGGACTGGCGTGAGCCAATAGGTCTTCAGGAAAGGTTGGAGGGAAGGAGTTCCCATAACGGAGAAATTCTCTGTGATGTCTCGTGAAAGCTCGAAAGGGAACACACAAACATGATGCCAGCGTGTAGAGCTAATTCTGATTCGACAAACAGACTCAGTGCTCATAGTATCTTACCTGATCATCGTGCTGTGTCCTGATGTCTGTTTAAACAACAATAACAAACATTACTTTGGTTAATTAGAGTAATCTTTAAAAAAAATTGAACTTGTTAATTCAGCTGTATGTGTAATCAGAGCTGGGTAGTAATTGTTTACATGTTATCTGTATTACATAATCAGATTCCAAAAAGCAAGTACTTATAATTAGAGAATATTACATTTTTTGATGCTCATAATCAGATTAACTTTTGTTACTTTTTGCCTTATATATATGCATTGCTCTGTTTACATCGGATTCATTATAACAACTAAATCGTACTTTAAATGTGCACCCAACACTAAGAAAATATATGTATTGGATCATGATGGAATGGATATTAAATGATCCAAATCTGGGGTGCAAAAAAATGCAAATACTCACCTTTCCTTGCTACTGAACAGTACAGTAAACAAAGAGTTACAGCCAGCAGCAGGACACCAACAGCAGCAGCACATATTCCTGCTACAGCAGCCAAAGACAGACCTGAATCTGAAACAGCTAAAAAGAAACAGTCATTGTTACTAAAGAGCAATTCTTTTTACCAATGTGTTTTTCAAGGATTTACACTTTTCCCTCATAAATGATGGGATCTGGTGGGTTTTGAAGAACAGCAGCTAAAACACTCACATCATCAGCTGTCAGAAAAACTGATTAATTTTAATGTTAACATTAGTCTTCTGAAGAACATGTCTTGGTTGTCACTTGACATGAAGGTGGTGATCTCAATTATAGTTTAATATTAGGGTTGATTCAAACAAGTGGAAATGTTCCAGTAAATTTCAGAAACATCCATTCAATTAATGTTCCATTCCATTTGATACTTAGTCAAAGCTTAATATTCCAAACACAATAAGAAATAAAATAAAATATTGGGTTGATTAAAAAAAAAAAAGAAAAAGAAAAGCTGAACTATTTAACATTTGCTTGAGGGAACTAAACTAAATGACACGCACCAGTGGGTAACACTGAAGCTCCTAGTTATGCTGAAACTGCTGCTGATGATCTGTAGTTTATAATCTCCAGAGTCTGCGATTGTGGTGTTCATGATGGTCAGAGATCCAGTCTGATGATCCAGCTTCAGTCGGTCTCTGAATCTCTCGTCGCCATCTTTACACTGAACATCTGTACAGATCTTTCTGGGTTCTTCAGTGATTTCAGCGATGCAGAGGTCATTAAAATGCCACGCCATCAGATCATTTGGGTTTTTCATTGTACCAGGATCTAAAGTGACAGATTCTCCCTCGTTCACTGACTTTTGTTCAGCAACAGAAACATCTGAAACACAATCCAACAGCTGACTGGAAGGATATTTATGGATATTCATGCTCTTTAAAAAGCAACGCATCTCTGTTTTGTGCACATTTTATAAACTTATTTTACATCAAATTCTCATTCAAACAAACATCTTATAAAAACAGATGATAGGAAAAAAAAAAGGTTTTAAATCAAACTGAAATGTCATCTTTTAAATGGATAAATGTATTAAATGACTCACCATGAGTGGTAACACTGAAAGTCTTTTCACTGCTGTAACTGATGCTGATGATCTTTAATTCATAAAGTCCAGAGTCTGTGTTTGTGGTGTTCATGATGGTCAGAGATCCAGTCTGATGATCCAGCTTCAGTCTGTCTCTGAATCTCTCAGTACCTTCATTACACTGAACATCTGTACAGATAAAACTGAGATCTCCTGTGATTTGAGCGATTCGAGTGTCTTTAAAATACCATTGTAAATCTTCTTGTTGTTGTGTTTCAACATTAGTGTGTAGGTCGACTGAATCTCCTTCCATCACAAATGCTGACAGTCCATCGGCGCCAACACTAAAAACACCTGGAGAAGAAATTAGTTAATTATAAACCAAACTAAATTACTCACCAGGAAAGTATAATGAAATAGGGACATCAATGAATGTTAATAAATCTTCAAACTGGTATATAAACATATAAATGTGCAGCAAACCGATGTTATACAACAACAATAAAACAGACCAAGAACCAATATGCATAAACAAAAACTAATAAGACGTCTTGGAGGCATGGCATATATTTATATATTCAACCCTGTCCATGGGAACCCACTTTTCTGCAAAGTTCGTGTCCAACCTGCTTCAGCACACCTGCCTGTGTATTTGATCGTGAGGAGTTTGATTGGCTGCTTCAGGTGTGTTTGATTAGGGTTAGATTCACTGGAAACATGCATGCTGAGGATAGATACTGCTGAAGGACTTCTGGACTCATTCTGAAGAATGAATGATCTTAAGTCTCAAAGCACTCCTCTCGTCTTTGAAGGTAATAATCATAACCTACCCCAAAGCGTGTTTTACCTTTGCTGTCCCCTACAGCAGTTGCTTTGCATTACTTTGAATAATCAGACAGTTATCGTTCACTGGTGTGGACGCAGATATAGTTACTGTTGTATTTATAGTTCGCTCTTAGTGTGAACGACTACCGCATCAAGCGAAATGTTTTTCTAACGTTACAGATCCTAAGAGTTGTGAGTGTGGCGGCATTTATTACATTAATAACGTTACATGAAAACAAACATCATTGATTTAGCCTAAGTTACACATTAAGTCATCTGGCAAACAGTCTCATTGATGATCTTCAACAATAATATCATGAACGTATTTGAGCATCAGTAACGTTAGCCTACGATATTTGTACAAATTCACAATATTTCCCATTATGAATATTATAAATAACTATATTCCATGAAAACACTTAAGAAAATGGTGTTATTAAGTATACCTACTTTTAAAACATAGTTACTTTTGGTTTATGTTCATTGATATTATCTATTTGGCAGAAGCGTTTATTCAAAGCGACTCAAATTACATTATACTCTGATCAGTTTATATAACGATTTAATAGATTTCAACATTTATGTAATGATTTAGTTGTTAATAGATTTCATGTAACGTTAACTTACTAAAGCCCCTCAGAGTGAATAGAAACGGTCGCTTTGGATAAACGCTTCGTTTTGAGCTGACAAGAACAGAGAATAAAACATAAAATGTCTTACCATGCGCGAGTACAAACAAGAACCCCGCAAGCCTAATTGTATTATTATTATTTTTCACAGAATAATAATAATACATTTTAAAAATCGGATCCTTTTTAATCTCGCATTCAAATTTGAGCGCGCTGTCCTGTCTGCCGTCTTCTTCTTTGGTGTAATGGCGGATGGATATTATAACGTTACTTCCGGTGCATGTTCCGCCTGCTGGGATGGAGTGCATTAACACTGAGGGAGAGAAAAACAATATATGTGTTCAGTACATATTCAATCAGTCTGTTTATTAACTCTGTAGTTTTTAAATATTTAAACAGAATGATGTCGAAGACTCTTGCATCTTTGTTTAACAAATGTTTCAGTGAAAGCGGATTAACTGAATAAAGAGCCTCTTTAAGTTGTAGTCATTCGTTATCATATAATTTACACTTTATTAGAACTTGCTCAACAGTTTCAGGGCGATCACATCTGACAAAACATCTGGATTAATGTTTTCTTCTGATGCCCACACTATAGCGGCCGTGGTTTGTGGACTGAAACAAGTGTTTACATTTATAAAAATGGTAATATAGTTTTACAGCACTTCACTGTTGAATACAAATGACCAATAAAAGCTGTTAATTATGCATATTAGAATCTGGACTTGATTGTTCCAATACAATAATAATAGAATAGTTAAATATTTGAATGGCCAAACTGCATTACTATATTATAATAATAGATAGAAACACATTACATCAGGCATTTCAAGGTTCAAGGTTTCTTTATTTGTCACATAATAAATTACAGAATGGCTTGGTAAGACAGTGAACACTAGGAGAGCGCTATACACAGAACAATACTGGAACTAAACAGAAACACAGAATGGCTTGGTATAATTAGAAGTGAAATGTAATCGAATCAGGTCCGCTCAGTGGACAATGCAAAATAATAAAAATAAAATTATATAAAGTAACACAACACAAGAGCATATATATATATGGTAAAAAAAGAGAAATAAGAGTAAAATGTGCAATGAAATAAAAAAGTGCAAAACAATAAGATGTGCAAAACAACATTTCAAATATAAAGCTGTATTTATAAGAACAGACAATGATGTATATGTTGTTTCCAGAAATGAATAATTGGCATTTATATATAACTATATAAAAACTTATATAATATTATTTAATTTTTTTTACTATTTATTAGTTGATGTATAAACCTAAAGAGTGGTGCTTAAATTTATTTACATAGCATTTTATAACGCTAAATATAATTTCAAAGTTCTTTTACAGAGAATATCCCCATATAAAATAAAACACATTATGGTTTTATAGCATATTTGAATTTGAATGTTGTGAAATAACAAATATATATATATTATATATATATATATATTAGTGGTGGGCCGTTATCGGCGTTAACGTGCTGCCCACCACTAATATATATATATATAATATATATATATATTATGCATTTTTACAGAAAATTAAAGAGGACCACGTAGAGTATGGAACTATCACCCTGCGAAGAGGACCTAAATTTAGCCCTTTCTATACACAGCTAAGAGGAAATCAC
Source organism: Schizopygopsis pylzovi (assembly GCA_027422435.1). Lineage (NCBI taxonomy): Eukaryota > Metazoa > Chordata > Actinopteri > Cypriniformes > Cyprinidae > Schizopygopsis > Schizopygopsis pylzovi. The sequence continues at coordinate 7,926,285 of CM049825.1, read as the reverse complement.
ATCTTGCAGGATCATTCTGACGGGTTTAAGGTGCTTGAGGATGATTAATGGTCTCCTAAAACCTCTTTTAAAGAATCATCTCAAGTTTAACTCTTAAAGTTAACATGAGGGCAGTTGTGGCCTATTGGATAGAGACTTGGACTTGTAGCCTGAAGGTTGCAGGATGGGGTCCCCAATTGCAGGCGCTATGCTGTCCACTGCTCACAGTGTGTGTGTGTGTGTGTGTGTGTTATGTGTGTGTGTGTGTGTGTGTGTGTGTGTGTTTTACTGTTTTATAGGCCTACTGTATTTTATCTTCATCTAAAATTTATCAAATATACTAGTATTTTCAACATATTTTATCTACATCTAAAATTGATCAAATACACTAGTATTTTCAAAAATTCATATTCAATACACATACAGAGTAGCTGACCAGGTTTACATTAAAACATCTTGAATCTTGAGCTATTCTGACACTTTCAATTCTCAGAAATGTTCAAGTGTCAGCTTTCATATGAGAGCTATAATATGCAGTAGACCAAAAGGTTATGTTGGATGTCATTTGTTGACTATGGAGGTGCTGGTTAAAGTGACCACACCATCACATGTGTGTGCACTTGGATGGGTTAAATGCAGAGCACAAATTGCAAGTATGGGTCACTATACTTTGACAAACGTCACTTCACTTCACCTAGTGACGCCATCTAGCGTAAAAAAGTAAGTATTTACGTCAAAAACAATAATAGCTTTACCTTTGACCACAAGGATGCGCTATAAATAGTTTTCACAGTAGAGCAGCCAAATGCACAATAACACAATATTAATATATATATGCAAATCATTGACACCACTGACCTTTAATTTTTTATGAAAATAATAAAAATGTAACATATAGATTATTTTTGGCAACAGATCAGAATAACAGTTTTTTTTTTAAATTGTCTGAAGTATCAAAAATAATGAAGTCTGTTTCAGCCACTGATTTAAAAAATATAAAATAGTAATTGTGACTTTTGACAAGTATGACTTTTTTCCTCAGAATCAGAATGAGCTTCATTGGCCAAGTATGTTTACATATACGAGAAATTTGTTATAGTGACAGAAGCTCCACAGTGCAACAGAAAGACAGCAACAGGACAGGACACAGATAATACAATAATAATATACAAATAGGCAATGTGCAAAACAAACAATAGACAATTATGTGTGTACAGGTCTGATATGTACAAATTTGAAATTAAGAAAATCTCTCTTTCCCTATCAACCCTTCATTGTTCCTTGGGAAAAAAAGGTATGTTACGCTGACATCTCAGTGATAGCATCAGTCTGATTAGAGGACATCCCATTAGGAGCCTTCTTCAAAAGAGTGGGAGTCAAGAGTGGGGGGGGCAAGTCTAAAACTCACCTGTGAAAACAGATTCACAGAGAGTAAAAGAAACAATAAAATAATTCAGTTTTAGTTACACAAACACAAAACACTACAGATTAGAGAACGCTTATATTTTTCAAAAAGTCTCTTCTGCTCACCAAGACTGAAGTAAATTTTTTAAATATTATAAAAAATGTAAATAATATTTTTCTATGTGACTATATTGTAAAATGCAATTCATTCCTGTGATCAGAGCTGAATTTTCAGCATCTTTATTTCAGTCTTCAGTGTGTGATGGTCAGAGATCCAGTCTGATGATCCAGCTTCAGTCTGTCTCTGAATCTCTCATCAGCAACACACTGATCATCTGTACTAGTATTAACGGTCTTGATTTCAGCTATACAAGTGTCATTAAAATACCACTTCATCACATCATTAGTTTTTATTATGCCTGGATGTAAAGTGGCAGATTCTCCCTCCTTCACTGATTGTCTCTTCATTTGATCTTGATCAGCAGCAGGAACATCTGAAAACACAAGCCGGCTGATGATTGAAGGGTCATTTTGATTAAAAAAAGGAGAGAACAAATAATGAAAGGAGGAAACAAATCAGGAAAAAACCATACACAACATTTTGATCACACATTCTTTCTTGGTTTTCAGTCTTATATATAGATAACATCATTATTAACATATCCTCGATTGAACAGATGACAATAAAAGGTAATGGTTTGATGAGAAACGGTCATCTCCACCAGAACACAACTGCAGCTGATTACGAACCAAAATAAAGTTTGGTTTGCTTCTTAATGATGTTATCTGAATTAATTCTACAGTTTCACTTTAACAGCAATTTCTTTAAAGCAGCATGTGATCGATAAAACTTATAACGGTTGCACAAAAAAATGTCACTGCTATAATGAACATGATCAACGCATTACTGTGATTTAAACATACACAATCTTGTTTTAAGACATTACATGACTCACCATGGACAGTAACGCTGAAGGTCTTTTCAATGTTACGGCTGGTGATCTGTAGTTGGTAAACTCCAGCATCTGTGGTGTTGATGTTTGTGATCACCAGAGATCCATCTCTCAGAGTCAGTCTGTCTCTGAATCTCTGAGGACACTCTTCATCTGTACAGATCTTACTCTTATTTCCATTGATTTGAGCTATACGAATGTTATTAAAATACCACGTGATTCTGTCTTGTTGGTTTGTGTCAACATCAGTGTGTAGAGTGACTGAATCTCCCTCCATCACTGACACTTCATCTGTACCATCAACAGACACACCTGAAGAAGAAATGAACAGTTAATTATAACTTACATGTGGGATAGTGGGATGGAAAGTAAAAGTGATGTGAAAATGTGTGTTTTATTCTGCAGATCATAATTATTATGAGTACTTATGTCTGTATTCAAATTGTAGTTTGAAGTCACAGCCTAAACTGGATTTTTTTATTCATTGGATTTGTCCTCAAAAAACTTGTTGTAGTATAAGTTATACTTATTTACAAGTACCTTGTAGTATCACCAGTATGGATAATTTTAGAGATTGTCTGAATAAAAGACATATACATACACATATATATACATATTTTATTGTGGCCAGCCTAAGGCACACCTGTGCAATAATCATGCTGTCTAATCAGCATCTTGATATACCACACCTGTGAGGTGGACGGATTATCTCGGCAAAGGAGAAGTGATAAAATGTTGTGTTGCAAAAATGAGTACACCCTCCTGAAAAAAAGTGTATAGGTTTAAGGCTATTTTTGATCAACAGGTAAGTATATTGCACCAAAACTGTTAAAGACAAGTAACTTCCTGACAATTAAATGTTATATAGCGCACTGAATCATACTCAGACTTAATGCTGGCACTTCAATTACATTAATCACTTGGGAGAAAACTGCCAGGTGACTTATTTCTTAGAATAAAAGAGGACAATGTTACAAGAGGAATATCAAATTATTGTTTTAAGTATGAAAATATAGCAGAAGTAGCAAAGTAGAAAAAGAGCAAGAGAAATAACATGCAAGTGTCTCAGAGCCGGCAAAAGCTATGAAAAGAGTGAAACTTTATCTCACAGAGTACGACGTAGCCTGCATTAGTGACATGAATGAATGAATTAATGAATGAATGTTTGAATGAATTAATGAATTAAGCATTTATTACTGTATGCATGCATGGTTGTTGTCACCACTAGAATTACCTACTGTAGCCAAAGTAAAATAAACTAATTTAATCTCTTCCAAGGCCCAGAAACTTCTGGGAATCCATACTCTGGTCTCAAGAGACTGAGTCAATCATTTCGGATCCCAAATGTTCTGGTGTTGCTATCGGAGGAGTACAGTGAGAAGTGCCTGGTACCCAAAGTGACGTTCAGTGGTAGTAAAGCTCTTATATAGGGATGAATGAGTGCTGAAGGTGTGAGGGAGTTGTGCTTTATCAATGCTGTCATGAATTCACACACTACTGTGTGATGCAATACAAAAACTTGAAACAGAAGATGCTACCCTCCCGTCGTCCCCTGCATTATTGGGCATTTTTTTCTGCATGACAATGAAGAAATTCATTCTCCCAAGGTGAAAATCCTTCAGTGGACATGTATTTCACTCAATCTTAACGCTCTTGAGCAGCTGAGGGGGATTCTGTAGAGACGAGCTGAGCAAACCCACCCATTAAAGACCAGAGCATTCAAGGAGGTCATCCTCCAGGAGTTAAACAAATGTGTCATGAACCTGTGCACTCAGTGCCAAGAGGATCAGATCAGCATACTTAAAGTTCTGGAGGACATACTAAGTACTAGAATAGTATACATTTGCTTTATTAAATCTAGGGTGTACCCATTTCTGCAATCATTTATTTAGACAAAACTAGCTAATTTACTTATATTACAGAAAATATTGGCATATATTTTGTCGTTTTTATTAAGTACATTTTTAATACATTTCAATTTTGCCATCTTTCCATGAATTATATTAGTGATCATTAAGAAAATACATATTTTAAATTTACTCAGAGGGGGTGTACTCATTCATGCTGTGCACTGTGTGTATACATAGGTATAGTATTTATAGTATTAAGATCTTTTAGTTTTACTCCAGTAAGTAGGTTTACTTGTAATCCCGCCTAGACTGTCTTTTTGACGTCAATTAGGAAGTTCACCTTCTCTCTACCCAAAAATAAATAAACAAATACACAATATATAATCGAACGAATGTCCTTCAATTTGTTGAGGTCTTCCTATTGAATACAGGAAATTCATAAGTGATCTGTGATTTTGTTTACACCCTCAGAAACATGTTTAAACTGTCTTATAATACGTCATCCTAAACCCGCAACTTAAAACACCAGTCGCTAAACTAATAAAACAATACAGTTAAGTGCAAAGTGAAACAAACTGAAATCAACTAAACCGGGACATGTTCTCTGTTTTAACCGGTGTTCGTAAGAGACTGTAACAAATAATCATCTTACCATGAACGAGAAACAGGTGTATACATCCAACCAAAACAGCAAGCATCTTCTTTTTCACTTTTACGTTGAAAATTAACGCATCGAATAAAATGTTGCTTGAAAGTGAAAGTGAAATCTGCTGCTCACAAAACACTATTCAAATTCAAACACAATCGGAGCTTTCATTAGTATTTTGTCAAAAGTCTTCGATATTATGGGACTGTAGACGTTTCTTGGTGAGGACTCGCTGGCCATCTAATGAAAAACAGCTCGCGAACCTAGTTAAGGCCGCTTGAAAGAAGTCATGCAGGAAAATATAGCGGCCTCCATGTCGCCGAACGCCCAATAGCCGCTTCTTCTTCTTCTTCTTCTTCTTCTGCTTGGTTTTTAACGATGGCTGGCAACCAACGTAAACAGGTGCATTACCGCCACCTTCAGTTCTGCTCCGGAGCGTGGAGCAGAGTTTTATATTCTATTAATCAATCCCGTCTCTCTAATAAAACCATAGAATGCTTTATTATTTACTTCACTTGACCATTTTATTAAAACCTTAACATTTAGATCCTGAATTCCATTTTTCCTTAATTCTTCTATCACTGTTCCTCTTTCTTGTTCTTACTTCCTACATTTAATAAATACATGATGAGGTATTGTTTCTTCAACATTACAGTATTCTCATAATCCATTTGGATGTTTACCTGTCATTTCAAGAGTGCTATTTAAATTTGAGTGCCGCCGACGCCACTACGACAAGGGATAGGCTACTTATGACGCTATGGTAATTTAACACTGTACAACAAGAATTATTATTCGTCATTGTTGTAAGGGGTAGGTTTATAGTTGGGGTAGGTGTAGACGTTAATAAAACACAATCTAGGTAGAAAAAGTATTTCATTGTTCGTTTCTGGTCGGAGTATCCCTTCTTTTTTATTATTATTATTATTATTTTTTTATTAAGGCATACAATTCAAATACAAACTTTAACGGCACATTTCAACAACTAAACACAAGTTATTAGTGTTTATAAAGTAATTTGAAAAAGAAAAACAATAATAAAATAAGATAAAATAAAATAAAATAAGAATGAATAAAGAAGGGTGTGGGTCTCATTCAATCAACAAAAACAAGTTCAAATTATATAAGAGTTTATGAGCGTTTCTGTCCTTCATGTAATAAAGAGACTTAGCAAATATCTTCAGTTCATTATTCCATCCGCTGAAGTGAGGCTTCGCCTTTAAATATTCACATCTGTGCATAAAGTGTTTGCATAAAATAATTAAAAGTTATTTATCAAAAAGTCTATGTTCTTATCTTTCAACAGTACCCCAACTTTAATTGAGTCCACAGTCAAAGGGTGTATTGATATATGTTTAGAGTGAAGCCAGTTTTGAAATTCAATCCAAAAATTCTGCACAAGTTAAGTTCACATTGGAAAAACATATGTTCTACAGTTTCAATGTCTTTCTCACAAAACCTGCATTAATTATTCTCCCAATTAAATCTTTCACGTAAAAAGTTATTAGATGGATAAATGTCATTTATAATTTTGAATGTCACTTCTTTGGCCTTAGGAAGTATTGGATATGCTAAATATCGCTTCCTTATTTTCTTAGCCTCTTCTTCACTAAATTCTTGAAGAACATACACTGCCCTCCAAAAGTTTGGAAATGCCCTAGAAAAGCGGGTTTTGGACAATATTGGCATGCATTATTTAATTTGTGATAATTTTGCACTGATAAGGGACAACACAAACTACAAAAACATATTTTATTACATAAACAGTTTATACATTGAAAAAAATTACATTTTCAATTCATCAAAATATCCACCATTACCAGCTATTACTGCATAATCTGGGCATCTGTGCTGACAGTTTACTCAAACATTGACTTGATATATTACCCCAAGCCTCCTGAAGGATTGCCCAAAGATGATTCACACTGGCTGGACACTTCTTACGAACATCACGGTCCAGTTCCTAGTAGCTCAATTGGGTTGAGGTCGGGTGATTGGGGAGGCCATTCCATGACAGACATGATGCCAGCTGACTGTTTCCTCTCCAAATAGGATTTGCACAGCTTGGAATTATGCTTGGGGTCAAGCTTGGAAGTGTGCATGGAAGTGTGATATCGTCCAAAACTACACTTTACCAGGGGTGTTTCCAAACTTTTGGAGGGCAGTGTATATACAGCCGCTCCACCAAGACTGGTGCCCCTCAAGGTTGCGTCCTCTCCCCACTGCTCTTCTCCCTGTTCACCAATGACTGCACCTCTAAAGACCCTTCTGTCAAGCTCCTGAAGTTTGCAGATGACACCACACTTATCGGCCTCATACAGGACGGTGACGAGTCTGCTTACAGACAAGAGGTTTAGCAGGTGGCTGTCTTAACAACCTGAAGCTCAATACGCTCAAAACAGTGGAGATGATCATGAACTTCAGGCGAAACCCTCCCCACTCTCCCCACTCACCATCATGGACAGTACTACAACAACAGTAGAGTCATTCAGATTCCTGGGAAGCACCATCTCACAGGATCTGAAGTGGGATACTCACATCGACTGTGCACATCAACAACTGTCTGGTTTGGTGCAGCAACAAAATCAGACATCAGAAGATTACAGAGAACGTTTCGGACTGCCGAGAGGATTGTTGGTGCTCCCCTGCCCACCCTCCAAGAACTGTCCAGAGTGAGGAAAAGGGCTCCGAAAATCCCTCTGGATCCCATACATCCAAGTCATCCCCTTTTTGAACTTTTGCCATCTGGCGGGCAATTCAGAGCTACACATACCTGGACAGCCAGGCACAAGAACAGTTTCTTCCCCCAGGCAATCTACCTTATGAACAGTTAAATGTTCCCCCATTGTGCAATAAAGATATGGGCAATAACCTTTTATTTATTTGTTACCACCTGCATCATAGTACATCCCTGGATCTCACACTATTCTATTCCTATTCTATAATCTTTAGCAAAGCTGTACATACAATTTATTTTATTTGTTCAATTTATTTTTCCTATCCTTGTCTATTTATATTTACACGTGTGTATTTTTATTCTCATCATATTTTTGTCTGTGTGTTGTTGTCTCTGTGTACTGGAAGCCTGTGACACTAAAACTAATTCCTTGTATGCGCAAGAATACTTGGCAATGTAGCTCTTTCTGATTCTAATTCTGATGTTAGAATAGGAAAGAATCCTGTCCAAACTGTTGCTATAAAATTAAACAAGACCACAGGAACCAGATGAGTCCTCTACACAATCTGACTTTGCTTCAGCCTAGAATTAAACTGCTGGTTTCGTCTGGCCATAGGAGAACGATACACTATTTCCCCGTTTAATACTATAAAGCTGTTTTGACACAATTTGCATTGTAAAAAGCGCAATATAAATAACAGTGACTTCACTTGACTTGACAAGGTTTTAAATGTTTCCTATCCCCATTTCTCTTAATATATTATTAGTACATAATAAAATTAGTACATACAGTTCCTGCTGATTCACATTAACTACTATTCCCGGACTCATCTTTGTGCATTCTGTATAATGAATAATTTGGCCCTGTGTGACCAAGATGTAGTCTGGTAATGATCGTATCTTCTCTTCAATTGCCAAAATTCCCTTTCACCCCCAACTTGACGTTGAATATGGTAAAAATGTCTTCCTCTTCTCTAACTGTTCCAAAGTACTTGCCATTTTCTTTTAACGACAATTCTAATTTTCTTTACTTAGTGTAATATTTATTTATATATTTGATAACACCTGCACCTGCTTTGCGAAATGATCAACTTCCTAATTTCCATTTGACCAAAAAGAACATGTATATTTACTCTATACACACTTAATGCAGAATGATTCTCCATTCAGTGACCTTCATCCACCTGATAGCTAATGCAATTGCTACAATCTCTGTTGTGTAAACTCCTGCTTGGTCAGCTACTCTCTACAGGAAAAATGATGTAAACAAGTAAGTGTTACATGTCTTTGCCATTGCTAATCTTAATTACAAATATTAAGCAGTCTTGATTCTGGTGGTTGTTTCAAAGTCACACTGACAAACTGAAAAGCAGAGCATGCAAGGCTTCAATGATTCATGAATCCATTTAATTTAATTACACTGCAAAGCTGTTCTGTGAGACTATCAACTATGAACTGTGTGCTCATAACAGCAGGCAAGAAAAACACTTTTCACCTACAAACTAAACGCATCAAACAAATGGCCATTCTCACGCACAAACTGTTTGTCTATCCAACAGATCAAACAAAAACCAACCACAAGCAGGTTTCAGTTTGACTCCGAAAATGAGCTGCTTGTGTCACACCTCAGACTGGTGATGCAAGTGATGCAATTTGCAACAACTGAATGATCATAAAACCATTTTAAACTATTTATTTCATCATTAAATTCAGGCTGACTATTCTAATAATCATATGCAAAAAAAAATATTCATCTACTTTACATAATAAACATGATCAAACATGCCATTTTAAATTATAAAAAAAAACATTTGATAAAGGTTTTTGACAAGAAGTTCCCCACTATTAATAGTTAAAGTTAACTTATATATTAAATATGACTGTCGGATGATTGATTCATTGATTGATTAAATTAACTTCCATTCAATGTGTGTGTGTGTGTGTGCGTGCGTGCGTGCGTGTGTGTGTGTGTGTGTGTGTGTGTGTGTGTGTGCGTGCACTGGGAGGATCAAACTCTGTCAGGGGAGGACTCACACACCAGAAAAACAGTCTGAGTGTTAGCGGTTATTCGATCAGACACCGAACTGTTAAAGAAAATGTTTCATGTGCTTGCTTTATTCTGTTTGTGCTGGTTGTGTTTGACTGGTAAGTTATAAAATCATTATTACAGCTTAATTTATTTCTATTTCAGAGAAATAAAGCCACTGCTAGTTCAGAAGAAATTATTTTCATTTGCTGTTGCGTCCCATATAAATCAAATCGAACTGAAATATTGTTGTGAAAAGGTTTTTTTTCAGGTCTCGTTTCAGTAAGCCTGTTTAATGACACAAACACAAATATATGAAACAAATAAAATTATTCTGTTATTGCTTTATAGGACATAACTTTCAAATACATTAAAAACGAAATTATTCATCTATGTCAACTTTTGTTTTATGTTGTGTCTTTGCTGCTGTTATTCAATTCACATTTAAATGTTACAAACTGATTTCATGCTTTCCAAACAACAGTTAACAACTCTTTTCTTGTTTGTTTTCTGCAGGCGTGTTTAGTACCGAGACAAATGAAACACAGTCGTTGTCAGTAATGGAGGGAGATTTTGTTACTCTACACACTGACGCTACCAAAATACATGACGATGATGAAATAATGTGGAATTTTGGAGATTAAATTTCTCCGATAGCTCAAATAAACAGAGCCTCTGGAATCTTCTCCACACATACTGACGAGAGATTCAGAGACAGACTGAAGCTGGACGATAAAACTGGATCTCTGACCATCACAAACATCACAACTCAACACGCTGGACTCAATAAACTAGAGATCATTGCAGCTAAACTGTCATCAAAAATATTCAGTGTTTCTGTCTATGGTGGGTATCCTTTGCCTCATTCTTAAAATCAAAATATTTTTGTTTTATTAAAGGAATATTCCAGGTTCAATACAAGTTAAGCTCAATCCACGGAACACATTTGATTTCCCAAAGAAAAAAAAATATAATAAGAAGAATTGTACACTTTTTAGAGATTACTGTGAGGTTATGATGAACATAATACATTTTTGAAGGAATTTATAAAAGTATGTACATTAATTCTAATTGTAAAACTTTTTAAATCATCATTTTACAATCACTTTATGGTTGTAGGGTTTACAGCATTATGTTGTCATAGCGATTGTTTTCTAAACGGATATAAAAATTACGTTTAACCATGTTAAAATCATGTTAACATGCATATTGTTTGTGTATAGCTGCACTACTGAAACTGAGTATTTTAAAGTTTACAGAGCGGCCGCATTCACTGCCATTGTAAGCGTCTTCATCTAAATATTCCAATGTTAAATAATTTCATAGATTGAAATGACAGAAACACTCACTGACTGTCAATACACTAAACCAAGACTGCTGTTTATTATCTTATATTTTCAAGTTCATCTTCCCACTCCTAACATTACCAGGGACTTTTCTCAAAATGTTTCATCATCATCATTATCATCAGAGCAGAATTGTTAATTGCTGTGTTCAGTGGTGAATGTGGTTCATGTGACTCTCTCTCCTGGTACAAAGGAAACAGTGTATTGTCCAGCATCAGTGTGTCTGATCTCAGCATCAGTCTCTCTCTACCTCTGGAGGTGGAATATCAGGATAAAAACACCTACAGCTGTGTGCTCAACAATCCCATCAGCAATCAGACTCAACATCTGGACATCACTCAACTCTGTCACACATATTCAGGTATGGCAGCACTGATATAATGTTTGTTTACTGATCCAATCTCTGTATTCTGTTGTAGATAGGACTGACAGATTCACTTACGCTCATGACTGTCTGTCTTTTATTCTCCTTCAGTTCCTCCAGACTTTGTATCTGTGACAGCGCTGATCCCTGCAGCTGCTGGATTTCTGTTGATTATAATTGTAGACATGGTCTGCTGCATCTGCAGGAAATGTTAAAAAAAGGAGGTCGGGAAATCAAAAAATATATAAAAAATATTAAGATAATGATAAAGTCAATATAATTATCTTTTGTAAGAATAGAATACCTTCATTGTCATTGCATGTAGCATACAACAACATTTTGTATCTCTCATAGAAATTCAACTATATCCATCTATATTCACACTATATAAAACATACATATAAATGTATGGTAAGCCACAAATTTTGATATCAGATTGAAAATGTTGTTCTCTATCATAGGTTCACTCGACGCTGCGGCTTACACTTTGGGAACGCCTCCTGCGTGACCGATGTCTGAAGCCCCTATAGAATCACGCCAATCCATTGGCTGATGACGCGACGCCGTCTCTGACGCAATCACGTCGTCAGCCTATACTGGCGAACGCGCCATCCACTCCTCAGATTTTTCTGCCTTCACGAAGCGGTCACACTGCCCTTCGTTGTTGCGATTTTCTGGCCCAATATATATTCTACGCGATTATCCATTTGCACTTCGGCGACTGCCTCAGTGGAACTTTGTTCTCCTTGCGGTGAAGTGCCATGGAGTATCGCCGCTGTCAACCGCCGTGCGCACGATTCATCGCTCGCGAAGACCCACACAGTAAGTGCATTAAGTGCTTGGGTTTTTCGCATGCACGCGATGTGGTTTATGGGATCTCGAAATGCAAATTTTGCGAGAATTTCCGTCTCATAACCCTCCGCTCTCGGCTTGAGGCTTGTGAGAAGGAATCATCCATATTTCGCCGTCGCGGCCTCTCGTGAGATCGCGGCCTCATGCGACCTGGGGTTCGGATGTTGAGCTCGAGGAGATGGAGAGTGAGCAGACAGGCCTCGCCTTTTCTCTCCCTCCCTCTCCCGAGCGCGTGCACGCGAATTCACCAGTTGAATTTGCGCATGATTATCTATTTCCTAGCCCGAGGGCATGTGATACCGTTTCCTTCGGATTAGACGATATTCTGCAAACAGCAGCCTCCGACTCCGAGGATTTCGGGCCTGCTTTAGCGGATGTGCTCCCGCCTAGCAGCCAGGAGGCGCAGCCTTCAGCGGCCTACTCTGAGCTTGTGGACGCGCTTTCGCGCACCACTGAGAAGATCGCGCTGGATTGCCCCGATGAGCCCCACGAGTCTCGAGCTTCGAAACTCAATGAGCGGTTCCTTAGCGGTGCAAATTTCAAGCCTGAACGGAGGAAGCTGCCATTTTTCAGTGATCTGCATCAGGAGATCTCCAGATCACACCGCACGCGCCGTGGGGCGCTCTATGGCGGGTTCAGTGGCCGCAGAACGCCATTTGTGGCTCAATTTGACCGAGATCCATGAGAAGGAGAAGGTGTTTTTGCTGGACGCACCCATCTCACAATCTGGGTTGTTTGGGGAGGCGGTTAGGTCTGTAGTGGACAAGTTCCGCTCAGCCAAGACGCAATCGGGTACTCTTCAGTTATTACTATTACTATTCCACTCCCTCCTCCTCTTTGTCTAGAGAGCAATCGCTCCCCAGAAAGGAGCCTTCTGGCGGCAGTGGAGCCCAGGCCACACACCCTTCCCCATCTATGGTTTGGGGAGCCCGTGGCCGGTCTTTCCCCCTCCAGCACCCACGCAAACGGGTTAACCTGAAGCGGCCAAACAGGCCTGCCGCTTCGGCTAATCCGGGTCGTTCCTGACCTTCGGGTCGGAATGAGGAGAGCCGCTTCACCGTTACGAGGCGAGGTCAGACCGCAAAAGCGTTTCTGCCCACCCCGAACGCGCTCTCCTCACTCAAATTGGTCACAGCCACCCATCGAGGCTTGGTGTGCAGAACAAGTTCACCCTCATTTTTCCTCGGTCTGGCAGTTGGGGGACGCGTCCGTCTTTACCCCTCTACAGTCCGTCCTTTCGCCGCCAGCGGGCCGTGTGTTAGGGGACACAGCCGGTTCTCTCCTGCAGTGTACGGACCCCGTGCTGGCCACCCGTCAGTCCAGCACTTCACTCTCCATCAACCCGAACAAGGACGCCGAGGGCTCTCCTTCGTGGTGGAGGGTGCCGCTGCTTCCAGGCCTTCTCGACACCCCATCTCAGGTATGTCTTCCCTTGCACGACACTCTGCTTCCTCTATCGCATTTCATTCACGAATGGGAGCGTCTACCGGGGGTATCGCTGTGGGTTCTCTGCACAATTCGGTCTGGCTACACACTTTAGTTTGGGAGAAATCCCCCCCGCTTCGACGGGGTTCATCTGACAGTAGTAAACAGCGCCTCCAAGGCCTCTGTTCTACGACAGGAACTTTCCTCCCTCCTACAGAAAGGAGCGATAGAGGAAATACCGCAGTCGGACATCGAACGAGGGTTCTTCAGCCGCTACTTCCTCGTTCCAAAGAGGGACGGCGGCCTGAGGCCCATTCTGGATCTACGGCGTTTGAATTTTTCCCTTTACAAAGGGAAGTTCAAGATGCTGACGATGAAAACCATCATGTCTCAGATTCAAGGAGGGGACTGGTTTGTCACTATCGACCTAAAGGATGCGTATTTTCACATCCAGGTCGTTCAGAGACACAGGAGGTTCCTTCGGTTTGCCTTTGGAGGGAAGGCTTACCAATACAAGGTCCTGCCCTTCGGCCTGGCCTTGGCGTCGAGAACGTTCACGAAATGCATGGATGCTGCACTGGCCCCTTTGAGGCTCCAGGGCATTCGTGTACTGAACTATCTGGACGACTGGCTCATTCTGGCTCACTCCAGGGAGACAAGTCGTCACAGTGATATCGTTCTCCGCCACATCCTTTCTCTTGGCCTCAGGATGAACGCCAAGAAGAGTGTGCTCCTCCCATCTCAGCGAACCGTGTTTCTGGGGGTTCGTTTGGATTCCGTTCAGAAGCAGGCCCGTTTGGCTCCTGCCTGGATACCCGTTTTTACAGCATGTCTGGCCCGCTTCAAGCTAGGCCATCATGTCTCTGTAGGTACCTGCCGCAGGCTGTTAGGCCTCATGGCAGCGGCCTCCCCTGTGTTGCCCCTAGGGTTGCTTCACATGAGGCCATTCCTTTGGTGGATGAAGGAGCTGAGGTTACACCCCTCTGTACCAGCCACTCGCCTTATCAGGGTGGCGCGCAGTTGATGTCGACCCCTTTTACTATGGCGAGACCCCGCTTTTCTCCAGAGCGGGGTGAGAATAGGTGCAATCCACCGTCGCCATATGATCACGACAGACGCATCAATGAAAGGCTGGGGCGCGGTCTTCGAAGGTAGACCGGCGAGAGTTCCTTTCTTGGCATATAAACTACCTGGAACTCAGGGCTGTCTTCGTGGCTTTGAAGTATTATCTCCCCGTTCTCGGGGGGTATCATATCATAGTCAGAACGGACAATATGGCGGTTGTGTCCCACATAAACCGTCAGGGAGGTTAACGGTTGCACACCTTGGACAAGCTTGTGTGCCATCTTCTCCTTTGGTCCCAGGACAAGTTCCTTTCTTTGAGGGCAGTTCACGTTCTGGGAATACTGAACCTTGCGGCCGATTTTCTGTCGAGACAGAGGCTCGGGCCGGGGGAATGCATGTTGAACCGTCAAACGGTATCCCAGATCTGGGATCTGTTTGGCAAAGTGGAGGTGGACCTCTTTGCTTCTCAAGAGTCATCCCAGTGCCCGCTCTGGTTCTCCCTGAGTTTCCCAACGACTCTGGGCATAGATGCGTTCGCCCATCCGTGGCCGAATGTCAGTCTGTATGCGTTTCCGCCAATAAAGCTGATTCCGGCAGTACTATGCAGAGTGAAGGTGAGCAGTACCCATCTCCTTCTCATAGCCCCATTCTGGCCCTCCCAGACTTGGTTCTCGGAGCTAACACCCCTCTTGTATCGGTCTCCTTGGGAGATTCCGACCAGGCGGGACTTGCTGTCCCAGCTTCAGGGCAAGATCTGGCATCCTCAACCAGAGCTCTGGAAGTTGTGGGTATGGCCCATACAGGGCCAAGGACTGTGATGAATGTTTTGCCTGTTGAGGTTCAGGAGACCATAGCCAGTGCCAGAGCCCCCGCTACTAGGAAGCTGTACTCTTCCAAGTGGGGTGTCTTTGAATCCTGGTGTTTGGCTCGTGCAATTGACCCAGTAAACTGCCCTGTTGGTCCAGTGCTGGAGTTTTTGCAGGAAAGGCTGACAGCGGGAGCGGCCGCTACCACTCTTAGAGTTTACGTAGTGGCCATTGCAGCTCAGAGAGAGCTGGATGAGATCCCCCTGGGGAGACATCGGATGGTTTCCGCCTTTATGCATGGAGTCAGAGGGCTTAGGCCGGTTTGCCCCACGGCAGTTCCTTCTTGGGACTTGTCAGTCGTCCTCGAAGGTCTGGTGACGTCCCCTTTCGAGCCCTTAGAGTCAGCTTCAGAGCGGATACTGACTCTTAAGGTTACTTTTTTGCTGGCGCTTACGTCACTAAAAAGAGTTGGAGATTTGCAGGCCTTCTCTGTTAGTGAGACATGTATGGACTTTGCCCCGGGTCTAGTCAAAGTGACCCTGCGGCCTAGGCCTGGTTACATTCCCAAGGTCTTGTCCACATCGTTTCGATCTCAGGTGGTCACGCTTCACTCTTTCCATCCTCCTCCCTTCGCTTCAAGTGAGGATGAGAGGCTCCACATGCTCTGCCCGGTTAGTGCATTGAAGCTGTATGTGGATCGCTCCGAGGTTTGGAGAAAATCCTCCCAGTTATTGGTCTGTTTTGGTGCTGGCCACCGCGGGCTTGCCACATCGAAACGCCATTTCGCTGGCTTATGAGGTGGGAACCTCCCTTCACCTCTTAGTCTTCAGGCGCATTCTACTAGGGGCGTAGCCTCCTCTCAAGCTCTTTTTAGAGGGGTACCCCTGGAAGATATTTGTGTTGTGGCAGGATGGTCCTCTCCGCACACCTTTGTCAAGTTTTACAACCTTGACGTTGATACGGCTCCTGGTTCTCAGATCCTGTCTGTTTGAACCAACCGTATGTTGTTGGTTCATTATTGGACCAGATAGGCAGCGTTTTCAGCTTGGCTTGTTTGGTATATCGTTCCCAAAGCGTAAGCCGCAGCAAGTGAACCTATGATAGAGAACCT
This sequence comes from Schizopygopsis pylzovi, assembly GCA_027422435.1. Classification (NCBI taxonomy): domain Eukaryota; kingdom Metazoa; phylum Chordata; class Actinopteri; order Cypriniformes; family Cyprinidae; genus Schizopygopsis; species Schizopygopsis pylzovi. The sequence continues at coordinate 7,909,781 of CM049825.1, read as the reverse complement.
CTCGGGTTACTCGCGTAACCCTTGTTCTCTGAATAGGGAACGAGACGCTGCGTTTGCTGCCAAGCTCCTCACGCTGCTGACAGAGTTCTTTTCGGCAGAGAAAACTGAGGAGTGGATGGCGCGTTCGCCAGTATAGGCTGACGACGTGATTGCGTCAGAGACGGCGTCGCGCCATCAGCCAATGAATTGGCATGATTCTATAAAGGCTTCAGACATCGCTCACGCAGGAGGAGTTCCCAAAGCGTAAGCCGCAGCGTCTCGTTTCCTATTCAGAGAACAAGGGTTTTAAAACCCATTTAATTAAAAATCTTGAACTTATTTCTCAAATTTCAAAAGTTGTTCAGCTTTCATATGAGAGCTATAATATGCAGTAGACCAAAAGGTTATGTTGGATGTCATTTGTTTATGGAGGTGCTGGTTAAAGTGACCACACCATCACATTGTGTGCACTTGGATTTAAATGCAGAGCACAAATTGCAAAGGGTCACTTAACTTTACAAAGTACCACTTCCCTAAAAAAAATTTAGCAAAAATTTATTTAACAAACCAAAATTTTTAAACAAAAGCCAAAAAATTTAAATAAACAAATATTAAAATTTAAATTTTTATGAAATATTAAATGACCTTTAATTTTTTTAAAAAATAAAAAAAAATTTTTTTAAAAAAATTTTTTAAATTTTGAAGTTTCAAAAAATTTTTTTTTAAAAATTTTTGATTTTAAATTTTTTTAAATTAAAAGTTCTTGGGGAACTATAAAAATTTTATAAAAAGAAAAAGAAAAGGCAAAGGGGAACTTCAAAATAAAAAAAAATGGCAAAAAAAATAACAATTATTTTACGGGAAAAAATTTTTTGGGAAAATTAAAAAAACCAAAAAAAATTTTTTAAAAAAAAGGTTGTTAAAAACCCATAATTTTAAGGTTTGGGATTTAAAAAAGGGGGGGGGAAAAAAACCCCCTTAAAAATTCCAAGGGGAAAAAAAAAAATTTTAAAAACCAAAAAATACAAAAACCTTTAAAAATTTTTAAAAGCCTTTTAAAAAATTTTTAAAATTTTAAAAAAGTTTTTTCAAAATTTTAAAAAACTTCCCGAAACCAATTTTTTAAGTTTAAAAATCCAGTTTACCACCACCCTAACCCTTTAGAAAACCCTATATTTTAAAAATTTCTTTTTGCTTAAAAAAAAACCCCCAAAAATTTTTTTTTTTTAAAAATTTTTTATTTTTTTATTTTTTATGACAAAATTGAAAAAAAATTTAAATTTTTGGGATTTTAAAAAAGGGGAAAAAATAAGAAAAAACAAACAAAAAAAACCAAAATTTTCCCATTCTTTTTGGTTTTCAGCTTTTTGTTTTAAAATTTATTAAAAACAATAAAAGGTAATTTTAAAAACGGTCTTCCCCCAAAAAACCATATTAAACCAAAATAAATTTGGTTTTTTTTAAATGATTAATTAATTCTCCCTTTTCCAACTTTAAAACCTTAATTAAAACTTAAAGGGCACAAAAAAATCTAAAAAAAAAGCCGGTTTTAAAATAAAATTTTTTAAAATTTTAAATAAAAGGGAAGGCTTTTAATGAGGGGGATCGGGGAAACCCAATTTTTATTTTTTGGGATCCCAATTCTTTCTGGTTTTCGTCTTAATTTTTAAATCTTTTTATTTCCTTTTTGACATACAATTTTTAAAAAGGCGTCTTTTTTTAAACCTTGGAAAAATTTCCCCAAAACCCCAAAAAAAAAAAAGTGGGTTTTTTAAATTAATGTATATTAAAGGGAAATTAAAAGGGTTTTTTTCTAACATAATTTTAAACTTTTTTATTTTGAAAAATTAAACTGGTTTTTTATTTTTAAAATTTTTATTTTAAAATTTTTTAAAACAATCCTTGTTTAAAAGGGAAATTTTAAATTTTAAAAAGACAATAAAACTAAAATTTTTTATTTTTTGGGGCCCAAAACCCTTAAAATTTTGGTTAAAAATTTTAAAATGTGGGTGGTTTGGGGAAAGAAAAATTTTTTAAAAGTCACTTTTAAAAAAAGGGAAGGAATTTTAAATTTAAATTTAAAAAAGAAATTTAACTTTTGAAATTAAATTAATACCACTAAACTCGTTTTTTTTAAACATTTGGGAGGAAATAAATTTGAATTATTTTAAAATAAAAAAGAAAAAAAGATACTCTATTAATTGCTATTTAAAGTATATTTCCAGCAATTCGTAAGTGCTGCTTCAGTGTTTTCTCTGTCTGTTTGATTCTAACAGTCTCTGTATTGATAGCAGTAGCGGGTTTCTGTTGCTCAACTTCACGTGTAAATGAAGCTGATTTCAGGCTTTGTAAACCATTTGTTTAATCCATGTCAAATCTGTTCATCAGGTGTGTTTGGTGATTCAGTGTCAGTGACGGAGGGAGATTCTGTTACTTTAAAAACTAATCTTACTGAAATACATGAACGCGACTACATACTTTGGATATATGGAGCTGAAAAGTCTCTAATTGCTAAAATTAACAAAAATCCAAACTCCTCATCTGATGGTCCTGATGGGAGATTCAGAGACAGACTGAAGCTGGACGATCAAACTGGATCTCTGACCATCACAAACACCAGAACTGAACACGCTGGATGTTATGAAGTACAGATAAGTGGAGCAAAAAGGACATCAAAAACATTTAATCTTTCTGTCTACGGTGAGTAGAGATCATTTGTCAAAATTTTCACATATTCTATTTACATAGTCAAATATTTATTTTATATTTTGAGATGACAGACACATTCAGTGACTGTTAACACACTAAACACTCACTCAACACTACATTTATAGATTCACTACAATGTACAATGTTGAAAATGAGACAATTGTGTTCATATTCCTCTTATTATCTTATGCTTTTTAAGCTCGTCTGCCTGTTCCTGTCATTAGCAGTAACTCTTCACAATGTTCTTCATCATCATCATCATCACAGCAGAATTGTTCATTGTTGTGTTCAGTGGTGAATGTGAGTCATGTGACTCTCTCCTGGTACAAAGGAAACAGTTTATTGTCCAGCATCAGTGTGTCTGATCTCAGCATCAGTCTCTCTCTACCTCTGGAGGTGGAATATCAGGATAACAACACCTACAGCTGTGTGCTCAACAATCCCATCAGAAACCAGACCACACATCTGGACATCACTCAACTCTGTCAGCCATGTTCAGGTACGTCACCAGTGATTTTGTTGGTGATATATAGGTTATATAGTGCTGATGTTTCATAGTGTTTGTTGTTGAGCAAACAAACAGATTCACACTAATGTCTCATTTTGTTCATTACAGGTCAGGGGCTATACATAGTGCTGATCTCTGCTGCTGGATCTCTGTTAATTATAGCTGCAGTCGTGATGGGCTGCATTTACAAGAAATGTAGAAAAACAGGTCAGGAGAGCAAGTAATTCATCTGTAGAGATATATTTTAAGATAAAATTGTTAATTGTTAACTTTGTTTAAATTGTTAATTGTAAAATTGTTTCAATAATATTGAAAACATTTTATTTTAACACACCTGTGATTATTAATGCAGTCCAAACCCAGGAAGAAGACTCTGATTCAGCATTGTGTAAACCAAAAACGCAAAACAAGGTAAGATAATTCATGCATGTGTTGCAAGAAGGTGTTGCAGTCAGTTAATCTGATTGAGGTTTTGTGGTTCATGTGCAACAGACGGATAGTGAACAGAATGTTGGTGGTCTAGGGGCCCAACTATCAGCGTTACTACTGTAAGGCCCGGCTCGAGCGACCCAATGATGGCAGTCGTTCAGCGGGTGAAGGCCTTTTGCGTATTACTGTCTTTCCTTTTTTCACGACACAACAAGATTAAAATGGAACACTTTTTCTTATATATTTTGTCTCGTTATTTCATCTGACTCCATAAATGAAAAGGTTTTAATGATATCTGTGCATCATTAAAATATGAACGAATGATTGATTATTCTTATCAGCTCCTTTTAATACTTTATCCGCTCAGATGTAGGGAAACTATATCGCTTAGAGGCCCTGTTTTTCACAGGTCTCACGGACACAATCTCGTCAGGCCCGGTCATCAATCAGAGGTAAATTATGGTTATGTATCTAAGATTTGCCGTTAATTCACACGTACACAATCAGAGACATCGAATAACCCCCTTGGAGCCCCCTCAGAACTTTAGTTCAATCGTTTACTTCAGTAAAGGTTTCTTGGCCACTATCAGATATGTTAGCAGATCAATGTACCACACTTATAATAGCTTTGGATTGGTCAAGTCCTTGTTTAAAGTAACATTAAATCAAACGTCAGAGGTATAGGCGTACCCGAGTTTAGTCTGACCAGACGGCATTCGCCGTCCCTAAACGGAATTATTTACCCGCCTCTGCATCCAAGTACACTTGAAAAGATGCCGGATCTTAGCCGTCGCTAAAACTGACGCAGGCTTGCGGAAACATACGAATCCATTAATCTTATTAGGGAGAAAGCAATCTTAGAGGCAGTCAGAATAGAATCAAACGTTACAATTTATTGACCAGGTAATCGAAGCAATAATTCAAAACTCCAATGTTACAAGAATAGAATCATCAGTTAACCATAACATAACAATAATTCAGGAATTGAAGAATTTGTAGAAGTTACTACCTGGCAGTGAAAATTACACACAGCGATTGTGTGGGCAGTCAACCTACAGACTCCCAGAACTTTGTATCACGTTTCCTTATAAACCCAGATAATTCAATAAGCCCACCAAATGGTATCTTGTTATTATAATTAGCCTTTAGAATATGCAACCAAATGGCTTCTTGGTTTCCTGTGGCAGAGAATACGTATTTACATACAGGAGGTGGTTTGAATAGAAGATCAGGGGGAGGGCACACCTTTAAGTTGTACACTACACTTCTCATACTTTAGAACTTCTTTTAGCTTTTAATTATGATTGGGAGGATGAGACCATTTTACCAGGCGCACTGAGACATTTCAAATGATATTAAACATGTATAGTTACATTTTTGTACATACATTACATTGCATGGGTTTTCAGTGGTTTCTAGGTGAGGAAGAGAGGGGGGAAGAAAAGGGGGAGCAAGGGAAGAGATAGTTTGTTGATTCTCAGGAGGGCCTTTTGTCCTCTCGAGGGGGGGGGGGGGGGGCAGACATACTGGCACCAGGCTTACACTACCTTCAGTAGTCATATAGGAAGATGATTAAATAGTTTAAGCATTGTTTTTTTCCCATTTATATTAAGGTTTGTACTTCAGTGTAAATACGGAGTACATTTTTCAATTTTACAATGCTATTTTCCATTTGTAGGACTTAAAAAACTACCTAGGCTATCACAAACGAAAATGTAATAGCTCATATGTATTTAGAATGTATCAGATTTACTGCGGGGTTTTTAACAACAGTAATACATCACTAATAAACTGTAGCCTATACACAGTGATAGTTCATTCAAATATTCTAAGCAGAATGTTATGACAATCTCAACAACTATTCACATTCACTTTTATCTTTTTAATACGACGACAGTGAATTGTTAAGGTACCAATAGTGTTTGCCGTGGTCGTTGAGACGCGAGTACGGCGCTCTTTCACCCGCATCTAATTCCACCCCTAAATTTGTCCTTTTTAAATCAAATCTAATGAAACTAGGACAGTTCGGTAAAGTTGGCAAGATATTCACAGATTCGACTTTTCCGGATCAATAACTCGCGAGCAAAACGTTTTTACGGCACAAATGATGCCTCTTTTCATTCGTAGTGATGTAGTAAACAAGCTACAAGTGTGCAATAATTTTACAAATAACTGTTGTAGTATAACCAGCAGGAGAGCAGTGACGTGTGAACTAAATTTGGTGAAGGTATTGAGTATTTTATTAGTAACGTTTTTCGCGTTTCGCACTTTGCAGATGGTCCCTTAGAACTTATCTCTCAGACGCCAGCGCAATCCTACAGAGCGGAGGAAAGCTTGTTTTGAGGAAAACACGCTTGTAGCTTGTTTACTATATCACTGCGAATGAAAAGAGGCATCATTTGTGCGGTAAAAACGTTTTGCTCGCGAGTTATTGATCCGGAAAAGTCGAATCTGTGAATATCTTGCCAACTTTACCGAACTAAAAAAGTTTTAGTGTGTTCACAATGCAATATGCTTAGAACTTGGGCAATAACAGGACGACATTTCATCCGCACAGTTTGAGTGATTTGTGGAGTTATTTGTATTATATGGCAGCGAGCGCGTTAGAGTGTTGCTTCGGAGTCAGATGTGCATGATAGCTATTGCATCATTTGATTTGCGCTCAGACTGTAATTTCTGCAACATATAACAGTGTAATGTAGTGTAAAAACTCTGCAACAATGTCGCCAGATACAGCTGCAGACCAAGAACGCCCATGGTTGAAGGTATTACCGCAGCCAATTAGGCTACAGTTATCGCATTTACAAAAAATACAATCAATTAACTCATTTAAATTATCATCTGTTTGTCAAATGCACACAGTTCTAACTACGAATAAATGGGTTTGCAATTCTAAAATAAACAATATAACACAGTTGTATAGATTTTCACTAGAAAGTAAAGAGCATGAAGTTGTTAACTCATGTTACCTGTGGTAAGTTTGGCCTCGAGCTGCAGCAGTGCTTCATGATTATTTGAAATGCAGCTTCAAGCTGGTGGTTGATTTGGTGTGAAAGGCAACCATTCTCAAACCTTCATAACTTAATCTGTTTGACGATTTAACAGTTTAAAAAGTCATGTGATGAACTGGGTGACTGATGTCATTTCCTCCAGCTGCTCCAAGTCTGTTTAGCAGCAGTCCTTGGAAATATAAACTTCTCAGTATGGTTCTGTTGCAAAGGTTATTCAGAGAGAAACCTAATGTTGGTCTGATATTCATTTTCTGTCATATATATAAGCAGTTCCCTGACTGACTTTGTGTTTCCTTGCAGAAATCAAAGTCGGATGCTGTGTATGAAAATGTCCCCAAAAAAAGATGATCAGATACTGTATCTACCGGAGCTGACCTCTTTGCATATTTTGAGTTCATCTATTAGTTTTTTCTTTGCAAATGTACTCTTGTGATGTCTGACATATTGTTGCTCTGTTTAATTTAGTGGCTCACAAATAGCTCATCATCCAGAAACTCATCTAGGACTAAATGTTCTCAATCATATGGAAACTTAAATTCCATCCAATGTGCTCTTTTTTCTGCAAATAACTGCTCTTGTTGTATCCTTCTTATTAAGTGCATTACATAGTGGTCTACAGTATCATCACACACAATATGCTCTGCTGGACATTTTAGCACTTGTAGCACAAGCACAGCATCGCTCTCTAGTGTCCAAAGAACAACATCACATTAATAATAGAGCTACTTTTACCTGACAGAATGCGCTGTAAATAGCTGGAAACGCTAAAGAACCAACATGCTGATGTACAAAAAGACGCCTTCAGGTATGCCTGTTTGAACAATAAAAAACTCATTTATACAGATATTTCCATCTTGTTAAATCAGCTGTATGCTACACAGAATGCAGGGCAATACACATATTCCTGCTATAGGCCCTGAAGATAAAGACAGACGGCTATTAATACTAAAGATCAAATGATAATCGGCTTTACTTATACTTTTGACTAACATTCACATTTTTCTAATTTGGTCATTACTTTTATGGCATAGATTTATCTGATAAATGGCGCCATCTGGTGGAGTTTAAACAGCAGGTATAGAAACACCAGGGAACTATTTTGTCTTTTTTGTTGTCTTTTTTGTTACTAACATTAGACTTGAAAGTCATCAAATTCATAAAGTGAAATAAAACTCAATGTGAAAATTGTGTGACTGCTGTGAAGGTGACTGTGATGATCTCAGTTATGATGTAAGATGACTGCATTTCTCATGGATGATCTTGAACAGCCTAATGAACATCATACAAGCAACATACTGATACATGCACACAACTACAGCATACAATACGTTCAGACCCTTACTTAGACCCTCCTCATGAATATTAGCCATTTTAAAAGCTGGAAGATTCATTTATTTTTCCACACACAGGTGCATCTCAATAAATTAGAATGTTGTGGAAAAGTTCATTTATTTCAGTAATTCAACTCAAATTGTGAAACTCGTGTATTAAATAAATTAAATGCACACAGACTGAAGTAGTTTAAGTCTTTGGTTATTTTAATTGTGATGATTTTGGCTCACATTTAACAAAAACCCACCAATTCACTCTCAACTAATTAAAATACTTCATAAGACCAATAAAAAAATTTTTTTTTAGTGAATTGTTGGCCTTCTGGAAAGTATTTTAATTATATGTTATATTTAACATATAATTTACTGTATATGTACTCAATTCTTGGTAGGGGCTTCTTTTGCTTTAATTACTGCCTCAATTCAGCGTGGCATGGAGCTGATCAGTTTGTGGCACTGCTGAGGTGGTATGAAATCCCAGGTTTCTTTGACAGTGGCCTTCAGCGCATCTGCATTTTTTGGTCTCTTGTTTCTCATTTTCCTCTTGACAATACCCCATATATTCTCTATGGAGTTCAGGTCTGGTGAGTTTGCTGGCTAGTCAAGCACACCGACACCATGGTCATTTAACCAACTTTTGGTGCTTTTGGCAGTGTGGGCAGGCGCCAAATCCTGCTGGAAAATGAAATCAGCATCTTTAAAAAGCTGATCAGCAGAAGGAAGCATGAAGTGCTCCAATATTTCCTGGTAAACGGGTGCAGTGACGTTGGTTTTCAAAAAACACAAGGGACCAATATCAGCAGATGACATTGCACCCCAAATCATCACAGACTGTGGAAACTTAACACTGGACTTCAAGCAACTTGGACTATGAGCTTCTCCACCCTTCCTCCAGACTCTAGGACCTTGGTTTACAAATGAAATACAAAACTTGCTCTCGTCTGAAAAGAGGACTTTGGACCACTGGGCAACAGTCCAGTTCTTCTTCTCCGTAGCCCAGGTAAGACGTCTCTGATGTCAACTGTAGCCAAATTCCTTGACACATCTGTGTGGTGCTCTTGATGCCTTGACCCCAGTCTCAGTCCATTCCTTGTGTGTCACGGTACAGAAAGCTCGAGATCCAATTGCGAGTGAAAAACAGATAGTCTTTATTAGACAACTCCAAAACACAGTGGAGGTGAGATGAGCTGGCAGTGCAGGTGCAGACTCCAAACACAGTGGAGGTGCAGATAACATCGGCAGTGCAGGTGCAGTAAACCCGGCAGTGCAGAGTCTCCAGCTCGGGCAGAGATATACAGAAACGCGACCAGGCGAGAACAGCTTCAGGACCTGGAAGACTGACACAGAGAGTAAGTACACCACAACAGTAAAAACGATCTGACAACGCACCACAGAAACGCCAGCCAGATATAGGCAGTGCAGACGAGCTACACCTGTCACCGTTCTGATTACCTAGGCAGGTGCACGGTAACTAGGCAACGCTGACAAGCACAACGAGCGGGTCCACAACATAGACGAACACAGAATGAGCACACAGATCCATGAACCGTGACAGTACCCCTTCCCCTAAGGACGCCTCCTGGCGTTCCCAGATGAACTTACCTGACGATTGTAATCATCGATAAGAGAGTGATCCAATATGTCTCTAGCAGGCACCCAACTCCTCTCCTCAGGACCGTAACCCTCCCAGTCCACCAAGTACTGGAATCCGCGTCCCCTCCGCCTAGAGTCCAGAATACGCTTAACCGAATAAACCGGTTCCCCATCTACGAGGCGCGGCGGTGGAGGAACCGGGGTCTGCGGATTAATGGGGGCATGAAAAACAGGTTTTAATTTGGAAACAAGAAAAACGGAATGAATCCTCTTGTACGCTGGAGGAAGTTTGAGGCGGACCGCCACCGGACTAATGATCTTGGTGACGGTAAACGGGCCAATGAATTTAGGAGCAAGCTTGTTACAAACGGTACGGAGAGGAATGTTCTTAGATGAAAGCCACACTTTTTGACCGACGACATAGACGGGAGGCCTTGACCGGTGGCGATCAGCCTTGGCCTTGGTGCGTGCCCCCACCTGGAGGAGGGTCTGTCTGGCCCTGCTCCAGGTGCGTCGACACCTCTGGACAAATGCGTGGGCAGAGGGGACCGCGACTTCGGATTCCAGACTGGAAAAGATTGGTGGCTGGTACCCTAAGCTACCCTCAAACGGAGACAGGCCCGTACCAGATACTGGTAATGAGTTATGTGCGTACTCAACCCATGAGAGCTGCTGGCTCCAAGAGGACGGATTCTGGGAGGCCACACATCGCAACATACGTTCTAAGTCCTGGTTGGCTCTCTCTGTCTGACCATTACTCTGGGGATGATACCCAGAAGAAAGACTAACAGTCGCCCCTAGCAAACGGCAAAACTCACTCCAAAATTTAGAGACAAACTGAGGCCCCCTGTCAGAGACCACGTCAGTCGGGAGACCATGAATGCGAAAAACGTGGTCAATGACAGCAACCGCTGTCTCTCTGGCAGACGGTAATTTAGGCAGAGGGATGAAATGGGCAGCCTTCGAGAACCGGTCCACCACGGTCAAAACCACCGTGTTCCCACTAGAGGCTGGGAGACCTGTGACGAAATCTAGCGAAATGTGGGACCAGGGTCTCGACGGAACCGACAGCGGCTGAAGGAGTCCAGCAGAGGGTCGATTAGAAGTCTTAGAAACGGCACAAACAGAGCAAGCCAAAACAAAACATCGTATGTCGCGAGCCATAGACGGCCACCAGAACCGTTGTTTAGTAAGAAACATGGTACGACTCACCCCAGGATGACAAGCCACCTTGGAACAATGACTCCATCGAATGACATCGGACCGTAAAGTCTCTGGCACAAACAAACGACCCGGTGGGCATCCGGACGGAGGCGTTACCCCTTGCGAGGCCGTGCGGACCTTCGACTCAATCTCCCAAGTGACCGCAGAAACAAAAATTTTCTGTGGCACAATGGGCTCGGAAAAAGGCGGGCGATCAGAATGGTCGAAAATACGGGACAGTGCATCGGGCTTGATGTTCTTGGAACCTGGCCGATAAGAAATAGAAAAATCGAAACGACCGAAAAATAAAGCCCACCGGGCCTGCCTAGAGTTCAAACGTTTGGCGGACTTGATGTACTCAAGATTCTTATGATCAGTCCAGACGATAAAAGGAACCCCCGAACCTTCTAACCAATGACGCCATTCCTCCAAGGCAAGCTTGACTGCCAGCAGCTCTCTATTACCAATATCATAGTTGCGTTCAGCGGGAGATAAACGGTGAGAAAAATACGCGCACGGGTGCACCTTGTCATCCGAGGAAGAACGCTGGGATAGGACGGCACCAACCCCCACCTCCGACGCGTCAACCTCCACCACAAACTGCCGGGAGGGATCAGGGGCGATGAGTATGGGAGCTGAAACAAAGCAGCCTTTCAGTTTGGTAAACGCAGCCTCCGCTGCGCTGGACCACCTGAACGGAGTCTTGATGGAGGTTAAGGCGGTCAAAGGGGCGGCTAGCTGGCTGAAACTGCGAATAAAACGCCGGTAAAAATTGGCAAAGCCCAGAAACCTCTGCAGGGCCTTGCGGGAATCTGGAGTTGGCCAATCAACCACAGCCTGAACCCTGTCCGGATCCATGCGCATCCCCTCGACTGACACAATGTAACCCAAAAAGGGGACAGACTGTGCATGGAAAACGCATTTCTCCGCCTTGACATAAAGCCCATTCTCTAACAGCCTCTGAAGCACTCGCCTGACGTGCTGAACATGTTCCTGGAGAGAGTGAGAAAATATCAGTATGTCATCCAGGTAGACATAAATGAACTGATTTAGCATATCTCTCAACACGTCATTAACGAGTGCCTGGAAGACTGCGGGGGCGTTGGAAAGCCCAAAAGGAAGAACGCGATATTCAAAGTGCCCCCTGGGGGTATTAAAAGCAGTCTTCCATTCATCCCCCTCCCTTATGCGAACCAAATGATATGCGTTGCGGAGGTCTAATTTCGTGAAAAAGCCCGCCCCCTGCAGACGCTCAAAGGCAGAAGACATCAACGGCAAAGGATATGTATTCTTCACCGTGATGTTATTCAGCCCTCGATAGTCGATGCAGGGATGAAGAGACCCGTCCTTCTTTTTCACGAAAAAAAACCCCGCTCCCGCCGGCGAAGAAGAAGGGCGAATGATCTTGGCTGCTAGAGAATCAGAAATATATTTCTCCATGGCCTCCCTCTCCGGGGCGGAAAGCGAATAAAGTTTGCCCTTGGGCGGAGACGTACCTGGTAATAAATCTATAGCACAGTCATAGGGACGATGCGGAGGTAGAGAAGCAGCCCGAGACTTACTGAACACTCCCTTCAGGTCGCGGTACTCGCTGGGCACGTTTGACAGATCCATATGCTCATCCTGAAACACAGAAGAAGAGACAGAAGGACAAGCAGACAACAGACACGTAGCATGACAACCCTCACTCCAAGAGAGAATGGAACTCTGACTCCAATTAAAGTGAGGGTTATGAAGCACAAGCCAGGGATGCCCAAGGACTACTGGAGTAACGGGAGTGTCAGTTAAAAGAAACTGAATAGTTTCAGTGTGATTCCCCGAAGTGACGAGTCTAAGTGGACCCGTAGAGTGAGTGATGGAAGGAAGGGACAGACCATTGAGAGCATGAACAGCAATGGGCTGTGAAAGGGCAATCACCGGAAGTCTAAGTCTGTCAGCGAGATCAGAGTCTAAAAAATTGCCCTCTGCACCAGAGTCAACTAAAGCCTGACAGTCATAGGTGACTGAGGACCACTGCAATTTGACAGTGAGAAGTGTAGCTGCAAGAGAGGATTTAGCCAATGTGATCCCACCCGTCAGTAACCCCTTAACCGCTGTCACTCTGGCTTTTACGGGACACTGTGCTGCGAAGTGCCCAGCAGCTCCGCAATACCGGCAAAGACCCTCGTTGCGCCGCCTCCGCTTCTCCTCCAGGGACAGACTGGATCTGCCCATCTGCATGGGCTCAGGTTCGGCGAAACCGACATCTGCGTCACGGTAGGAGATAGGCGGGTGGTCCAGCCTATTGACCGCCGAAGCTCGGCGTGCTCGCGGACTTCTCTGCTGTAATCTGGCATCCACCCGAATAGCCAGACTAACTAACCCATCCAGTGACGTGGGTAATTCCAGTGCGTAGATCTCGTCCTTGACGTAATCAGCGAGTCCATGAAAAAACATATCCCACTGCGCTTCTGAATTCCACCGGCACTCTGCCGCCAAAGTGCGGAATTCAATGGAGAAATCAGTGACGCTCCGATCTCCCTGCCGTAACTCCGCCAGAAGACGAGCCGCCTCTCTGCCCGAAGCCGCCCGATCAAACACCTTTCTGATCTCCTCCGAAAACAACTGAAACGAAGCGCAGCAGGGAAGTTTCTGCTCCCAAACGGTAGTTCCCCAGCGAGCTGCCCGTCCAGAGAGTAGTGTGATGACGAACGCTATCTTGGATTCCTCGGTGGGAAACGACGATGGTTGGAGAGAGATATAGAGTGAGCATTTGGCAAGAAAGGAGCGGCATTGCTGGGGCTCACCAGAATAAAAGGCTGGAGGTGGAAGGCGAGGTTCGATGACCCGACCCGCCTGATCTGGGATAGTGGGCGCAGGTGGATTCGATGCCGTGGGTCGCTGTTCCGGCTCGGACGGGAGACGCTGTAACTGGGTGGTCAGCTCCGAGACCTGAGTGACCAGGGCTTGGATAGCGCGATTAGAGGCTGCCCTCTGTTCATCCTGGTGATCCATGCGTGAGTTACTGCGAGCTAAAAAGTCTCTTAATTCTGACGCACTCGCTGGATCCATTCTGGTCAGATCGTTCTGTCACGGTACAGAAAGCTCGAGATCCAATTGCGAGTGAAAAACAGATAGTCTTTATTAGACAACTCCAAAACACAGTGGAGGTGAGATGAGCTGGCAGTGCAGGTGCAGACTCCAAACACAGTGGAGGTGCAGATAACATCGGCAGTGCAGGTGCAGTAAACCCGGCAGTGCAGAGTCTCCAGCTCGGGCAGAGATATACAGAAACGCGACCAGGCGAGAACAGCTTCAGGACCTGGAAGACTGACACAGAGAGTAAGTACACCACAACAGTAAAAACGATCTGACAACGCACCACAGAAACGCCAGCCAGATATAGGCAGTGCAGACGAGCTACACCTGTCACCGTTCTGATTACCTAGGCAGGTGCACGGTAACTAGGCAACGCTGACAAGCACAACGAGCGGGTCCACAACATAGACGAACACAGAATGAGCACACAGATCCATGAACCGTGACATTGTGAAGTTCACCCAAATTCTTGAATCGATTTTGCTTGACAATCCTCATAAGGCTGCGGTTCTCTCGGTTGGTTGTGCATCTTTTTCTTCCACTATCTTGAGATAGTGAATTAGTGTTTTTTGGTTAAATGTGAGCCAAAATCATCTCAATTAAAAGAACCAAAGACTTAAACTACTTCAGTCTGTGTGCATTGAATTTATTTAATACACGAGTTTCACAATTTGAATTGAATTACTGAAATAAATTAACTTTTCCACAACATTCTAATTTATTGAGATGCACCTGTGTGTGGAAAAATAAATTAATCTTCCAGCTTTTAAAATAGAGCTACTACATAAATAGAGCTCGCAGAGTCCGCTCCAGAGCCCGCTCCGTCCCAGGAGCTCGCAGAGTCCGCTCCAGAGCCCGCTCCGTCCCAGGAGCTCGCAGAGTCCGCTCCAGAGCCCGCTCCGTCCCAGGAGCTCGCAGAGTCCGCTCCAGAGCCCGCTCCGTCCCAGGAGCTCGCAGAGTCCGCTCCAGAGCCCGCTCCGTCCCAGGAGCTCGCAGAGTCCGCTCCAGAGGCCGCTCCGTCCCAGGAGCTCGCAGAGTCCGCTCCAGAGGCCGCTCCGTCCCAGGAGCTCGCAGAGTCCGCTCCAGAGGCCGCTCCGTCCCAGGAGCTCGCAGAGTCCGCTCCAGAGGCCGCTCCGATCCAGGAGCTCGCAGAGTCCGCTCCAGAGGCCGCTCCGATCCAGGAGCTCGCAGAGTCCGCTCCAGAGGCCGCTCCGATCCAGGAGCTCGCAGAGTCTGCTCCAGAGGCCGCTCCGATCCAGGAGCTCGCAGAGTTCGCTCCAGAGGCCGCTCCGATCCAGGAGCTCGCAGAGTTCGCTCCAGAGGCCGCTCCGATCCAGGAGCTCGCAGAGTTCGCTCCAGAGGCCGCTCCGATCCAGGAGCTCGCAGAGTCCGCTCCAGAGGCCGCTCCGATCCAGGAGCTCGCAGAGTTCCCTCCAGAGGCCGCTCCGATCCAGGAGCTCGCAGAGTTCGCTCCAGAGGCCGCTCCGATCCAGGAGCTCGCAGAGTTCGCTCCAGAGGCCGCTCCGATCCAGGAGCTCGCAGAGTTCCTAGTATATTCCATAGTATATGACCCTAATGTTATTAATTAATTTATTATTATTATTATTATTATTTTCATATTTATAGTTTGGTTTTGACCAAACCTGACGTATAAGTCACTGCACTGGAACCCTACTAAAACCAATAGATTGTGCCTTTTAGCTGCAACATAAAACAGTAAAAAGTCAGTGAAATGAAAGGTGTTTTTTTTTTTCTTTCTTAGTGGGTGGAAAATTCACACCATCCTTTACTTACAACAAATGAGAGTTACCTAACAACACCTCACATTATACAGCTAGTGTTAAATTATTTTACAATAAAAAGTGGGTGGGGACAAATCTTTTTGAGTAATAGAATTGAAGACTGTGTGCACACAAAGGGAAGCGTTTTACCTTTATTAAGCCAACCATATACAACCTTTGAAATAAAAAAACCTACTTCTAAATCAAATAAGCAAATTCTACATTTTAAACAAATTAAGACATTCTTATGATCAATTTACTGCTATTGTTTCTTTCCATCTTTGTGAGAAAAAGTTTCTCATCATATAATTTTTAGATTAAAGGGTCTTAAAAAGCTCATAACAGGAGGACAGGAAAAAAAACTCTTCACCTACAAACTAAACACATATGCAGAGAATAAACACTCTCATCTACAAGATGTTTGTCCACCAACAGAACAAAGCACACGTATGAAAGCCGACCGCAGCAGTTTTCAGTTTGACTCAGATGAAGATGGTACTGTGAGATGACAAACGGTGTTATCAGTAGTTCCACACACGGCAATTTAAAATGTAATAAACATATGCAACCCTTTTTGAAATTACAAAGGTTAAGCTCAATTTTTCTTTGAAATCCAGTTAATCTAATACTCAACATTATTCTTCTAATTTTAACCACTTAACAGCCTGAAAACTGTCTTTCAAAAAGTATGTGTATGTGTAGCTGATAAAAAATGAAACACATGTTATCCATTAAAAACAGTTCAAATGAAATTAAAAACAGTGTTAATAAGGGCCAGAAGATAACATAAAATCATATGCAAATACAGCATCTGAACAAGGAGGGTCCAACTCATCCGTGGGTGGATTCACTTATAGGTTGAGTGTTTTAGTGATTAATTTTATTTGACAGACACTGAACAACTGAAATGTCTCACATGTTTGTTTTGTTCTGTTTTTGCTGGTGGAGTCCGACTGGTAAGTTATAAAGACACTTCCAATGCTTTCCATTTCAGATTAATAAAGCTGCTGCTGCTGTTCAAGATAGACCGTTTTCTTTTGCTGCTATCTGCATCAGATGAGTGATTATTGTGAGATCTACTAACTTTGGATTTATTATTTTACATTGGAAATTTTCACAAAAAAAAAAAAATATATTTGTATGACCCCGTGGTGGAAATTTCCTCTTTTTTCTATTACTTGTATGACCCCGTGGTGGAAATTTCCTCTTTTTTTCTATTACTTGTATGACCCCGTGGTGGAAATTTCCTCTTTTTTTCTATTACTTGTATGACCCCGTGGTGGAAATGTCCTCTTTTTTCTATTACTTGTATGACCCTGTGGTGGAAATTTCCTCTTTTTTTCTATTACTTGTATGACCCCGTGGTGGAAATGTCCTCTTTTTTCTATTACTTGTATGACCCTGTGGTGGAAATTTCCTCTTTTTTTCTATTACTTGTATGACCCCGTGGTGGAAATTTCCACAGTGAATGTAAATGGCTATGCTCTGCACGGAGGCTCAGAAAGCCAAAACCACTGAGCTGCTTTTAAATATTAGGCTTTTTACATTTAATCCTTCTTTTCACCCTGAAGTTATTATGTATTTGTTTTCAGTAAATTATGCACGTTTACTCACTGAGTTAGCTCCAGATAATTTTAAACAAATTAAAATCACATTTCATTTTGACTCTCTGCTGCTGTAACAATGTTCTTTCAGTTCACATGTCAATAGCAGCTGTTTTCAGGCTTTGTACGACAACAGAAGTCTTAATCTGTGAAAAAACAACAGAAAAAGAACAACTCTTCATATTCTCCAGGTGTGTTTGGTGAATCTGTGTCAGTGATGGAGGGAGATTCTGTCACTCTAAACACTAATGTTACTGAACTACATAAAGATGACGACATACTCTGGTATTATGGACCAAATCTTGTAACTAAAATCTTCTCCACATTTGATGGTCCTGACGGGAGATTCAGAAACAGACTGAAACTGAACAATCAAACTGGATCTCTGACCATCACAAACATCACAACTCAACACGCTGGACTCTATCGACAAGTGACAGATGGAGCGAAATATTCATCACGAACGTTTAGTGTTTCTGTCTATGGTGAGTAGAAACGCTGTTTGTCCTGACCTTCTCATATTCTTATTTTAGATTTACATAATCAACTGACACACTAAACATGCACCCTGCACCCAGAACTGAAAATAAGACTGTTGTGTTTCTTTATTCAGATTTCTGTAAATTCTCATGTTTTGCAGCACGTCTGCCTGTTCCTAACATCACCAGAGACTGTTCTTCATCATCATCATCATCATCATCATCATCATCATATTGTTCACTGCTGTGTTCAGTGGTGAATGTGGGTCATGTGACTCTCTCCTGGTACAAAGGAAACAGTTTATTGTCCAGCATCAGTGTGTCTGATCTCAGCATCAGTCTCTCTCTACCTCTGGAGGTGGAATATCAGGATAAAAACACCTACAGCTGTGTGCTCAACAATCCCATCAGAAACCAGACCACACATCTGGACATCAGTCAACTCTGTCACACATGTGCAGGTACAGCAGCAGTTTATTCCCTGAGTTGATCTCTGTCTTTTGTTGTAGATTATACTGACATATTCACTTACATTAATGATCATTGTTACAGACTCAGTCTCTCTGATAGCGCTGATCTCTGCTGGATCTCTGTTGATTGTCGCTACAGTCGGGATCTTCTGCTTCTGTAGGAAACACAGCAAAACTGATCAAGAAGGCAAGTGTTACCTACTGCTATTAAGAAGTACTTTAATTTAGATAATTATCATAATCATGATTTAAATGACAATTATTCTCATAATCATATATAAACTAATGTATTTATAAATGTCTATATCTACGTGACACTGAACACAGCTCTTTACTCAACTCAGTCATTCAAAAAACCTGATTCTTCTCTTCTCAGACTGCATCAAAACAATGAAAATACAAATAGTATCTGCATTGTTTCAATGATAAAACAACTTTCACATTTTATGGTGATAATCATAAATGTGTAAAGATGCAGCACTCTTGATGTGCAAATTATTAGTTTGTATGACAATTGCAAAGAACACAAATGCTTTAAACAGCTTGTCTGCATTTGATTTATAAATAATCTGCAATAAGGAATGTCTCTATAAGTTAAAGATGAGCACATACTGTGTTAGGTACTTTTTGTGTGTGGAACAGTTCAAATGAAAGTTGTTAATGCTTTTGTTAGAAGTTGCTATATTTAATTGCATACAGAAATGAATCCAGCTAAGATTGAGTTTTGTTGTTTTAATACATCTATTTGTGTTGCTATTACTAACAGTTCAGACTTGTGATGAAGAGATCATTTACGCTGATGCCACATTCCACAAAAGAAAAGCACAGAAATCGGTAAGAGAATTTATTCCTAATTTATGTTATGTGTCTCTGTATAAATTCAGCAGTGAGACATAATTAGATGTGTGTGTTTTTTCACACACAACAACATATCCAATTTTTATATGAGTCATAAGATAATAATTAAATGCCAGATCATCATTCAATGCTAAACTTCATCAACACTACTCTTTAACTTTCATGTTACGAACTCTTCAGTCACATATTAATGTATGAAATATAATTTATTATTGAAATGAACAGGGAAGCATTATTATCATCTCTGGCTTTAGAGCAGTTATTTCTCAATGAGTGAATAAACACACACCAAAAATAACAAGTGCACCTCTTCAGCACAATGCTGACCACAAAAACTCAATGCAACAGAAACTTAACTTAAATGATCATTATTTACAGATGTACTGCTCAATTAGATTTAAACAACATGCTTCGTGTAGTCCCTATCCAAAAAGATTGTGTTGCATTTTACACATTTAAATGGACTGAACATGTTTGTTTTGAGCGGTGAACAGTGTTTTTTTAGTTTAGAAGAAACTCACTGTGTTAAAAGGTCTCACAGGAAACCGAAGCCTTCAGGAAATGAAAGTCAAAATGATGCACGTTTCTTCGGGTTTGCACGACAGTCCAAAAGCAAATGCAATTGTAAAATCAGTCAAACCTGCTTTATAACAGAACAGCTTTTTTGTATCTCTGTCTGCTCTATGTGTCACTTTTATCAGTATTATACTTCTCATTCATCTCTTATTCTGTGTGTGTGTGTGTGTGTGTGTGTGTGTGTGTGTGTGTTTTCACAGAATGTTATAAAGGAAGATCATGTTGAATATGCACCTATTGCCATGAGAAGATGATCAAACTTATATCCTTCTCTAAGAAACCTCCAGCAAGCACCTCTGCTTCAGAGTTTTGGGATTAGCATGACCAAGTCACCACAGGATCATTCTGAGAGGTTTGAAGAATTGTAATTAAAGATGGATACATGGAATGGTCTCCTCTAAAGTATTTGTTTTGTAGTACAAAAGCTTTTAACAGATCTAAATCATTTGGCCCATTGGGAAATTTTCATGTCAGTGTTAGGGATGTAATGATTACCGGTTTTGACGATAAATCATGATAAAATTCCCCACAGTTAGTTACCGTTTCATATTTTAATTTTCATTAAAACCGTATTCGATTACCAGGATTTGAACAACTCACGATAAATAAATACTGTCCAGCATAAAGCAGAGTTCTCTTTCATAGGTAACTCAACGCTGCGTGAGCTTGGGAACGCCCACTGCGTGACCGATGTCTGAACCCATATAGAATCACTCCAATTCATTGGCTGATGGCGCGACGCCGTCTCTGACGCAATCACGTCGTCAGCTCATACTGGCGAACGCGCCATCCACTCCTCAGATTTCTCTGCCTTCACGAAGCGGTCACATTACCCTTCGTTGTTGCGATTTTCTGGCCCAATAACTGCATATTCGGATGCGATTCATCCATTTGCACTTCGGCGACTGCCTACAGTGGAACTTTGTTCTCCTCGCAGTGAAGTGCCATGGAATATTGCCGTTGTTTTAATTTTGTGAGTATCTCCGTCTCATAACCCTCCACTCTCGGCTTGAGGTGTGTGAAAACTGAGTCATCCATTTTCTTTCCCCGTCGCGCTCCGGAGGCCTCCGCGGCTTCGCGTGAATCCGCGGCCTCTCATGAATCCGCGACCTGGGGTTCGGATGTTTAGCTCGAGGAGACGGAGAGTGAGCAGACAGGCCTCGCCTTTCTCTCCCTCCCTCACCAGAGCACGTGCGCGCGAATTCACCGGTTGAATTCACGCAGGATTATCTGTTTCCTAGCCCGAGGGCACGTGATACCGTTTCCTTCTGGATAGATGATTTTCTGCTAACTGCGGCCTCCGACTCCGAGGATTTCGGGCCTAGCTTAGCAGATGCGCTACCGCTTAGCGTTCAGGAGGCGCGGCCTTCACCGGCCTATTCAGAGCTCATGGATGTGCTTTCGCGCGCCACTGAGAAGCTCGCGCTGGATTGAACCCGACGAGCCCCGCGAGTCTCGCTCTTCGAAACTCGACGAGCGGTTTCTTAGCGGTGTAAATTCCAAAATGAGCGGAGAAAGCTGCCGTTTTTCGGTGATCTGCATCAGGAGATCTCCAGATCCTGGAAACAGCCTTTTTCTTCCCTTACTAATGCAACGGCCGCTGACTTCACCAACATCGTGGGTTCGGTGGAGCAGGGCTATACCACCATGCCCTCTTTGGCGCCTTCGTGGAAGTCCCGCCCCCTCCCTCCATCTAAACCGTGTAGGACTACTTCCGCTCTGATCGGTAAGTCCTACATCGTGGCCGGTCAGGCAGGTATGGCCCTCCATACGATGGCCATCCTTCAGGCCTACTAGGCGGACGTCCTCAAGGAAATGGACGAGGGGACTGGTCTGACTCCGGAGGCTGTAAAAGAGCTGCGCAGAGCCACTGGCTTAGCTCTCAAAGCCACTAAGCACACCGCACGCGCCGTGGGGCGCCCTATGGCGGGTTCGGTGGCCGCAGAGCGCCATTTGTGGCTAAACCTCATCGAGATAAGTGAGAAGGAGGAGGTGTTCCTGTTGGACGCACCCATCTCACAGTCTGGGCTGTTCGGGGAAGCGGTTAGCTTTCTGGATCTACGGCATTTGAATTTTTCCCTCTACAAAGGGAAGTTCAAGATGCTGACGATAAAAACCATCATGTCTCAGATCCAGGAAGGGGACTGGTTTGTCACTATCAACCTAAAGGATGCGTATTTCCACATCCAGGTCGTTCAGCGACACAGAAGGTTCCTTCGGTTTGCCTTCGGAGGAAAGGGTTACCAATACAAGGTCCTTCCCTTCGGCCTGGCCTTGGCGCCGCGAATATTCACGAAATGCATGGATGCTGCACTGGCCCCTTTGAGTCTCCAGGGCATTCGTGTGTTGAACTACCTGGACGACTGGCTCATTCTGGCTCACTCCAGGGAGCTAGTGAGTCGTCACAGAGATATTGTTCAACGCCACATCCATTCTCTTGGCCTCAGGATGAACGCCAAGAAGAGTGTGCTCCTCCCATCTCAGCGAACCCTGTTTCTGGGGGTTCATTTGGATTCCATTCAGATGCAGGCCCGTTTGGCTCCTGCCCGGATATCCAATTTTACAGCATGTCTGGCCCGCTTCAAGCTAGGCCGGCATGTCTCTGTAGGTTCATGCCGCAGGCTGCTAGGCCTCATGGCAGCGGCCTCCACTGTGTTGCCCCTAGGGTTGCTTCACATGAGGCCGTTCCTTTGGTGGATAAAGGAGCTGAGGTTACACCCCACTGTACCAGCCACTCGCCTTATCAGGGTGTCGCGCGGTTGCTCTCGACCCCTTTTACAATGGCGGGACCCCGCTTTTCTTCGGAGCGGGGTAAGAATAGGTGCGATTCACCATCGCTATATGGTCACGACAGACGCATCAATGACAGGCTGGGGAGCGGGGAATGGACAGGAGAGTTCCTCTCTTGGCACATAATTTGCCTGGAACTCAGGGCTGTCTTCCTGGCTTTGATGTTTTTTTTTGTTTTTGTTTTTGTCCTCGGGGGGCATCATATCATAGTCAGGACGGAGAACATGGCGGTTGTGTCCTACATAAACCGTCAAGGAGGTTCACGGTCGCGCACCCTGGACAGGCTTGATAAATAAAGCTGATTCCGGCAGTACTATGCAGAGTAAAGGTGAGCGGTGCCCATCTCCTTCTCATAGCCCCATTCTGGCCCTCCCAGACCTGGTTCTCGGAGCTAACTCCTCTCTTGTATCGGTCTCCTTGGGAGATTCCGATCAGGCGGGACTTACTGTCCCAGCTTCAGGGCAAGATCTGGCATCCTCAACCAGAGCTCTGGAAGTTGTGGGTATGGCCCATACAGGGCCAAGGGCTGTGATGAATGTTTTGCCTGTCGAGGTTCAGGAAACCATAGCCAGTGCCAGAGCCCCCGCTACTAGGAAGCTGTAATCTTCCAAGTGGGGAGTCTTTGAATCCTGGTGTTTAGCTCGTGCAATTGACCCAGTTAACTGCCCTGTTGGTCCAGTGCTGGAGTTTTTGCAAGAAAGGCTGACAGCGGGGGCGGCTGCTACCACCCTTAGGGTTTATGTAGCGGCCATTGCAGCTCGGAGAGAGCTGGATGAGGTCCCCTTGGGGAGACATCGGATGGTCACCGCCTTTATGCGTGGAGTCAGACGCCTTAGGCCAGTTTGCCCTACGGCAGTTCCTTCTTGGGACTTGTCAGTCGTCCTCGAAAGTCTAGTGACGGCCCATTTCGAGCCCTTAGAATCAGCTTCGGAGCGGATACTGACTCTTAAGGTTGCTCTTTTGCTTGCGCTTACGTCACTAAAAAGAGTCGGAGATTTGCAGGCCTTCTCTGTTAGTGAGACGTGTATGGACTTTGCCCCGGGTCTAGTCAAAGTTACCCTGCGGCCTAGGCCGGGTTACATTCCCAAGGTCTTGTCCACATCGTTTCGATCTCAGGTGGTCACGCTTCACTCTTTTCATCCTCCTCCCTTTGCTTCAAGTGAGGATGAGAGACTCCACATGCTCTGCCCGGTCAGGGCATTGAAGCTGTATATGGATCGCTCCAAGGTTTGGAGAAAATCCTCCCAGTTATTCGTGTGTTTTGGTGCTGGCTGCCGCGGGCTTGCCACATCGAAACAGAGGATGGCTTACGAGGCGCGGAACCTTCCTTCACTTCTTAGTCTTCGGGCGCATTCCACTAGGGGCGTAGCCTCCTCTTAAGCTCTTTTTAGAGGGGTACCCCTGGAATATATTTGTGTTGTGGCAGGATGGTCCTCTCCGCACACCTTTGTCAAGTTTTACAACCTTGACATTGATACGGCTCCAGGTTCTCAGATCTTGTCTGTTTGAACTGACCGTATGTTGTTGGTTCATTATTGGACCAGATAGGCAGCGTTTTTAGCTTGGCGTGTTTGGTATATCGTTCCCAAAGCGTGAAAAGCTCACGCAGCGTTGAGTTACCTATGAAAGAGAACATCTCGGGTTAATCGCGTAACCCTTGTTCTCTGAATAGGGAACGAGACGCTGCGCTTGCTGCCAAGCTCCTCACGCTGCCGACAGGGTTCTTTTCGGCAGAGAAATCTGAGGAGTGGATGGCGCGTTCGCCAGTATGAGCTGATGACGTGATTGCGTCAGAGACGGCGTCGCGCCATCAGCCAATGAATTGGCGTGATTCTATATGGGTTCAGACATCGGTCACGCAGTGGGCGTTCCCAAAGCGTGAAAAGCTCACGCAGCGTCTCGTTCCCTTTTCAGAGAACAAGGGTTACGCAAGTAACTCGAGACGTTTTCAGTAACAGTCTCACGTGCGCATAGCACTCAGAGTAGTTTCGTTTTGAGTGAAAAAAGAGCGGAAAAGCTGAGAGGTTTTAACCTTTTAAACCCGGCTGTGTCGTATCCGACCATAGGATCTGACACATTTAACATTCATGTTACCATAACTCTTCAACCGTTTGCACCATCAACATAATTCAAATTTCTCCTGTCAGCACAGACAATATGGGCTTTTCGGCAATATATGGGTTATTACGGTAATTTCTCAAATGATGGCTGATTTCCAGGAGAGTGGGAAGGGAGAATTTGAATGAGAGATAGGGAGCGTGGAGTTTTGAAATGCATAAAATAATAAAGAAACGAATAAAAACATGATGCAGGAGGAGTAAACATCACAAGAATCGATTGGGATGATTTTTGATGAGACTTTGGGAGCAGTCTGAGTGAGACTTTTTCATGTGCATCACTATAATGAGTCCGTGCGTGTAAATGAATCGGTGCATGAACAAAAAAGTGTCCTGAATGAAAACCGTGTCCCAAAAATACTTGTATATTTCAAATTGTATATAATATAGTGTTGTAATTTTGAAGAAGTGTTGCATTATTTCGATCATGATTTTTCTATTTTTGTATAGATAAAAAACAGAAAATGCATTACTGTTTTTTTTTGTCAATTAAATTGTTTACAAACTCATCACACAACATTAATGGTCAAAAACTGTACTTTTTTAAAATACAGCTGTTAATGTAAAAAAAAAGACACCTTGCACTTGAAAATAGTGCATTCTGTTATAATTGTACAGTCAACTAAACTAAATATGTGAAAATGACCTATTTTACGATGATTAGGTCTTACAATTAAAAGAGTGCTGAGGGAATTTATGAATGAAATAATTATGAATGTACCTCTGAATGTTCTGACTGTCTTCAGAAACGATCCGATGGCATTTTGTTTTCATTTTCGCTTCATGTAATACCTAAAGTGTTTTGTCCACGGAGTTCATGGGAGTCAGCTGTAATTCAGCTTTTCCATATAAAGCGCCACCTGCTGTCAGAGAGTGCATTTACAGAGACTCATATTTACATTCAGCCTGTGTGCAGTTTCTGTCTGGACAAAAACATACAAGATTTGCATGCCCTGCGGTAGATTTTGACTGGTTGATGAAAAACAAGCGTAATGTGGATTCTGCATATTTAAACAATTCAGATAAGTTATATATAATTATTTATGGAGCAGATAAAATACATATAATTCATTTATTAATCAATTAGCATTTTGACTTAACTCTTTTCTTTATTTTAAGGCCGAAATGTGAGGTTTACCTTTTTATGAATCTTTTTCTAAGCTTTATTTGAACATTTACATGAGATATTTGAACATGCTATTAAACTGTGTTAGTCAAGTTTTTTACATTTAAAATCCAAACATCATTGGTAGTGTTATTGTTTTAGTGATTATGCAAAAAAGTCATTTTATTTGTTGATTTTTAAATATAAAACTTGGTGAATTGATTTGTGTCAGTACTTTTTGAACATCTCCAGCACATTTTAACAATACCGTGATTATACTGATAACCGTGATAATTTTGGTCACTATAATCGTGATAAGAAATGTTCATACTGTTACATCCCTTGTGTTATCCTTTCTAAAAAACTGCAAAACGTAGATGCAGGATGCTCACCAAAAGCAGTGGAGTACAATGGGTACAATGATTCACATCTGTACAGATATGTGGTTTTATCTGCTGGACAAACAGGTTCTGCATGAGCTTGTATCTGCTAGATGTTTGTGTGAGATTCAGTGTGAGAGTGTGTTAGAGGTGTCAATGGCGTGTGGTTGAAAGTTTGTTTTTTTTTTTTTTTTTTTTATTCCGGCTCATATGAAACCATTTAGACAAGGCAGCCTCACTACAAAACATACCAAAACTGTTGTAGGGACAGTCGTGGCCTAATGGATAGAGAGTCGGACTCATAACCCAAAGGACAGAGTCTCAGGTCTGGCAGGAATTGTAGGTGGGGGGAGTGTATATCCAGCGCTCTCTCCACCCTCAATACCACGACTGAAGTGCCCTTGAGCAAGACACTGAACCCCCCACTGCTCCCCGGGTGCCACAGCAGAAATGGCTGCCCACTGCTCTGGGTGTGTGTGTTTGCAGTGTGTGTGCTCTTTATATGGGTTACACGCAGAGCTCTAATTCTGAGAATGGGTAACCATACTTGGCCACATGCCATGTCACTTTCTCTTTCATTTTTCACTTCAAATCCGACAGTTATATTTAGCTACATTTTAATTTCCCATTTTTCTGATTTCCTGTATACTGCCATTGTCACTGCATTGTCTTTGTAGGCTTGAAGCATTAGACCAAAGTTATAATGATGATCTAAACTCGTTCCAGCAGATACTAAGACCCAGTGATTAACACTATAATGACAAATTGATGAATACAGTTATATGGTTTCATATAAGAGATTCAGTATGGGTCATCCCCTAGATAAAGCCAATTTTTTACTTATTAGAGACGAGATCTGTAGAGGTGTAATGTCACACATATCTATAACGCTGCAGTGGAATAGTTTTATAGGAGGTGTATATGTCTGGGATGTCCCCAATAAGTTTTGATCATTTATTTTATTTTATTTTGTTCGCCTCTGGTGTGAAATAATGTCAAGTGTGCGCAGGGTGTGAGAGGTCCTTGACATGATATAATACACTTTTTTCCAACTCATTGTAAATGATTTACTTTCAGTGCAGATGTAATACCTCATTATATAACAGCATATACATGTATAAAGTAAAACAAACGAACAATACATTTAGAATTAATATGTATATTTCATTGTGTCTGCTTTTGAAAATCATCCTGCTGTAAAATGGACTACACATGCTGTCAGGGCTCACTCAGAAGAGAAGACATTGTTGAATAAAGTTATTTTTGTTTTCCTAGCACATAAAAAGTATTATCGTAGTTTTATAACATTATGGTTGAACCACTGATGTCACACGGACTATTTTATCGATGTCCTTTCTACCTTTCTGGGCCTTGAACGTGTCAGTTGCGTTGCTGTCCATGCAGGGTCAGAAAGCCCTTCGATTTCATAAAAAATGTCATAATTTGTGTTCCAAAGATGAACAAAGGTCTTACAGATTTGAAACAATGTGAGTAATTAATGACAGAAGTTTCATTTTTTGGGGGTGAACTAACCCCTTAAAAGTGTATAAGACAAGTGTGTATAGCCTACTTTACTAGAGCACCATCTAGTGCCATAACCAAGAATTCACCTTTCCAAAACTAGCCTTCACCCTCGTCCAATATAAATACACAAAAAAGCTTTAAAAAAGACAACTGATTAGATATGGTGTTCATATTGCTAAGGATTAAATTGAATAAGTTGCACATTATATCACATTCCAAAAAGTAGACACATAAGTCCACTAAAGGAGGTAGAACTTTTTCATATCTGGCTCCTAAACTCTGGAATAGCCTTCCTGATAACGTTCGGGGTTCAGACACACTCTCTCTGTTTAAATCTAGATGAAAGACGCATCTCTTTAGCCAAGCATTCATATAATGCATCTCACAATCTTGTACTGCAGGTATATCTGATGCACATTATTATGCTTTAGCTTGGGTTGAACTGATAATTTCATCCAGGGTTGTTCCTGGATGGAACAACAGCTACGCTAATTGTCTTTATTTGTTTCTCTGTTTCTGGATTAACATCCCGTGGTAGCTAGGAATTACACAAGCTTCAGTCTGGATCCAACCCTTAAATGATCTGAGATGACCGAACACCTGAGAAGAGATAACAACACCTCAGAGGACCTCAGAGGAAGTCAACCATCAGCGATTATACTGACTTAACCACATTTTGCCATAAGTTAATTATATTGAGTTTCTACAATATAAATCTATTTTAGAAACTTGATTTCCTGTGAAGTTGCTTTGCAATGATTGTATCGTAAAAAGCGCGATACAAATAATCTTGAATTGAATTAACAATATAAATTAATTTTTTGCTTATTTCATTTTTTTTTCTATAACAGACTCATTTAATGACAAACATATTTAAATTACAATCTCCGTTATTACAGTATATTTAATAACATTTGCCACACGTGCAAACATCATTCACATGCATTTCCATTATAAAGCAGTTGTTATATAGGCTTAATTTTACAGATCATTTTTCTTGGATAATACAAACAAATAAAATAAAATAAACTGAATAAGTGGCTCTGAGAAAAAATCTAATTTACCATACAGGAAAATATAGAAAAATATAGAATATAGAAAATATATATTTATACAGGAAAAATCTGAGAACAAGGCGATTAGAAGCCTTCTTCCATTATTCAAACAAACAGATGATGTATAAACCTGGGGGCAAACATACTTTATAATTGTTTGCTGTTATTTTTCCTGTCCTGGAATGCGGTGGTAGACTCCAGACTGAGCATGCAGACAATTCAAGCAAAGGTTATCATTTCAATCACACAGTGATTATATTCTAAAATACAAACAAACACACAAAAGAAAAATATCACGCACTCAGAACAAATGCAACACAGCCGAACATGTTTCGTGAAGGAGACTGAAAACAACTAACTATATGTACATTGAGTCATTTAACAAACACTTATATCCAACACAACTTCACATTTTTAAACTGAAATATCTATAATAGACAGATAATGTGAAGCATTATACAGTAGTGAGCTTTACCTTAATGCAACAGGAACTGAACAAAGAAAGTGAATGCACAAACTTCAAATTATAATGCTTACAGTATATTACTTTCCAATAGGCAACACATAAGTTGAAACAAAATAGAGGGAATAATGTATGTTTACTCTTTTAAACTATACATCATTTAATACAAATCAGCAAACATCAGAATTGGTACTGAGTAGAACCACATCTCAGTGACTGATGCGGATTTAAGCTCATCTTTTTCCACTCCTCTCCATCATTTCCATACAAGTTACCCAAATCATAATTAATGCTACGGTGATGTCCCATTATCAGCAGTCATCAGTTAAATCCCTTTCTGATAAAGGAGTTGAGGGTTTAACACCAGTCTCCTGTAAGAAAACACATCACAGAAGGTAAAACAAATGATCACACACAAAAACAGTGAAAGTAGAATTCACTAATTATAGATCATAAATAGATAACAGAAACAAAAACAAACGTGTCATCTGGTTAGAGGTAGAATGAACATTCAGTCTTCTGAACACAGCAACATGTTACTGTTATTATAATTTTTTCTGTAAATGTATCTCATTACAAGTTAATGTTCTTGAAGTGCAACAACAAATATTTATGTATTTTATGAATACATATTTTAGTGAATGCATTGTGCTCCTTTTTTGTTATGCTTCATCATACTTGTTTAACCATGGTTTGCTTGCTGATAAAACAAACAGTTTATGAAATATAGAAACAAGTGCATTTCATAATATTTACAAAATATCGAATCCACTGGAAATTAATGCAATAGTCTGATTGCCTAAAGCTTCTAATCACGGCTGATCACACCATAAAGTAATCTAGAGATCCAAAAACATCATAATATTATTGTTCCCTAATACAATAACATATGACATAAATTTGAAAGAGAATTCCACCATATTATTTTAACAGTGTTTTTTATGTAATAATTTCTGAATGAAACTACATACACACATAAATCTCAGACAGACTTATAATTGTGAGATTTGCAGATCTCACAGAAATCAATATGTAAATTCAGTTTTTCAGAGATAGAAAGACGGTGCACATATCTCACCTCAGTGTAACTGTGCAGCCTAATGAAGCCTGTTTCAACAACAACAAATTCAATTAAACACACAATACTTAGGTTAATTGGAACAAATCTAATCATGTCAATATAGCTGTGTGCAATGCTTGCCAATTCCTCCTGCTTGTGTAGATTCCCTGCGGCGATAGAAAATCACAGCAGCTGCTGCAGCCGTAAACAGCAGAACAACAACAACAACAACAGCAGCATGTATTCCTCCTTTAGCAGCTGAAGACACTCTTGAATCTGGAACAGCTAAAGATAAACAATCAGTTTTTCTAGAGATTGACTAATAATCAACTTTAGCCGGATTTTTTTATAGGTTTAAGGGGGGGGTTGAGAAGGGGGGGGGGGCACTAGAGCATCCCTTCATTCAGACACCGTGGAAGATCTGATAAGAATCAGTGTAGAGGGATCAAGTCTGGAAGATGTTGATGCTAGAGAGAGTGTGGCCAGCTGGTTTAGCCGAGGCCAAAGATCAAGAAGGACAAACTACAGGAGTTGGCCATTCGAGGGGCATGTGACTGCAATGGAGGATAGTCCATAAGTCCTTAAAACACTTAATTTAGATGTTCTTTTTATTTAATTTATCTTGAGATGTTTTAACTTTAAGCACTTTAAACACCAACACTTTTCAGTAAGTTACCTTTCTTGTAGAATTGTGCTTCAAATAAATAACTTTATGTTGACCAGATTGTTAGTTAATCGTTTACTAGTCAATATTGCCTATACGAAAATTTGGGTGCACCTAACTTTTGTGCTGGTGCACCTAAGAAAAAAAGTTAGGCGCACCAGTGCAACCAGTGCAAAAAGTTAGTCTAGAGCCCTGATTATGCATTTCTGTCATTATTAATAATAAACAATGTAATAAGCATATGAAGATGACAGAGATGATCTCAGTTATATTTTAATACTGAACCAAAGCATTATTTCTAATTGTCCACAATGAAATCATTCGCTGGGTTGATTTACATATTTCAAACTGTTTTCTAAAACTGCAAATGAAAGTGCATGGAATGATTAATGATACTCACCAGTGACAATGACACTGAATATCTTTATGATACAGATTCTGCTGATGGTGATCTGTAGTTTATAATCTCCAGAGTCTGTGAATGTGGTGTTTGTGATGGTCAGAGATCCAGTCTGATGATCTAGCTTCAGTCTGTCTCTGAATCTTCCATCAGGATCTTCACACTGACCATCTGTACAGGTTTTATTGGGATCTCCAGTGATTTCAGCGATGAGAATGTCATTAAAATACCACGTCATCAAACCATTCAGGTTTTTAATTTCACCAGGATCTAAAGTGACAGAATGCCCCTTCTTCACTGACTTTCTCTTCATTTCATCTCTTTCAGCAGCAGAAACATCTGAAACACAAACCCACAGCTGCTGAAGGACCTTTTTGAGGGGAAAACACCACATAACATAAGTGAACTGTGGGATCAGTTTTACTTTGTCTAAAAAAACAACATTTATCCATAATTTAGCTCATAAGCATTTTTTTTATAAAATCCTCTGCACTTTGGATTTTTGATTAACTTAAAAAAAAATTAATAAGTAACAGATGCGTTTAAAAAGACAATAACATAACTTTCATCTTCATCAGAACAAGAATAAATGATACAATTAATAAATAACCAATGGAAAAGCAATGTTTTCAATCACAATGAAATACACATATATTTAAATCTACATATTCCACATCAACAGTAAATGTGTTTTTGACAAAATTACCTATTATGAATTAATATACAGATAAAAGGAAAAGCACAATGTCCCAGCAAAAAAAATATCTTGTTTTTACACATAATGACTTACCATACACAGCAACAATGAAGATGTTTTCAGTGATACTGTTACTGCTGCTGATACGTAGACGATAAACTCCTGAGTCTGTGGTTCTGGTGTTCATGATGGTCAGAGATCCAGTCTGATCCAACCTGAAAAATAAATTAACAGTTATTATTAGTTAGTTAAACAAAACTATACAATAGCAAAGTGCTGTAAAATTGTTCTTCTACAGATAGTAGGTAAATAAATACAGTGGGTGGGAAAAAAATATTTGATCCCCTGCTGATTTTGTATATTTGCCCATTGACAAAGATATGATTAATCTACCATTTTAATTGGTTCATTTGAACAGTGAGAGACAGAATAACAACAACAAAAATTATTACAGAAAAATGAATTTCAAAAAGTTATAAATTGATTTGATTTACAAAAGGGGATCAAATATTTTTTCCCCCACTGTATGTCTGGATTCATAATGTAAA
>CM049825.1:7690586-7877269 GCA_027422435.1 Schizopygopsis pylzovi | reverse complement strand
AGTATAACATAAATATAGGCAATGATCAGTTATCTCATTTTTATTTTAATCACAGATCTGCACATATGAGGCAGTGGTAGAACAATACACCATTAATTAACTCTTACATAATCTTCATTTATAAAATAGATCTTTATTTAGAGAGCAAGAAAGAGTTCCAGTACTGCCTTATTAATGCTCACTAATACAATAGTTCAAGCATTTAGATGTGCATCAATGTTTACTAAAGATGAATGTTGCAGAATCAGAATGTGGCCAGATCTGTGTTTAAAATGACAACTAGCAATAAGTCACATTATAAAATGACATAACTACTAGAAACACCCAAATTCTTGAAGAATGTGGTATTTAAATTTCAGCATCAGACAATATGGCATGCAAACATTTTTGATCACTGTTATACAGAAGATGAAACTGAATTAAATTGATCAGACTGAAGATTCAATAAGAGAAACATCTTAAATGTATGATAATTTGCATACTTCCATAAATAAAAAGTGCACAGATAAATACATGGATGATGCACACACTACATTAACAGATATAATGAAGTGTGGAATGTTGGACACTTCATGTATTCAACTGTTGCAGCTTTAATGACATGTCGGAGGGGGAGTGGCAATGAGACTCCGATGTTGAATGACAAAATTAAAGCATTCAGACCCCCTTCACTTTTTTTATTTTGTTATGTTGCAGCTTAATAATACTACAATCATTTAAAGTATTTTGTTTCCTAATTAATCTATACTCAGTATACCATAATGACAGAGTGAAAACATAATTTTTAGAAATGTTTGTAGACTGTAAAAAAAAAACAACCCCTGAAATATCACATTTATGTTAGTATTAAGACCCTTTACTCAGTACTTAGTTGAGGCACCTTTGGAAGCAATTACAGCCTAGAGGCTTTTTGGGTAGGACGCAACAAGCTTTGCACACCTGGATTGGGGGATTTTCTGCCTTTCTGCTTTTCAAATCCTCTTAAGCTTGGTCAGGTTGGATGGGTGCCGTCGGTGGACAGCCATTTTTTTCAGGTCTCCAAAGATGTTCGATAGGGTTGAAGTCAGGGTTCTGGCTGGGCCACTCTAAGAAAGTCACACAGTCACTAAGGCACTCCTGTGTTGTCTTTGTTGCATGCTTAGGGTCATTGTTGGAGGGTGTACCTTCGCCCAGTCTAAGTTCTTGAGTGCTGTGGGACAGGTTTTCATTGAGGATATCTCTGTACTTTGCTCCATTCAGCTTTCCCTCAACCCTGACCAGTCTCCCAGTCCCTACTGCTGAAAAACACCCCCACAGCATGATGCTGCCACCACCATGCTTCACTGTTGGGATGGTGCTGGTGATTCCCAGACATAACGTTTACAGGGTGTCCGTGGGACCTTAAAAAGTCTTAGAAATTCTTAAATAATGTTTTCCTAATAAAAGGCCTTAAAGGGGGTTACTCCACCCCAAAATGAAAAATTTGTAATTAATCACTTACCCCCATGTCGTTCCAAACCTGTAAAAGCTTTGTTCGTCTTTGGAACACAATTTAAGATATTTTGGATGAAAACCGGGAGGCTTGTGACTGTCCCATTGACTGCCAGTTAAATAACACTGTCAAGGCCCAGAAACGTATGAAGGACATCGTCAAAATAGTCTTATCATCAGCTATCATCAATAGCCATCAGTGGTTCAATCATGAAGCGACGAGAATACTTTTTGTACGCAAAGAAAAAAAAAGAACGACTTTATTCAACAATTTGTCTCCTCTGTCAGCGTAGCGCCATTTTGGAGAATATCCACTGGGCGCAAACTGCGTACGCTGTTCTGTGTCAGCCGCACCAGAAGGATACACAAGGATAAATGTCTTAAATTTAACTTGTTCATATTAGCAGAAACCCTGGTTTAGAATTGAGGCCAAACAGTTCAATCTTGGTTTCATCATTTACATTTACATTTAGTCATTTAGCAGACGCTTTTATCCAAAGCGACTTACAATTGGGGAGTACATAAAGCGATTAATCTTGAAGAGGCAAACATACAGAGGAAGTGCCAATAACACCAAGTCTCAGGCATTGTTCAAATAAGTACAAGCTAGCAAGGGAAGGAGAGAAAGATAAAGAGAAAGATGAAGATTTTGAAAAAGTGAAAGAGATTTTTTTTTTTTTTATATAGTCAAGTAGAGTTGAAAGAGATGAGTTTTCAGTTGTTGCTTGAAAATTGACAGGGATCCAGCATTCCGGATGGGGGTGGGAAGATCATTCCACCGGCCAGGAACGGTGAAAGAGAATGTTCTGGAGAGTGATTTTGAGCCTCTCTGTGATGGTACCACGAGGTGTCGCTCACTAGCAGATCTCAGGCTTCTGGAGGGGATGTAAGTTCGTAATAGTGAGTGGAAGTAGGTGGGTGCTGAGCCTGTGATTGTTCTATATGCAAGCATCAGTGTCTTGAACTGGATGCGAGCTGCAACTGGTAGCCAGTGCAAGGAGACAAAGAGAGGTGTAACATGGGCTCTCTTGGGCTCGTTGAAGACCAGTCGTGCCGCTGCATTCTGAATCATTTGTAAAGGTTTGATTGTGTTTGATGGAAGTCCAGCTAGAAGAGCATTGCAGTAGTCCAGTCTAGAAATGACAAGGGCCTGGACAAGAAGTTGTGCAGCATGCTCTGTCAGAAAGGGCCTGATCTTTCTGATGTTGTGTAGTGCAAACCTGCAAGATCGAGCAGTCTTTGCAATGTGCTCTTTGAAGGTCAGCTGGTCATCGAAGATTACACCAAGATTTCTGACCGAAGCTGATGGGGTAATTGTTGACGAACCTAACTGAATCGTGAAATCATGCTGTAGAGTTGGAGTTGCAGGGAAGACAAGAAGCTCAGTCTTTGCCAGGTTGAGCTGTAGATGGTTTTCTTTCATCCATGCCGAGATGTCCGCCAGGCAGCCTGAGATCCGTGCAGCTACCGTTGGATCATCTGGTCGAAATGAGAGATAGAGCTGTGTGTCATCAGCATAGAAGTGGTAGGAGAAGCCATGTGCCTGTATGATGGGAGCCAGTGATGTAGTGTATGTGGAGAAGAGGAGGGGTCCAAGAACCGATCCCTGGGGAACCCCAGTGACCAATTTATGTGCTTTGGATACCTCCCCTCCCCAGGCCACCCTGAAAGACCGACCAGTGAGATATGATTCAAACCAGCGAAGTGGAATCCCAGTGATATCCAGTGATGAGAGGGTGGACAGGAGGATCTGATGATTGACAGTGTCAAAAGCGGCAGAGAGATCCAGCAGAATGAGGACTGATGATTTGGAATTGGCTTTTGCAATTCGCAGGGCTTCAGTGACCGATAGTAGCGCAGTCTCAGTTGAATGGCCACTCCTGAAACCTGACTGTTTAGTGTCCAGTTTGTTGTTCTATGAAAGAAACAATGAGACCTGGTTAAAGACAACTCGTTCGAGTGTTTTGGCAATGAATGGAAGGAGAGAGATAGGTCTGTAGTTTTCTAAAAGAGAAGTGTTTAATGTAGGTTTTTTGAGCAGTGGGGTTACCCGAGCCTGCTTGAATGCAGTGGGGAAGATGCCTGTGAGGAGAGATGTGTTGATAATGTGTGTGAGTGCTGGTAGGAGTGCGGGAGAGATTGTTTGGAGAAGGTGTGAGGGGATAGGGTCTAGAGGACGTTGTAGGATGGCTGGAGAGGAGAAGTTTGGATACTTCCGCCTCAGTGAGGGGACAGAAGGAGAAGATGGGAGTTTGAGCAGTGGATCTAGTTGGTTGGGGGTCCTGTGTGAGTGGAGGTGAAAACTGACTGCTGACTGTTTTAGTTTTGTTTGTAAAAAAAAGTTGCAAACTCATCAGCTGTGATAGAAGTGGTGGGAGGTGGTGGAGGGGGACATAGGAGAGAATTAAATGTTCTGAAGAGATCACGCATATCTGGAGCATTGTTGATCTTGTTATGGAAATGTGACGATTTGGCAGTGTGGACTTCAGCAGAGAAAGATGAAAGAAACGATTGATACATACTCAGGTCCGACGGCTCGTTTGATTTTCGCCATTTTCTCTCTGCCGCTCGGAGTGTGGTCCGATGTTCACGAAGAACATCAGATAACCAGGGGTTAGAAGGGGCAGTCCGTGCTGGCCTGGAGGAGAGAGGACAAATGTCATCTAGACAAGTGGTTAAAGTAGAGCATAAAGTATCAGTAGCAGTATTCACATCCAGAGATGAGAAATTGGTAGGTGAGGGAAGAGAGGAGGATACTACAGAGGAAAGACGTGAGGGAGAAAGGGAGCGTAGGTTTCGTCTAAAAGTAACCGGTAAGGGGGTTGGTGGCATCCTGGTATCAAAGTGTAATGTGAATTTAATGAAGAAATGGTCAGAGATATGTAGTGGTTGTACCAGAATGTTATCTGCAGTACAATCGCGTGTGTAAATTAAATCAAGTTGGTTGCCTGATTTGTGAGTGCTAGTAGTGGTAAGGCGTTTGAGATCAAATGAAGCTAAGAGCGAATGAAAGTCCGTAGCATAAGGCTTTTCTAGATGAATGTTGAAATCGCCAAAAACTAAGAGTGGAGTTCCATCCTCCATGAAAGAGGACAGCAACCCATCCAGCTCCTCTAGGAAGGGGGCTAGAATTTGACCAGGGGGACGGTAGATTACCACAATCTGGAGTTTTATAGGAGCCATTACAGTAATCGCATGGGATTCAAATGAGTTGTAATTGCATAGGGGCGAGTGGGTTGAGTATTTCCAATTATTTGAAATGAGCAGACCAGTGCCCCCACCCCGGCCAACCTGACGTGGGGTGTGAGAGAAAGAGAAATTGTTAGAGAGGGCAGCTGGAGTTGCTGAGTCTTCTGGACGAATCCAGGTCTCAGTCAAGCCCAAGATGCTGAGAGTGGATTGTAAAGAAAAAGCGGGAATGAAGTCCGCTTTGTTGACAGCTGACTGACAATTCCAGAGAGCCATAGAGAAAGAAAGAGGTGTAGTAGAAGATGTAGAGATGGGGCGCAGGTTAGCAGGATTACGTTGCCGTCTGCGTGTGATGTTAGAGCGTGGTCGAGAGACAACCGGAATGGTTTTGAAACACATGATAGAGGTGGAAGTATAGAGGATAGCAAAGGAGAGTGTGTGAGGGAAGGGAGGAAAAAATATACCTGAATGCGTTGCCGGTGTCGTTGCTCGGGTAAAGTCGCACAGGAAAAAGTCGCTTGTCTTTACACTCGTCTGTCTTCTCACGAGGATGCTGAACGCTTCCGCAGGCGCTTCCGCGTCAGCCTCGGACATCAAATAAATACACAGTCTAATTAAGAGAATAGAGTGAAAACAGCTGTGAACGGCTTCTGATTAGCCCAGCCAATAAGCCTAACAGAGTGCTAATGGCTCGAGACGAAACTAACACCTTGCCCAAGGAGCAATGGAGGCGCAAATGATTATATTTACCAGTAAGTGCAATCAAAACTATTCAACCAACGAAAATGCAGACTACAAATAGGTAGGAAACGAAATATTCCTTCCTAGGAGCAAGTAAATAATTTAAACAACAGATCTATGAACAAGTATTAAAAGACACACTCACAAGCTGACGTCCGTTTCTTCTGGTGACTAATCAGCTTTTCCCAATTTAAAACAAGAACCAAGCAGTTTAAATACTTCAACAGTCGCTGTGAACGGCTTCTGATTAGCCCAGCCAATAAGCCTAACATAGTGCTAATGGCTCGAGACGAAACTAACACCTTGCCCAAGGAGCAATGGAGGCGCAAATGATTATATTTACCAGTAAGTGCAATCAAAACTATTCAACCAACGAAAATGCAGACTACAAATAGGTAGGAAACGAAATATTCCTTCCTAGGAGCAAGTAAATAATTTAAACAACAGATCTATGAACAAGTATTAAAAGACACACTCACAAGCTGACGTCCGTTCCTTCTGGTGACTAATCAGCTTTTCCCAATTTAAAACAAGAACCAAGCAGTTTAAATACTTCAACAGTCGCTGTGAACGGCTTCTGATTAGCCCAGCCAATAAGCCTAACAGAGTGCTAATGGCTCGAGACGAAACTAACACCTTGCCCAAGGAGCAATGGAGGCGCAAATGATTATATTTACCAGTAAGTGCAATCAAAACTATTCAACCAACGAAAATGCAGACTACAAATAGGTAGGAAACGAAATATTCCTTCCTAGGAGCAAGTAAATAATTTAAACAACAGATCTATGAACAAGTATTAAAAGACACACTCACAAGCTGACGTCCGTTCCTTCTGGTGACTAATCAGCTTTTCCCAATTTAAAACAAGAACCAAGCAGTTTAAATACTTCAACAGTCGCTGTGAATAGGGATGGGTACCGAAACTCGGTATTTAATCGGTCTCGGGGCTAAATTATAAAAGACCGGAGTATCGATAAGCTCTGACGTTAACGGTTCTGCTATCGGTACTGGAGAAATTAAGAAAACACACATACATTTATTATTGCTATATATATACACATTATCTTGCAAATTATATCCCGCCAGAGTCACCAGCTGTTTTTATATCCAATAATATTCAAACTCTTGTCTATGATGCATTTTTGCTATTCCTAATTCAGAAGCGCGATCGCTCACGCGGATGAGTTCAGCACGCGGAACATGAAAGCCCTGTTTATGCTAGAAGAGAGAACTA
The DNA here is from genome assembly GCA_027422435.1 of Schizopygopsis pylzovi. NCBI lineage: Eukaryota > Metazoa > Chordata > Actinopteri > Cypriniformes > Cyprinidae > Schizopygopsis > Schizopygopsis pylzovi. The sequence continues at coordinate 7,870,635 of CM049825.1, read as the reverse complement.
ATCATTAAAACATGCTTACACTTTAGGCCTGTGGCTGTTATATTAAACTGAGTTTATTTAATGTTTTTTTTAGCTTCTAAAGATTATAGCCGTGTTTCTTCTAACACAACTTCCTTCTCTTCACAGCGGCGCGCATTTGTTCCTCCCTGACCAAACCTGAACGTCAGAATCAATGTATAGTGAAAAGTTTTTTTTAAAAGCATCTGGAATGCAATAAAGTAATTTTAAAGCTGTTTTTAAAGCATTTGCTGCATGGATTAAAACGATAGGCCAATAAATAATTCACATCAGTCAGACAAAATTGCATTGCAACAAATCCTTTAAATTTCAAGGACAAAGATTTACATACTTTTTTTTTTATTGAATACAATTATAAAATAAAACGCAAATTATAATCGGGCCTGTTCTAGGCTTTCCCTTATTTTTATATTTTAGATGGTGAGGTGACGGGAAAAATGACTCGCCATTTCCTCATTGGACACGCAGAGAAAAATATATGCATCTTAACGGATTACATAGGCTGATGAAGAGTTTTTGCTTTGCTTTGAATTATTTCGTTTTAAAGTAGTATTTTAAAGCTTTCTATAGATATATTTATCATATCTCTGAGCCAGTTTCGAGTTGCCGAGTTTCGGTTCATCATTGAAGCGCTCTTGTTCAAAACCGGCAGAAAGTGCATTCTCTGTTTTCCTATTTTATAAAAGCACAATGTTGATATTGTGAATGCACACAAATAAAAGTAGACCCTTTACAGTTCAAAATGATATATTACTCTTACCTTTATGAGGAAAAAAAAAAATCACACGGCGTATTTTAAGTTGTTTTTACTGTAAGAAAAAAATCCTCCATGTCCTGTAAAGCTCGCTTCAGCTTCCACTCTCCACACAAACTGTTGGATATTGCACATTTATATAGGTTAAACATTTAAACTAACACTGTGATATGCTTGAACTGTTTATAGGCCTATCTGTCGATTTTATTTTAGTCAAGTCGTGATGATTTGATAAGGCTAAATTAATCAAACATATAGGCGATCAACTCTGATGCTGGCCGCTTGGTCGTTGCTTAAAAGAAAAAAACATTTAACGAACAAAAAATGCTCCCAAGGTTTTTCTAAATTAACTTTATGAAGAAAAAAAAACGAAACATCGTCTAATCACTTTTCCATTACATACAAAACTGAACTATTTTAGCTATAAGCTGTTTTGGGAGAAGGGAAAGACTCATATCACTCAGAACAACAAAAAAAAAGTACATCCATGATATTTCCATGTTCCGCTTTTAAGCCACAACCTACAAATTCTTCAACACAATCATAGAATTCACAAACATAAAAGCAAGCATTGGCAGTGCTGCGTGCGTGATTTGACAGGATGTGCGCAACGTGCGCATCAAATAGCCCTGCATCAGTTTAATAACTTTGATAACTTTAATTCTTACAACTGTTAAATTAATGGGCAAATGGTAAATATGTCGAAGATCACATAGAAATAGATAGCAAAATAGCCAATGTAAACTAAATGTTATAAACATCGGAGCAACCATATACATTTTTAAATTAATCTTTATTATAACAAATTTAGCCTATATATTTTTTTTATTCACAACAGTTTACAGTTGCCCACAGAAAAAAACTCAGCACCCCCTGTTCCCGCGCCCCTGTGTGTGTGTGTGTGTGTTTGCGCGCGTGTGTGTGTGTGTGTGTGTGTGTGTGTGTGTGAGTGCGTGTGTGTGAGTGTGCGTGTGTGTGTGTGTGTGTGTTTGCGCGCGCCTGTGTGTGTGTGTGTGCGTGCGCGGCGCGCTCCAAGCTTCGGGCGCGTCCAAACGATCAAATACACACACAATAAATGGTATATTTGTCAGTTTGTTTAACTTTGTTTCTTTGTTCATGTTCTTACTCTATCTTATCTTATGTATATAAAACACAAAAAATGCCTGCACACTGCTGCATTTACAAATTGATGTTTTATATTTATTTAATGAAATATTTTTTCATCTCAGAATATAAAGCCATGTTAATTAAGCTGCTAATCTATCATAGAAATATATATTTCATACATATATGTGTATGTATGTATGTATGTATGTATATATGTATGTATATATATATATATATATATAAATAACAAAAAGTACCGATAAGAATACCGTTAAAGCACCGGATCGATAAGCAGTATCGATAAGAGTAGTAGTACCGTTAAAACCTTAACGATACCCATCCCTAGCTGTGAATGGCTTCTGATTAGCCCAGCCAATAAGCCTAACAGAGTGCTAATGGCTCGAGACGAAACTAACACCTTGCCCAAGGAGCAATGGAGGCGCAAATGATTATATTTACCAGTAAGTGCAATTAAAACTATTCCAACAACAAAAATGCAGACTACAAATAGGTAGGAAACGAAATATTCCTTCCTAGGAGCAAGTAAATAATTTAAACAACAGATCTATGAACAAGTATTAAAGACACACTCACAAGCTGACGTCCATTTCTTCTGGTGACTAATCTGCTTTTCATCAGACCAAAGAATCTTGTTCCTCACAGTCTGAGAGTCTTTCAGTTGCTTTTTTGCAAACTCCAAGCGGAAGAGGCTTATGTCTAGCCACTCTGCCATAAAGCCCAGATCGGTGGAGGGTTGCAGTGATGGCTGTCTTTCTGGAATATTGTCCCATCTCCAAACAGGATCTCTTGATTTCAGTCAGAGTGACCATCTGGTTTTTGGTCACCTCTCTTACTAAAGCCCTTCTCCCCTGATTGCGGGGCGATCAGCTCTTGGAAGTGCCAAACTTCTTCCATTTGAGAATTATGGTGGGCTTTCACACCATATTAACCTTTTCATAGTTCCTAGAACTATTGGCGAAAGTACTCACATTTTTGGAGTGTTCGCGCCACAGGAACACTAAGAATGGTTTTAGTTCTAGGAACTCAGTTTGGGTAAACTAAATTAGCTCCCACTTCAGAGTATATTCTAAAACAGTTATATAATAAAAAAAGATTTACTCCACGAACATGGAAAACAAAGATAACAATTAGCTGTTGTTTGCAGCGTTGTTGTTGTTTTTTTCAGCCCTGATTGTATGTAACACTGCAAGTTGTCATAGGATATTTAGTCAGATATTCATGCATACATTGTGCATTTACATTCCATCTCCGTTATCACAAAACCCAGGACACGCATCAAAAACAGCTCCAATCATGGCGTACTTCATTCACTGGTTGTCAACGTTTGTAAATGCTGCGCATAAAGATGTCGGCCATAGTTCCTGCTGCCACTGCAAATGCAACCAAGAAAGTGGCCTGAGGGGGAAATTGGTTCTCTGGGAATCACCCTGCTGGCTAGTTCCTTGAACTACGCAGTGCGAAAGCCCCTATGTAGGCCACTGTGCTCCTATGTAGGCCACTGTGCCCCTATGTAGGCCACTGTGCTCCTATGTAGGCCACTGTACCCCTATGTAGGCCACTGTGCCCCTATGTAGGCCACTGTGCTCCTATGTAGGCCACTGTACCCCTATGTAGGCCACTGTGCTCCTATGTAGGCCACTGTGCTCTTGGGAACCTTCAGTGCAGCAGAAATTTTGTAGCCCTCCCCAGATCTGTACCTAGCAACAATCTGGTCTCGGAGCCTCACAGTGTGTGCCTTTCCAAATCCTGCCCAATAAATTTAATTTACCACAGGTGGAATCACAGGCAATCAAGGTGTAGAAACATCTCCGCAATGATCAAAAGAAATGGAGGGCACCAGAGTCAAATTTCAAATGTTGCAAAGGGTCTGAATAATGTAAATGCGCCATTTTAGATTTTTATTTTTGATACTTTTACAGACATTTCTAAAATCATGTTTTCACTTTGTCATTATGGGGTACTGAGTAGGGGTCGACCGATATGTGTTTTTCAGGGCCGATACCGATACCGATTATTACAGATCAAGTAGACCGATTCGAACCGATATACGTGTCTGGTGTAAAAATGAAAATTAATGGCAAAATTAATAATAACAAGAGCTCTGACAAAAAACGTTCTTTAAATGCTTTTAAACATGTCTTTAATTCTGAAAACTGTTAATAACAACAACATTTCCGTTGATTTTAATTTACAGTACAGTGCAAATGGAGGCATAAAACATTAATTTAATTTATCTTTTAATCAAATGAGAGTTAGACTTTATTTTTGGCAAACAAATGAGTTTACTATTAAAATTAAAACATGGAAGAAATAGCGTATTGTGTTATTATTCTCAACAAAAGTTGTAATAATTGTTGTAGTTGTATTACGTATACAGTAATATATTCGGCTAAACCGAACTTATATTTTGACAGGTTGCCATGAGGACCTTTTAAGTTTCTGTAGCCTATGTATATATGATATGACGATCGTTTTACTCAAATGAAACGGTCAAATGCTCATGAAATGACTGTCCGAGCAGTTCTGGGGATGATGTTCGTGTATTTATGTCCTCATTTAGTGAGATGGCAGACGCTGAAGTCACCGCGAGCATCACGCGCTTCAGTATGTGTGTGTGCAGTAAACGAAACCGCACGTCTGTGTCATTCATTAACAGAGATGCAGAACATGCAGGATTCATATTTAAAGTGTTTTTGCGGCTTAATATTTATAGATACTAGTCCATAGCGCGAGTCGATTTAAGTGTACTGACCTACTTTTGATTAATTCATCCAAACTTCGACACATTCCGCGACATTCCGCGTTATACGGTAAATTCCATTATATGACTGCATTTCCGCGATTCCGCCCGCATTTTCCGCATCGCGGACATCATGGGTTATATTGAGGTGTTTTGCAACTTCAGCAACGTCTGCTGCTGCTTTACCTTTGAGAGACAACTGATGTGTGATCACTGAGGCAGCTCCAGTTAGCATGTGCTTTCGGTGTGAGACTGCCTTCAGTTTTCCGCGTTGATTGGTCGGACTCGTGACTCTCTACATATCAGATGAGCGGTGGGCGGAGATTGCTCTCAGAGATTGAGAGATCGCCTCACTCTCACAGAGTGTTGAGCTCAGACAGGCTGCATCGAGCCAAATAGCGCATTTAAACATTAAATAGTTTCACATGTATTATTTAGTCACCAATAAATAATGTCACCTGTAAATAGTATGTTTGTTTGCATTATAAAAAAAAAAAAAAAAAATTCTATAAATTTTTTTTTTTTAAATATATCGGCAAATATGTTTTGAAAATGGCCGATATCGATAATCGGTAAAATGCTTAATATCGGCGCCGATAATCGGCCAGGCCGATAATCGGTCGACCCCTAGTACTGAGTGTAGAATAATGAAAAGAAAAATGAATTTAAATGATTGTAGTATCAGACTGCATCATAACAAAATAAAAAAAAAGTGAAGGGGTCTGGCACTCTTGATAAATATGACAGCTGATGATTTGGGCTTGTTTTGCAGCCACAGGACCTGGACACCAGTTATTGAATCAACTATGATCTCTGTATATCAAAGTATGGTAAGTCCCATTTGTCCGACAGCTAAAGCTTGGCCATAATTTGGCCATGCAACAGGACAATAATCCCAGGCACATCAGCAAAACTACAACAGTTAGGGGTGACCGATCCAAATTCGATATTCTGCTTAGCTAATATTGTGTTATTGTTAAGCCCCACAAAAGCCACAAACACATTATACAACGGCATAAAGTTTTCGCGCACTATATTTCAAGTGTTCTGAAGCTGTTACATAATTTAATCTTGCATCTGACGTCCTTAATCTTAGAACTTAATCTTGCATCAGACGTCCTTTTTAACTTCAGATGAGTGGAACATAAACATTAGAACATGAACTCTGGAGTGCTGTGCCGGCGCACTGTGAGCCAGTGTTGCATTAAGCACATCATTCTGCGCACGGGATGCGCATAAGTGCTTTTTGTGTCTGTATTGGAGCCTTGCACATTATAATATTTTTGCGCATTGAAAGATTATTAATAGCCTTTCTTGTTCGTCTCATCTGTCATATGGTGCTGCCTCATTACTGTGCAGTATGTTTAAAAAAAATGTATTTTAATTTTACAGCATATATATTTATTTATGTATTTTACAACAATACAAAGAGCAATATATAATTTTTTACCAGATTTAGTCCTACAGTTATTCACTTTTCTTTGTTCCCCAATAAATGTTTTTTTCACTAATTTTAGATTTTATACAATGATTGTGCACACATGATTTTTCTAGAGTAACTTTTGCTAACTTTTGGAATTATCCCCTTACCTAGTTTATAAAACATTTTTTGTCATAGATTATACATACATATCCATTGTTGTTCTACAATACATTGTTGTTTTTCTTTACAGTAAAGTTGTCTATTGTATAGATAAAGTAGTAGATTGTGTGTAAAACACAAAACAGTGATGAGCAGGTCAACACACACTGAGATATAGAAATTCTACACTGATTAAAAAAAACTGCTGAATTTGGATCGATATCGGCAGAAACTCACAATTTTTGGTATCGGATCGGTATCGGTTCGGAAAAAGGGGTATCGAGCCAGCCCTAGTTGCAATAGTCCAGTCAAGTCAATGTCTAGGGGTTATTTTTTTTATTATTTTTTTCTCACTTTCCTCGTGTTATGCTGTAATTTTCTTCAATTCCCTGTCTTCCTGTCCTGTCCTGTCCACCCCCTTTTCATATATGTATGTTATGTATGGGCAGGTTGATGGCTTATTTCACTGGTACTTGTGACTAAGTGACAATAAAGGGTTACTACTTACTACTACAATGTCTAGATGTCTAGACCTCATCCTGACTGAAATGCTGTGGCAAGAGCTGTGCATAAACATATGCCCACAAACCAAAATAAACTGGAGCAACGTTGTAAAGAAGACTGGGCTAAAATTCCTCCAGAACAATTTGAGAGACTGATAAAGTAATATAGAAAATGATTACTTTAAGTTATTGCTGCTAAAAGTGCAAGGTTCAAGTTTCAAGGTTCTTTTATTTGTCACATACTCAATTATACAGGATATAATCAGTAGTGAAATGTAAATCAGGACAGGTCCGCTCAATGGACAGTGCAAAAAAAAAAAAAGAAATATAACACAAGAGAATATATATAAATATAGGTGATACATTTGTTTTTTAAATAAGAAAGAAAATTAGTAAAATGTGCAATGAAATAAAATGTGCAATACAGTATACTGTGGACTTAATAAATAATAATATAAGCAGGGATGTGCAAGAAGAATGTGCAAACAGGTTGTACCGGGTATGTACACATTATATTGAGTCATGTACATTTTATGAGACTGAGTTTGAGTTAAGGAGCCTGATGGCCAGAGGGAAGAAGCTAATCCTCAGTCTCTCAGTGTTTGCCATCATGCTCCTGAAGCGCTTGCCAGATGGAAGTAGAAAGAAAAGATGGTTACCAGGGGGATTTGAGTCCTTGATGATTTTTGCAGCTCTGCTTTTGCAGCGTTTGAGGTAGATGTCCTGCAGAGAGGGGAGAGCAGACCCTGAGATGCGCTCGGCTAAGCGCACGACTCTCTGCAGAGCTTTGCAGTCCTGATTTGTGGCGTTACTACACCACACTGAGATGCATATTCAATACACTTTCTATGGCCCCTGAATAGAAAGTTTTCAGGATAGCTGGTGAGACCCTGAATTTCCTCAGCTGTCGCAGATGGTACAGTCTTTGCCTGGCTTTCTTGACCTGTGTTTGGATGTGTGTAGTCCAAGTCAGGTCCTCTGAGATGTTTACACCGAGGTACATGAATCTGCTCACCCTCTCCACAGGGGTCCCACTGATCATAAGAGGAGTGTAGGGCCGCTGTTGTCTCTTCCTGAAGTCTACATTCAGCTCTTTAGTTTTGCTCATGTTCAGAGAGAGAGACAGTTGTCCTGGCACCATGATGTAAGTCTCTCTACCTCATCCAAGTATGCGGCCTCATCATTGTTGTTAATGAGGCCCAGAACCAGAGTATCATCAGCAAATTTAACGATAGAAGTGGAGCTGTGAGAGGACACACAGTTGTGTGTGTAGAGAGAGTAGAGCAGGGGACTCAGGACACAGCCCTGTGGGGCTCCTACATTTAGGGTGATGGAGTTGGAGGTGAACTATGTTTCAGTCGAACAAAGGATGTTACAGTCCCTTATGTCCCGTTGGAAACTTATCCTGGCTCTAAGATCGTCCATCTTATTCTCCAAGGATTGGACATTAGCGAGCAGAATACTCGGTAGAGGAGGACTGTGAGCCCTTTCCCTCAGTCTGTCGCGGATACCAGCGTGTCTCCCACTGTGTTTCTTTCGCCTCCTGGGATTATTCAGGTGGTCTTTGTTCACCTCGGTGCTCCAAAGTATCTCCAATGGCCATGCTGGATCCGTTGAAAAAGTGTCCTGAAGCAGGTTAGTGCAGCGGTGTCCAATGTCCAAGAGTGTTCTTTTGTCATATATAAATAGTGCAGACGTTATGCGTGTAAAAATAGAAAGTAAAAAACGTAAAAATGTAGATACAAGCACAATTTGAGCGGAGCCATCCTAAAGTCGACTGTACAGTGCAGCGCCGGAAGGGAAGGCAAACAACTTAATAATAAAGTGTACTTAGTTAATCACCCATTGGCTTTATATTTAATGACGCTGTGCAATATTTTATATGTTGCTGTTGCTGTGCCATTAATATTACAGACGTCCTGTTGTAAAATTACATTACTCCATCTACCCTAGTAAAACTAATCCCATCCAAATAGGGCTTATGTATGGTTTGGTTTTACTTCTGTGAAGTGCCTGTGTCACAGAGTGTTACAGTGTTTTGTTTTTGTTGTTGTTCCCCCCCAGTAGACTAAAACGTTTTAAAAAGCTGTTTATAGTAGTAGGACAGGAAGAAGCCCCTTTGTCTACAAATTACACACACATGCACTGAATGCACACTCCCCACCTACAAACTGTTTGTCCAACCAACAGATCAAAACACATTTCTGTAGAAAACCATCCGCAGCCACTTTCAGTTTGACTCAGAAGCTGAACCTCAGTAACAATGGTACTGTAAAGTGGCAGACAGTTTTATCTATGTACTTTGGCTTTTCCATTCACTTAAATTTATAATAAATACACATGATTTTTAAATCACTAGAGTTAGGCTTTACAACCCCATTTGCAGAAAAGTTGGGACATTTGTTAAAATGCTAATAAAATCAATAATCTGATTTTCTAATTCTACTTCACCTTCATTTAACTGTTTCCACTGACCAACTTAATGGTATTTTGTGAATAAAATACATTTTGATACCTGCCACACACTCCATAAAAGTTGGTACGGAGGCATGTTTACCATTGTGTCATGTCAACTTTTTGTGAACAGATTAGTGGAGCTGAACTGTCATCAAAAACATTCAGTGTTTCTGTCTATGGTAAGTAAAAAAACGAAATTGTCCTGTTTATTTTCTTAGCTATTTGGATAATTAAATGCCTAATTATGTTATAGTCTCAGATGACAGACACAATCACTGTTCATCTTCGCACTAAACACTCACTCAACACATTGAATCAAAAATAAGATCAACAATCCCATCAGCAACCAGACTCAACATCTAGATATCAGGAAACTCTGTCAGCAGCACTGATATGAGTGGTTATTTACTGACCTGATCTCTTTTTATTGTTGACTGACACAATCCTCAAACTGACTGTCTGTCTTTAGCCATTACAGCACCGCTCCCACAGACTCTCTCACACTCTCCTTCTCATTCTCCGGGATAGTGTTGATTTTTGCTGCTGCTGGATCTTTGTTGATGGTTGCTGTAGTCAGTCAGGATGTGCTGAAACAGCAGGAAATGCAGAAAAACAGGTCAGGAATTTAAATATTAATAATGCATTTGAAACCGAATTCTTCATAGGAATGCACGCTCTATTGTTTATAACTCACCTGTATTATTGTTAATCCAGTGCAGACACAGGAGGAAGACAGAACTGATTCAGCAAACAAAAACACGAAACTGGTAAAACCACTCATGACTGCTGCAAGAAGACGTGTTGCAGTCAGCTAGTCTGATTGAAGCTTGCTGATTGAAGTTTTGTTTAATGTGCAGCAGGCGGTCAGTGAACAGACATGTGAATAACAGACCAACTGCTATTATTCTTACATTTTATAGGGAGCAGATCAAAAGTATAGTTTAAGCATGTTTTAAAGTATTTACATTTAGTGTTGGTACTGTTTGCACCGCAGTGTACTGTGAATACTAATACATAGTATTTCCATTTTTCAGGCACAAGTTAAATAGCATAAATCAAAATGTATTAGCACAGAAAAGTATTGTGTTTTTTTATCCATGTTGTACTCCACATGCCTGTGCTACTTCTAAATAGTTTTCCCAACTTGGAAATATACATGGGCACTTGCACTGTTGCATGAAGCTAATCTTGGTTTCCTGACATTACGGAACGAGCTTTGCATAAAACGCTATGGGGAAACTCCGGTTTACTCTGCATACTGAAGCCTGATTTGTTAATGTTTGTGTAACTGCAACTGTTTGTGTAATTTCAGCCTGCCAAAACGGGTGGAGACAACTGCTTATATAAGCTGGCATTGAATGCCATTTAAACAGAATATTTTGAATTGATAGCAACAGATTTAGCATGGCAGTGTGTGTGTGTGTGTGTGTGTGTAAGCATTCTTCATTTTTATAATTTAACAATGACTTTTTTTTTTTAAGGTATAGTTGCCTGACTGTGTTACATAAATACAAGTAAAGTAATATTTTGTTAAATAAAGCCTAACTCTAGTATTCTAAAAATGGTTGAATATATTCAGTTTATCCAATTGTTGTGTATAGAAGAACCAAAGTTAAAACCGTTACAAAGTGTCTGCATCACTAGTCTTACTAAAGTTAAGCTTCTGCGTCTAACTGAAAGCTGCTGTGGTCAATTTTCTTCAGAAATGTGGTTTGATCTGTTGAGTGGGCCGACAGAAAAATGGCATTTAGTGCATGAAGTTTGTAGGTGAAGGGCTTCTTCCTGCTCAGACACTTTAATCTACAGAAATATTGAACCATGACGAGAAATTGTTTTTGACAAAGAGGGAGCTATAAGAGAAAAAATAGAAACATAATGATCATATTTAATACATTTACATGTATGATTGTATTGATGGCGCTCCCCTGTGTGCGACACTGCTTAGCTTTACTTTGTTTTGTTTTGTTAGTGTTATTTTCCTTTCAAGTACGGTGTGTGAGCGCTCATGTTAAGTATGATCGAAGGACCCTGCTACAACTAGGAGAATTGAGTCATATGGGTTTTTTTCGACATAAGTGTTCTCGATTCCTTCCCGGAGTAACGCCAGGCCAGGTCACAGCAGGGGGATGTCCTGGAACCCGGAGGCGGATACGGAAGCGTGGCAGGCGAGGAGGAAAGGAACAGAGACTCTGCCGCCTGGTTAGAAAAGGAAGGCAAACTCTTCCGATCATACTGTTGACCAACGCCAGTCTCTAGTAAACAAGATGGACGATCTCTTTGGTCGGATAGCTACTCCGAGGTATATTCAGAATTGCTCTGTTCTATGTTTCTGCGAAACGTGGCTCGGACGGAATTTTGGATAAATGTTACAGTAACATTGGAGGTGCTTATACTGCTGGTTCCAAGCCACATTTTGGGAAATGTGACCACCTTGCTATTCTGCTTAATATTAATATAAGAATTAATATTTATTTATTATTACTTTATATGACTGCCCCATGCAACTGGTTAATTTCTGAATGTAGTATTCAATATTAAAACAATAAGCATAAATTCACCAATCTTGACTTGCAATGCTATCCTTGATTAGCATCCAGATAGCTGCTCAGTCTAATATCAATGCTTATAATAGGGTTAGTATTAATGTTCACAGTTGTTTCCCATGGAATTTTTTCAGACAGCATCAAAGATTTGTTATAAATTGCCTAATATTTAATTTGTGCATAAAATCATGTTTTTGTATTACAAGCAGTGCATAAACATAGCACTGAAATGTCCTCTAGTGGCAAAGCCAGGAACTGATGGACTCAAAATCAAAAACTTTAAAAGGTAAAAGTTTTAACCAATCAGAGTTGAAATCCTATTACAGCATGTACACACAATGATTGCTGTAATAACTCAGTGTTATTTACTTATTTCAGTGTTTCAGTTATTTCTCAATACATTCGTCACAAACTCACAGATAACAGTGGTCATTTAGATGTTACAAAGCCGTTTATTGTAAAAAAACAAAATTATTTCACAAAAAGTTGTATAAAATGTATAAAAAAGTTGTATAAAATGTATAAAAACATACAAAATATTCAGAAATACATAACCAAAAGAATGAGAGGACTATGCACATACACACACACACACACACAAAAAAATGTAAATCCCGAAAATTAAAACTGGCTAAACTGATAAGGAGCACTTCCTAAATATCACTTTTTCCCCACAAGGACTAAATCTAATGGTTTCATTTCTTCAAATTTTAGCAATGATATACTGATAACCAAATCAAGACTATTCAAAAACTGTTTTGGAAATCTGTTTTGGAAATCGTGCTGTACTTAACCTGATAAACAAGGCATAATGTTGTTCATATGCATATTTTGTAATTCAAACACAACCCACATAATTTATGCATACAAGCATGGGACGTAATAAACACTCCCAGTGAAATTTTTCAACTACTATGAAAAGCTGGTTAACTCTGGTTTGGTCTTCTAGTGTAAAGATAGTTGATCTTCATGGCAGCTTTAGGTAAAAATGCTTGTTACATGAACAATATAATATCAGTATGTTCCATTAATGTCAACAATATCAATTAACAACACTTACAGCAGTAGTATGGACTCCCTTCAAAACCTGAATACCTGTTGTTTAGTCTCAAAGCAGTCTTAAGAGTGCACATTTGTGTAAATGCTCTAATCTGAGTTAACATAAAATGGAAACAGTCAGCAGCTATAAATCATTGCCTCCAAACAGGACAAAATAACTGATAAGTCAAGGCATTTGTGTAGTACATACAGTGTAGTTCTTGTCACAATATTAGAATTTCTAACTTCGATACGATACTGTAAAAAAATTGATATTCAATAGCACGGATAAAAATTGCCACAGCATTTAGGGCATACAGTCTGAACTGTATCCAAGTAAGACATTTTTGTCATTTTAAACTTCAATGCAAGTCAATCTGGTGCACATTTTGTGATAGTGTCTCAGTCCACTTCATTTACCATGCAGGGTTAAACCCTCAAGCATGGATCAATTCCAATTTACATATTACAGAAAATAATACAATTGAATTGTATTTATACAAAATCACAAAAACATTATCAAACATAAGTCAAGTGAAGTCAAGTATAACAAAATAAGACTAAACAAACCACTTACAACCAATGACACAATAAATACAACAGAACAAGAAAAAAAACAGTGCATCAAATTTTTCAGGAAGGTCTAACAGTGATTTTTTTTTCTCTCTCTCACTCTCCCTCTTGTTGTTTAAATAACATTAATGACACTTTAACACCAAATGGATCTAATGAGGATTTGTTCCTCTGCTGTTTATGTTCCTTTAAGACATAGTGACTGTTTCCGAGGATATAGTGTCCACTGTGAACAAAGCTGCACAGAGTCAATGAAAAGAGTGGATAATGTGAATGTAAACGTTGCGGTGTGAGGGAACTCACGGTTGATACCAGTATACCGCAGAATTTCAATATCATTTAGATTAGATCAAATACCTTTTTTGACAACACTATTAGTGTAAATGAAAATAAACAAAAACTTCCTGTTCCTGTGTGAGTCACTTTAGCAGCTTCAACAAACTTCTACATAAAGAAACAGGTCAAAAATCCCCAGTTTAATATTATTTTTGTGTTAAAGTATATACAACATAATATGTAGGCTGCATGCTTTCATTTATTATTTAAATGAGTAATATTAAATATCAAATTAGTTCTTGCTGTAGGGTTCAAACAACTGTTGAGGTGAAATTTCACTTGATATTTGTAAGTGCTGTTATGTAGATGTTGTGTATTCGTTTCACAGCCAATTATTTTGTAAATAATTACCCATAATTCAAAGAGTTTTTAGACTTTCTATCAAAGGAAGTAGATCTCACTTGCTTGCGATCCTATATCTTCAGTACAGGCACTTAGTATTGTGGAGAGCAGGAAACCAAACCATTCAAGCAAAAACACTGTACACAAACGGGTCACAGAGAACCATCTCATCATGCACCTTTTGTAAAAGACTAGAACATGTCTTAGCCAAGTGTAGAAAGTTCATTGAGAAGACAGTTCAAAATCGTGTCACGTTTGTATGTTCAGAGCGACTTTGATTTGGATGTCATCATTCAAGAAGGTGTGATAATAAGAGCATATGTGAAAGGTGTCAGAAGAAACATCCTACATGTTTGCATGATGACAAGTTCAAAGACGTTTCAAAGTATCAAACCGCTAGATCAAGAAGTCCTTGTCTATGCACTCTTAGACAACACAGAGTGACACAGCCTTTACCCTAGATGAAGTAGTTAAAGAGTTAAATACTAAAAATGAGAATGTCCATCTGCAGCGATCCACAATGTCGGCAACAATAACAGTCATACCTTGTCAGAAACTGGCAAATCTACAATCGAGAGGATGCCGGACTCTTAAGGAAGTCATTTCTACAGACATCATTAAGGCACTTGAATTAAACTTCATAGAACACAGTGTAGATGATAACCCAGTTTCTCAGCAAGACATTCGCTTTACGTCCAATGGAAGGTATAAGGCAAAAAGGAAGATGGCCACTTTTAACTCCCACTTTGTTTCAAGTCAGACAAACCTCGTTTCCCAGATAACAAACAATGTGACTCGTAAGCGAGTCATAGAATCATAGACTCACCTCATTGGAGTGGCAACTGAGAATAGATAAGAAGTATTTTGTGGATCGTGTCCATTTCATTAATGACATAACTCGAGGAGCTGCTGAGAGGGTTCCAAGGTCTGAACTTGATATTCCGTACCACCCCAAATCAGGGAAGATCCTCATGTTTTGGATTGTTCAGAACACTTCCATGAAACCTCTCTGAATGATCACCTCTTGACTGGTCCAGACCTGACCATTCATCCCCCGGCTGTTCCAAATTTTATAAATTTGGAACTTGAGATTGAAAACTTGCAATTGTATTACTGGACTGACTCTAGAGTAGTCCTTGGCTATGTGAACAACGATGTCAAGAGATTTCACACATCCGTAGCTAACTGAATTCAACGCATAAGGTCTAGTACATGCCCTGAACAGTGACATGTCAGTTTGGAAAACAACCCTGCCGACCATGCCTCTAGAAGGCTTAGTGCAGTTCAACTGAAAGAGTCAAGCTTTCCACATGAAGAGAAAACAGTGAGAGAAATAGAAATGACCGACACTGAGCTTCGCAAGGCCCACATTCACGCAATCAAAATGAAAAAAGTTAATTCACTGGTAAACCACTTCACAAAATGTTCTGACTGGTCTCAAATAGTGAGGGGTTTTGCCAGGCTAAAGAGGTTTGTCCGAATTCAAGGGAGTTCAACCAAGAACAAATGAAGCAACCGGTCTTGGAGAAAGGAAGGAAGCAGAAATCATCATCATCAAAATTGACCAAGAAGAGAGAGGCCTTTGATAAAGATATTCAAAAGATCAAACTCCAAAAATATGGCATCCCGAACAAGGGCAACATGTTAAAGTCAGTTAAATGCTTTCTTGGACAAAAATGGTGTCCTCAGGTTGGGAGGGTATCTACTGCAATCCACTTAGCATCATGACATAAAGCATCCTGCAAAACTTCCAAAGAAATCGCATTTGTCAGTCTCAATCGTTAAACATTATCATGAGCGTGACCAAGGAAGAGGCATGACCATGAATGAGTTATGTGCAAATGGAATATGGATCTTAGGATGTGGAAGTGTGATTTCTTCACACATTTGCAAGTGTGTAGAATGTAGAAGATACAGAAGGTTCAACGAATGGTAGATCTGCCAAAAGAAAGAACTGAGGAATCCCCTCCCTTTACGTATCATGTAGATTGTTTTGGCCCCTTCAATGTAAAGGAGGGAAAAAGGGAATTCGAATGATATGGATTGCTGTTTACTTGCTTGTACTCAAGAGTGGTACATAGAGACACTAGATGACCTGATAACAGACACTTTCGTGAATACAAGTGTGTATAGCTATCAGAGAACCTGTACACCAATTTTGATGCGATCAGGGAACAAATTTCATGGGCGATAGAAAAGAGTTTACTGACTTGCTCAAGGGGATGGATCAAGAACATGATCCATGTTCCAACATGATCCAAGAACGTGTTCCTGTGGCTCAGTGGTTAGAGCATTGCGTTAGCAGCGCAAAGGTTGTGGGTTCGATTCCCAGGGAACACATGTACTGACAAAAAAAAGTATAACCTGAATGTAAGTTGCTTTGGATAAAAGCGTCTGCTAAATGCATAAATGTAATAAATGTAACATCTTCAAGCAATCAGTTGCTAATTTTTAGCAAAGACTACCTCTATCTATGTAAGAGGTGGAGAAGAGTGCAGTTCCTGGCAAATTAATTCTGGCAGAGATGGAAACGTGAATATCTTTTAAATCAACATCAATATCTCTGACAACACAAGAAATAGCAAAAACATCACAAAATTCACAAATAAGTGACACTGTGAAAATACAAGATAATGGGGCTCAAAGAAATGAATGGAAGCGTCCCAGGATAGTGGAAACTTACCCTAGCGCCGACGGTATTGTGTGAAAGATGAAACTACTTGTCAGTGACACTACATTTGTTAAAGGAAAGCCACACACTACATCAGTTTACTAGGAAAGGCCTATTTACAAAGTAGTTACTTTAATCGAGGCCAATTAAGTCAGCCACATGACAGTTACTCTCATGTACACCTGAAATTTGACTGTTGTTTATTTTATTTCAATATATTTGTTTAAAGGAAAATCCCTTATTTCAAGTAAATGGTGGGAGTGTAAGTGCAGTTATGTTAATGTTCTGTGTATTTAATTAATTATTTTGTAATTAAATACATAACTTTGTGTACAATACATTTTAGGCACAATTTAAAAATGTAAATGTTCTGTAATGTGATGTAAATTCATTTGGAGTTCTTTAAAACATAAGGCGTGAGAATGCATCACTTCAATGGATTTGATGATGAGCAGATCCATCACAAGTCTCTGCTATGTTAAAATACGCTTAAGTTTAAATTCAGTGCTGTCGCAAGTCAAAAGGACAGTGAAGAGGATTTTCATAAAACTCAAGGACCTCCTTTCATGGCAAGCAGCTAATGAGGTATTTGTTTCACTTGTATTGCAAGACTTTGTGCTGTATGAATTCTGATGTGTTTGTACTATGCTCATTTACAAATACAGTTCTCATGTGGTGAAAGGTGTGAAAGGCATGACCCTAAGAATTAAACGTACATTTTAAAGAACCAATCTGTGTCTGTGTTGTCGTGAAGAGAGTTACAGTATTGGCACTGACTCCTAAAATCTTGGTATGAGACTATTTGTCTGAGCAATGAGAGATCTCTCGTTCCCCATCCTCTCTTCACTTCCCATGAACGTATCAAAATAATTAGTAATGTTAAATCTCACTGGCAGCCTCAGGCTCAATCTCCATGTGATTAGAGGTCAAGTCATTGGTAGTGTTCTTCACTTGAGCATCAGTGTGATTAGAGGACCTCTCATTAGCATCATCTATCAGTGGAATCCCACTCGGCAACAAATCGTTCACACCATTCGCCTGTAAGAAAACAGATTCACGGAAGGTAAAAGACATGAACAGGACTAATGATTCGCTTACACAAAAATAGACTAGGAACTGTGAGTGTATTTCTTTTTATGTTTGTAGAACATATGGTGTTCTTTTCCTAAATATTAGTGAATCTGATAAACTGCATTACACTGTCATCTTCTGTACTACAGTAATATACAGTTGTTGCCAAAGATTTTGGCACCCTTGTGCTTTTTTCAAATAACAACAAATAACAAAATATTAAATATAATTATCATAATATAATTAAATAAAATATTTAAATGATATGATACAAATGTATCTAGACCATTATTTATTATGAAGTAAAGCAGTAAGAACAGTGCTGTCCTGATGAGTCAGTTATTATTGGTCTTTCAATATAATAAATCACTTCTAAATCAAACCATAAAACACAAACATGTTGTCAACTTGCCGATCTGAATCTGACTTTTTGTAGGCAAACAGATTCAGTGTTCAAAGTATCTTACCTGATTACTGTGCTGCATCCTGGTGTCTGTTTAAAACAACAATAACAAACTCAATTAAACACACATTACTTTGGTTGATTACAAGTAATTATTTAAAAAATCCATCTTGTTCATTCATCTGTACACTGTAAAAAAATATCTACTTGGTTCTACTTAAACTCATAAGTTAAGCAGCTGCCTCAAAATTTCAAGTAAAAACAAAATGGATTAATGAATTGTTTTAACTCATTATTTTAAGTCTTGTTAAACTGAATTGCCTTCTGTGAGTCAACATGACTATACAATTATTGTTGTTTCAACTTTGCTATGCAAGTTCAAAATAAAGTGAACTCATTAATGAGCATTCTGTTCACTTATCCCCATTAGTGGGTTCAACTTAGTAATTTAAATTAAGTAATGTCTTTGAATTAGGGTATTGAAGGATCACAAATGTTATTCTATGTTTGATTTGAATTCACGTCCTGACTAAGAGGTGTCGGGCAAGGCAAAGGTGCTTGAGATCGTTTCCTGACCATTTGGGCTTGGGACAGCTGTGCCTTTTGTCAATGAGTCAGACAACTGAGAGATTCAACCTTTGATCTGCAAATAGGTTTTGTCCTGGCCAGACGTGGATTCGATAGGTTTATTGGACCACGGGAAGTTTCCCGGAACCAACTAACGCTGCCCTCAGATGTTTGCTTTCTTTGATGTTTTGTCTCAACCTAAAAAAAGTCCCTCCTCCAATCCTGACTATAAAGATACCCTGTAAAAATGACTTAAGATGAGATTTCGATGACTGCAGCCTACCATCACACTGGGTTTTTTTTCAATAAAGAATCCTACGATCGAATCCGAAGTCTCCTGGTCTTCTCTTCTGAGTTTCTACACTTTAGAAGAACAGAGTTTTCAACAGATGGTGCCGTGACCCGGATAGAGTTCCAGCTTCCTCACCTGAAAAACTTCAAGCTCAAACAAAGATCTGCATCTTTTGGAATCCAGCGAAACTTCAAGCTGAACCTTTTTCCCAGACTGAATTTTTCTCTCTGGTGAGTGCTGTCTCTAATCCAAAAGAACCTAAGACCAGTGTATCCTCTGTGCCGTCAGAGAAGAGTTAACATACATCTGTAGGGTTTGTTTAACTAAAGTTTATCCTCTGTTTTCAGACAGGGAAGAGTTTATCCTCTGTTCTTGTAGGCAGGGAAGTTTATCCTCTGTTTTCAGGCAGGGAAGGTTAGCATTACGTGCTAATTTTTGGTTTATCCTCTGTTCTTTCAGGCAGGGAAGGTTGGCATTACGTGCTAATTTTTGGTTTATCCTCTGTTCTTTCAGGCAGGGAAGGTTAGCATTACGTGCTAATTTTTGGTTTATCCTCTGTTCTTTCAGGCAGGGAAGGTTAGCATTACATGCTAATTTTTGGTTTATCCTCTGTTCTTTCAGGCAGGGAAGATTTTGGCATTACGTGTTAAAAAAAACAAGTGTACCCTCTGTTGATCAGAGAAGTGTTTGTTTTGTTTGTGTGGTACCGAAGAAACTTACAAAATGGTCAGAAGGAATGCTAGGCTGATTCCAACCACAGAAAAGAGTGGTCTTGCGACTCCTCTGTGGTCAGATAGTGAATTCAAAACACTGTTAGGGGAACAAATGGACCTAATAGTCACTGAAAAAGTTAGACAGGAACTAACGCTGAAATATGAGATTCATCCAGACAAGACTTGGTCAGTAGATGAGTGTAAAAAGGTACTAGGAGCAAGCATTCGTAAGAACAATGTGAAAGGCATTATCTGTTGTCACAGAGAATTCAGTGTAACGCTAGCGACACAACAGTCTCAGCGTAACTCAGAGCTAGAGAAACAGAACAATGAACTCCGTGCGAGAGTATCCACTTTGACTAAGAAATTGAACCTCAAGAAAGTTGCAGCAAACACTGATGTGAAAGTAAGTCAGCCTGATAACATTTACCCTGATGTACAAGCGTTCTTTGAAACAGATGTAGCTCTCCAATCAGTAACTGATGTGCCTGTAAATTCCGTCAATGTGTGTGGTGCGAGGAGAAGATCTCAGGGGATTGAGGAAACTGATATAGTGTTCCTCTCAATTCTTCTGTTGTGCAAATACAAACTGCTGCCAAAGCTTTATGTCCTAAAGATATAGAGAGACTATCTCAGAGTTTACCGTCAGCACGCACACATTTTTCTGAATTTAGAAGAACATTGATCAGTAAAATGCGTCTTTATGACATGTCGTTGACAGAAGTCACGCAGCTGATGTCACAAATACTAACTGAATCTGAATTCAACAGTTTTGAATCTGCTGTCACTTCTGAACTGCGAAATGCCAGTAAGGGTGATTTAAGAGAAGGTATTTTGAAAATCCTTAAGAATATCTTAGGACCCAAAATAGATTGGTCTAGAATTACTACCTGTGTGCAAAGGAAAGAAGAAACTGTGAGTGAATATACTGAGAGATT
The DNA here is from genome assembly GCA_027422435.1 of Schizopygopsis pylzovi. NCBI lineage: Eukaryota > Metazoa > Chordata > Actinopteri > Cypriniformes > Cyprinidae > Schizopygopsis > Schizopygopsis pylzovi. Next base: position 7,849,966 of record CM049825.1, on the reverse strand, counting down.
TTGTCAGTCAGCTGTAATCTACAGTGGAATTGTTGATGACCCTGAAAGTGTGCTAGATGACAAGGGACCCTTGGTTCGTATCTGGTCAGATGGCCTTGTAGCCGAATACAGAAAAGCTTTACCATTCTTAGATCTAACTTGGTCTAACAGAACTCTCAGAAGTAACCTAGACAGGTTAGCTACATGGGAAAGAGATGCTGATGTCAAGGCAAAAGTAAGAGTAGCAGCAGCTACGTTTAACACAACGAAACAAGACAATAGATGGTCTAAAAGAGAAAGCAAATGCAAATACTGTGAAAAATTAGGACATTGGGAGAAAGAGTGTAGGAAGAAGTTGCAAGATAGTAAAAGAAATGCTATGCATAATTCTGCTCCTTCTCAGCCTGCACACAACCCTGAAGTAGTTCCGCCAGTGACCACTGAAACTGTGGTACAGATAGTTCAGGCTCTTCTAAGAGCACAACAAGACCAGGAAAAAAACTAATTATTGGGGCTGTGAGTAGCTACCTTTCCCCTGTAATCCAACACAATGACCAAATAATTTTTGTGAAAGGTAGCATAAAAGAGAAAGAGATTGATTTTTTGCTTGATACAGGTGCAGAAATTACAGTAATTCCTACAAAATTGGCACAAGGTTTAAACATCCCATACAAGAAAACCAAACTTTGTTTAACTGGTGTAATAGGTGAAGATTCTGTTTTGTATGAAACTCCGCCCATAGAGGTACAATTTGGCCCAAAAACTCTGACTACAAAATTGCTATGCGCTCCATTAAATACAGGTGCAATTTTAGGCATGGATCTTCTGAGACAAATAAATCTAACTTTAGACATGTCCTCAGAATCTACTAGCATAAAAATTTCCTCAGCACAGATTTCTACCAATAATGCAACCCCTCCCGAGTATGCTTTCTTACAGAATCATCCAATTTGGGCTAAAGACAAGGATGATTGTGGTTGTTGACAGGTGTAGAACCAGTTAAATTGACAGGAACTCCACCTCCGGTCACCAAACAATATCCGATTAATAAGGAAGCCACAAACACCTCATACCAACTGTCCAATGACAGCTGATGATTTGGGCTTGTTTTGCAGCCACAGGACCTGGACACCAGTTATTGAATCAACTATGATTTCTGTATATCGAAGTATGGTAAGTCCCATTTGTCCGACAGCTAAAGCTTGGCCATAATTTGGCCATGCAACAGGACAATAATCCCAGGCACATCAGCAAAACTACAACAGTTAGAGGTGAACGATCCAAATTCGATATTCTGCTTAGCTAATATTGTGTTATTGTTAAGCCCCACAAAAGCCACAAACACATTATACAACGGCATAAAGTTTTCCTGCACTATATTTCAAGTGTTCTGAAGCTGTTACATAATTTAATCTTGCATCTGACGTCGTTAATCTTAGAACTTAATCTTGCATCTGACGTCCTTTTTAACTTCAGATGAGTGGAACATAAACATTAGAACATGAACTCTGGAGTGCTGTGCCGGCGCACTGTGAGCCAGTGTTGCATTAAGCACATCATTCTGCGCACGGGATGCGCATAAGTGCTTTTTGTGTCTGTATTGGAGCCTTGCACATTATAATATTTTTGCGCATTGAAAGATTATTAATAGCCTTTCTTGTTCGTCTCATCTGTCATATGGTGCTGCCTCATTACTGTGCAGTATGTTTAAAAAAAATGTATTTTAATTTTACAGCATATATATTTATTTATGTATTTTACAACAATACAAAGAGCAATATATACTTTTTTACCAGATTTAGTCCTACAGTTATTCACTTTTCTTTGTTCCCCAAGAAATGTTTTTTTCACTAATTTTAGATTTTATAAAATTATTGTGCACACATGATTTTTCTAGAGTAACTTTTGCTAACTTTTGGAATTATCCCCTTACCTAGTTTATAAAATATTTTTTGTCATAGATTATACATACATATCCATTGTTGTTATACAATACATTGTTGTTTTTCTTTACAGTAAAGTTGTCTATTGTATAGATAAAGTAGTAGATTGTGTGTAAAACACAAAACAGTGATGAGCAGGTCAACACACACTGAGATATAGAAATTCTACACTGATTAAAAAAAACTGCTGAATTTGGATCGATATCGGCAGAAACTCACAATTGTTGGTATCGGATCGGTATCGGTTCGGAAAAAGGGGTATCGAGCCAGCCCTAGTTGCAATAGTCCAGTCAAGTCAATGTCTAGGGGTTATTTTTTTTATTATTTTTTTCTCACTTCCTCGTGTTATGCTGTAATTTTCTTCAATTCCCTGTCTTCCTGTCCTGTCCTGTCCACCCCTTTTCATATATGTATGTTATGTATGGGCAGGTTGATGGCTTATTTCACTGGTACTTGTGACTAAGTGACAATAAAGGGTTACTACTTACTACTACAATGTCTAGATGTCTAGACCTCATCCTGACTGAAATGCTGTGGCAAGAGCTGTGCATAAACATATGCCCACAAACCAAAATAAACTGGAGCAACGTTGTAAAGAAGACTGGGCTAAAATTCCTCCAGAACAATTTGAGAGACTGATAAAGTAATATAGAAAATTATTACTTTAAGTTATTGCTGCTAAAAGTGCAAGGTTCAAGTTTCAAGGTTCTTTTATTTGTCACATACTCAATTATACAGGATATAATCAGTAGTGAAATGTAAATCAGGACAGGTCCGCTCAATGGACAGTGCAAAAAAAAAAAAGAAATATAACACAAGAGAATATATATAAATATAGGTGATACATTTGTTTTTTAAATAAGAAAGAAAATTAGTAAAATGTGCAATGAAATAAAATGTGCAATACAGTATACTGTGGACTTAATAAATAATAATATAAGCAGGGATGTGCAAGAAGAATGTGCAAACAGGTTGTACCGGGTATGTACACATTATATTGAGTCATGTACATTTTATGAGACTGAGTTTGAGTTAAGGAGCCTGATGGCCAGAGGGAAGAAGCTAATCCTCAGTCTCTCAGTGTTTGCCATCATGCTCCTGAAGCGCTTGCCAGATGGAAGTAGAAAGAAAAGATGGTTACCAGGGGGATTTGAGTCCTTGATGATTTTTGCAGCTCTGCTTTTGCAGCGTTTGAGGTAGATGTCCTGCAGAGAGGGGAGAGCAGACCCTGAGATGCGCTCGGCTAAGCGCACGACTCTCTGCAGAGCTTTGCAGTCCTGATTTGTGGCGTTACTACACCACACTGAGATGCATATTCAATACACTTTCTATGGCCCCTGAATAGAAAGTTTTCAGGATAGCTGGTGAGACCCTGAATTTCCTCAGCTGTCGCAGATGGTACAGTCTTTGCCTGGCTTTCTTGACCTGTGTTTGGATGTGTGTAGTCCAAGTCAGGTCCTCTGAGATGTTTACACCGAGGTACATGAATCTGCTCACCCTCTCCACAGGGGTCCCACTGATCATAAGAGGAGTGTAGGGCCGCTGTTGTCTCTTCCTGAAGTCTACATTCAGCTCTTTAGTTTTGCTCATGTTCAGAGAGAGAGACAGTTGTCCTGGCACCATGATGTAAGTCTCTCTACCTCATCCAAGTATGCGGCCTCATCATTGTTGTTAATGAGGCCCAGAACCAGAGTATCATCAGCAAATTTAACGATAGAAGTGGAGCTGTGAGAGGACACACAGTTGTGTGTGTAGAGAGAGTAGAGCAGGGGACTCAGGACACAGCCCTGTGGGGCTCCTACATTTAGGGTGATGGAGTTGGAGGTGAACTATGTTTCAGTCGAACAAAGGATGTTACAGTCCCTTATGTCCCGTTGGAAACTTATCCTGGCTCTAAGATCGTCCATCTTATTCTCCAAGGATTGGACATTAGCGAGCAGAATACTCGGTAGAGGAGGACTGTGAGCCCTTTCCCTCAGTCTGTCGCGGATACCAGCGTGTCTCCCACTGTGTTTCTTTCGCCTCCTGGGATTATTCAGGTGGTCTTTGTTCACCTCGGTGCTCCAAAGTATCTCCAATGGCCATGCTGGATCCGTTGAAAAAGTGTCCTGAAGCAGGTTAGTGCAGCGGTGTCCAATGTCCAAGAGTGTTCTTTTGTCATATATAAATAGTGCAGACGTTATGCGTGTAAAAATAGAAAGTAAAAAACGTAAAAATGTAGATACAAGCACAATTTGAGCGGAGCCATCCTAAAGTCGACTGTACAGTGCAGCGCCGGAAGGGAAGGCAAACAACTTAATAATAAAGTGTACTTAGTTAATCACCCATTGGCTTTATATTTAATGACGCTGTGCAATATTTTATATGTTGCTGTTGCTGTGCCATTAATATTACAGACGTCCTGTTGTAAAATTACATTACTCCATCTACCCTAGTAAAACTAATCCCATCCAAATAGGGCTTATGTATGGTTTGGTTTTACTTCTGTGAAGTGCCTGTGTCACAGAGTGTTACAGTGTTTTGTTTTTGTTGTTGTTCCCCCCCAGTAGACTAAAACGTTTTAAAAAGCTGTTTATAGTAGTAGGACAGGAAGAAGCCCCTTTGTCTACAAATTACACACACATGCACTGAATGCACACTCCCCACCTACAAACTGTTTGTCCAACCAACAGATCAAAACACATTTCTGTAGAAAACCATCCGCAGCCACTTTCAGTTTGACTCAGAAGCTGAACCTCAGTAACAATGGTACTGTAAAGTGGCAGACAGTTTTATCTATGTACTTTGGCTTTTCCATTCACTTAAATTTATAATAAATACACATGATTTTTAAATCACTAGAGTTAGGCTTTACAACCCCATTTGCAGAAAAGTTGGGACATTTGTTAAAATGCTAATAAAATCAATAATCTGATTTTCTAATTCTACTTCACCTTCATTTAACTGTTTCCACTGACCAACTTAATGGTATTTTGTGAATAAAATACATTTTGATACCTGCCACACACTCCATAAAAGTTGGTACGGAGGCATGTTTACCATTGTGTCATGTCAACTTTTTGTGAACAGATTAGTGGAGCTGAACTGTCATCAAAAACATTCAGTGTTTCTGTCTATGGTAAGTAAAAAAACTAAATTGTCCTGTTTATTTTCTTAGCTATTTGGATAATTAAATGCCTAATTATGTTATAGTCTCAGATGACAGATACAATCACTGTTCATCTTCGCACTAAACACTCACTCAACACATTGAATCAAAAATAAGATCAACAATCCCATCAGCAACCAGACTCAACATCTAGATATCAGGAAACTCTGTCAGCAGCACTGATATGAGTGGTTATTTACTGACCTGATCTCTTTTTATTGTTGACTGACACAATCCTCAAACTGACTGTCTGTTTTTAGCCATTACAGCACCGCTCCCACAGACTCTCTCACACTCTCCTTCTCATTCTCCGGGATAGTGTTGATTTTTGCTGCTGCTGGATCTTTGTTGATGGTTGCTGTAGTCAGTCAGGATGTGCTGAAACAGCAGGAAATGCAGAAAAACAGGTCAGGAATTTAAATATTAATAATGCATTTGAAACCGAATTCTTCATAGGAATGCAAGCTCTATTGTTTATAACTCACCTGTATTATTGTTAATCCAGTGCAGACACAGGAGGAAGACAGAACTGATTCAGCAAACAAAAACACGAAACTGGTAAAACCACTCATGACTGCTGCAAGAAGACGTGTTGCAGTCAGCTAGTCTGATTGAAGCTTGCTGATTGAAGTTTTGTTTAATGTGCAGCAGGCGGTCAGTGAACAGACATGTGAATAACAGACCAACTGCTATTATTCTTACATTTTATAGGGAGCAGATCAAAAGTATAGTTTAAGCATATTTTAAACTATTTACATTTAGTGTTGGTACTGTTTGCACCTCAGTGTACTGTGAATACTAATACATAGTATTTCCATTTTTCAGGCACAAGTTAAATAGCATAAATCAAAATGTATTAGCACAGAAAAGTATTGTGTTTTTTTATCCATGTTGTACTCCACATGCCTGTGCTACTTCTAAATAGTTTTCCCAACTTGGAAATATACATGGGCACTTGCACTGTTGCATGAAGCTAGTTGAACAAACGTTCCGGTTACTAATGTAATCTTGGTTTCCTGACATTACGGAACGAGCTTTGCATAAAACGCTATGGGGAAACTCCGGTTTACTCTGCATACTGAAGCCTGATTTGTTAATGTTTGTGTAACTGCAACTGTTTGTGTAATTTCAGCCTGCCAAAACGGGCGGAGCCAACTGCTTATATAAGCTGGCATTGAATGCCATTTAAACAGAATCTTTTGAATTGATAGCAACAGATTTAGCATGGCAGTGTGTGTGTGTGTGTGTGTGTGTAAGCATTCTTCATTTTTATAATTTAACAATGACTTTTTTTTTTTAAGGTATAGTTGCCTGACTGTGTTACATAAATACAAGTAAAGTAATATTTTGTTAAATAAAGCCTAACTCTAGTATTCTAAAAATGGTTGAATATATTCAGTTTATCCAATTGTTGTGTATAGAAGAACCAAAGTTAAAACCGTTACAAAGTGTCTGCATCACTAGTCTTACTAAAGTTAAGCTTCTGCGTCTAACTGAAAGCTGCTGTGGTCAATTTTCTTCAGAAATGTGGTTTGATCTGTTGAGTGGGCCGACAGAAAAATGGCATTTAGTGCATGAAGTTTGTAGGTGAAGGGCTTCTTCCTGCTCAGACACTTTAATCTACAGAAATATTGAACCATGACGAGAAATTGTTTTTGACAAAGAGGGAGCTATAAGAGAAAAAATAGAAACATAATGATCATATTTAATACATTTACATTTATGATTGTATTGATGGCGCTCCCCTGTGTGCGACACTGCTTAGCTTTACTTTGTTTTTGTTTTGTTAGTGTTATTTTCCTTTCAAGTACGGTATGTGAGCGCTCATGTTAAGTATGATCGAATGACCCTGCTACAACTAGGAGAATTGAGTCATATGGTTTTTTTTCGACATAAGTGTTCTCGATTCCTTCCCGGAGTAACGCCAGGCCAGGTCACAGCAGGGGGATGTCCTGGAACCCGGAGGCGGATACGGAAGCGTGGCAGGCGAGGAGGAAAGGAACAGAGACTCCGCCGCCTGGTTAGAAAAGGAAGGCAAACTCTTCCGATCATACTGTTGACCAACGCCAGTCTCTAGTAAACAAGATGGACGATCTCTTTAGTCGGATAGCTACTCCGAGGTATATTCAGAATTGCTCTGTTCTATGTTTCTGCGAAACGTGGCTCGGACGGAATTTTGGATAAATGTTACAGTAACATTGGAGGTGCTTATACTGCTGGTTCCAAGCCACATTTTGGGAAATGTGACCACCTTGCTATTCTGCTTAATATTAATATAAGAATTAATATTTATTTATTATTACTTTATATGACTGCCCCATGCAACTGGTTAATTTCTGAATGTAGTATTCAATATTAAAACAATAAGCATAAATTCACCAATCTTGACTTGCAATGCTATCCTTGATTAGCATCCAGATAGCTGCTCAGTCTAATATCAATGCTTATAATAGGGTTAGTATTAATGTTCACAGTTGTTTCCCATGGAATTTTTTCAGACAGCATCAAAGATTTGTTATAAATTGCCTAATATTTAATTTGTGCATAAAATCATGTTTTTGTATTACAAGCAGTGCATAAACATAGCACTGAAATGTCCTCTAGTGGCAAAGCCAGGAACTGATGGACTCAAAATCAAAAACTTTAAAGGTAAACGTTTTAACCAATCAGAGTTGAAATCCTATTACAGCATGTACACACAATGATTGCTGTAATAACTCAGTGTTATTTACTTATTTCAGTGTTTCAGTTATTTCTCAATACATTCGTCACAAACTCACAGATAACAGTGGTCATTTAGATGTTACAAAGCCGTTTATTGTAAAAAAACAAAATTATTTCACAAAAAGTTGTATAAAATGTATAAAAAAGTTTATAAAATGTATAAAAACATACAAAATATTCAGAAATATATAACCAAAAGAATGAGAGGACTATGCACATACACACACACACACACACAAAAAAATGTAAATCCCGAAAATTAAAACTGGCTAAACTGAGAAGGAGCACTTCCTAAATATCACTTTTTCCCCACAAGGACTAAATCTAATGGTTTCATTTCTTCAAATTTTAGCAATGATATACTGATAACCAAATCAAGACTATTCAAAAACTGTTTTGGAAATCTGTTTTGGAAATCGTGCTGTACTTAACCTGATAAACAAGGCATAATGTTGTTCATATGCATATTTTGTAATTCAAACACAACCCACATAATTTATGCATACAAGCATGGGACGTAATAAACACTCCCAGTGAAATTTTTCAACTACTATGAAAAGCTGGTTAACTCTGGTTTGGTCTTCTAGTGTAAAGATAGTTGATCTTCATGGCAGCTTTAGGTAAAAATGCTTGTTACATGAACAATATAATATCAGTATGTTCCATTAATGTCAACAATATCAATTAACAACACTTACAGCAGTAGTATGGACTCCCTTCAAAACCTGAATACCTGTTGTTTAGTCTCAAAGCAGTCTTAAGAGTGCACATTTGTGTAAATGCTCTAATCTGAGTAACATAAAAATGGAAACAGTCAGCAGCTATAAATCATTGCCTCCAAACAGGACAAAATAACTGATAAGTCAAGGCATTTGTGTAGTACATACAGTGTAGTTCTTGTCACAATATTAGAATTTCTAACTTCGATACGATACTGTAAAAAAATTGATATTCAATAGCACGGATAAAAATTGCCACAGCATTTAGGGCATACAGTCTGAACTGTGTCCAAGGAAGACATTTTTGTCATTTTAAACTTCAATGCAAGTCAATCTGGTGCACATTTTGTGATAGTGTCTCAGTCCACTTCATTTACCATGCAGGGTTAAACCCTCAAGCATGGATCAATTCAATTTACATATTACAGAAAATAATACAATTGAATTGTATTTATACAAAATCACAAAAACATTATCAAACATAAGTCAAGTGAAGTCAAGTATAACAAAATAAGACTAAACAAACCACTTACAACCAATGACACAATAAATACAACAGAACAAGAAAAAAAAAACAGTGCATCAAATTTTTCAGGAAGGTCTAACAGTGATTTTTTTTTTCTCTCTCTCACTCTCCCTCTTGTTGTTTAAATAACATTAATGACACTTTATCACCAAATGGATCTAATGAGGGTTTCTTCCTCTGCTGTTTATGTTCCTTTAAGACATAGTGACTGTTTACGAGGATATAGTGTCCACTGTGAACAAAGCTGCACAGAGTCAATGAAAAGAGTGGATAATGTGAATGTAAACGTTGCGGTGTGAGGGAACTCACGGTTGATACCAGTATACCGCAGAATTTCAATATCATTTAGATTAGATCAAATACCTTTTTTGACAACACTATTAGTGTAAATGAAAATAAACAAAAACTTCCTGTTCCTGTTTGTCACTTTAGCAGCTTCAACAAACTTCTACATAAAGAAACAGGTCAAAAATCCCCAGTTTAATATTATTTTTGTGTTAAAGTATATACAACATAATATGTAGGCTGCATGCTTTCATTTATTATTTAAATGAGTAATATTAAATATCAAATTAGTTCTTGCTGTAGGGTTCAAACAACTGTTGAGGTGAAATTTCACTTGGTATTTGTAAGTGCTGTTATGTAGATGTTGTGTATTCGTTTCACAGCCAATTATTTTGTAATTAATTACCCACAATTCAAAGAGTTTTTAGACTTTCTATCAAAGGAAGTAGATCTCACTTGCTTGCGATCCTATATCTTCAGTACAGGCACTTAGTATTGTGGAGAGCAGGAAACCAAACCATTCAAGCAAAAACACTGTACACAAACCATCTCATCATGCACCTTTTGTAAAAGACTAGAACATGTCTTAGCCAAGTGTAGAAAGTTCATTGAGAAGACAGTTCAAAATCGTGTCACGTTTGTATGTTCAGAGCGACTTTGATTTGGATGTCATCATTCAAGAAGGTGTGATAATAAGAGCATATGTGAAAGGTGTCAGAAGAAACATCCTACATGTTTGCATGATGACAAGTTCAAAGACGTTTCAAAGTATCAAACCGCTAGATCAAGAAGTCCTTGTCTATGCACTCTTAGACAACACCGAGTGACAGCCTTTATCCTAGATGAAGTAGTTAAAGAGTTAAATACTAAAAATGAGAATGTCCATCTGCAGCGATCCACAATGTCGGCAACAATAACAGTCATACCTTGTCAGAAACTGGCAAATCTACAATCGAGAGGATGCCGGACTCTTAAGGAAGTCATTTCTACAGACATCATTAAGGCACTTGAATTAAACTTCATAGAACACAGTGTAGATGATAACCCAGTTTCTCAGCAAGACATTCGCTTTACGTCCAATGGAAGGTATAAGGCAAAAAGGAAGATGGCCACTTTTAACTCCCACTTTGTTTCAAGTCAGACAAACCTCGTTTCCCAGATAACAAACAATGTGACTCGTAAGCGAGTCATAGAATCATAGACTCACCTCATTGAGTGGCAACTGAGAATAGATAAGAAGTATTTTGTGGATCGTGTCCATTTCATTAATGACATAACTCGAGGAGCTGCTGAGAGGGTTCCAAGGTCTGAACTTGATATTCCGTACCACCCCAAATCAGGGAAGATCCTCATGTTTTGGATTGTTCAGAACACTTCCATGAAACCTCTCTGAATGATCACCTCTTGACTGGTCCAGACCTGACCATTCATCCCCCGGCTGTTCCAAATTTTATAAATTTGGAACTTGAGATTGAAAACTTGCAATTGTATTACTGGACTGACTCTAGAGTAGTCCTTGGCTATGTGAACAACGATGTCAAGAGATTTCACACATCCGTAGCTAACTGAATTCAACGCATAAGGTCTAGTACATGCCCTGAACAGTGACATGTCAGTTTGGAAAACAACCCTGCCGACCATGCCTCTAGAAGGCTTAGTGCAGTTCAACTGAAAGAGTCAAGCTTTCCACATGAAGAGAAAACAGTGAGAGAAATAGAAATGACCGACACTGAGCTTCGCAAGGCCCACATTCACGCAATCAAAATGAAAAAAGTTAATTCACTGGTAAACCACTTCACAAAATGTTCTGACTGGTCTCAAATAGTGAGGGGTTTTGCCAGGCTAAAGAGGTTTGTCCGAATTCAAGGGAGTTCAACCAAGAACAAATGAAGCAACCGGTCTTGGAGAAAGGAAGGAAGCAGAAATCATCATCATCAAAAATGACCAAGAAGAGAGAGGCCTTTGCTAAAGATATTCAAAAGATCAAACTCCAAAAATATGGCATCCCGAACAAGGGCAACACGTTAAAGTCAGTTAAATTCTTTCTTGGACAAAAATGGTGTCCTCAGGGTGGGAGGCTATCTACTGCAATCCACTTAGCATCATGACATCAAGCATCCTGCAAAACTTCCAAAGAAATCGCATTTGTCAGTCTCAATCGTTAAACATTATCATGAGCGTGACCAAGGAAGAGGCATGACCATGAATGAGTTATGTGCAAATGGAATATGGATCTTAGGATGTGGAAGTGTGATTTCTTCACACATTTGCAAGTGTGTAGAATGTAGAAGATACAGAAGGTTCAACGAATGGCAGATCTGCCAAAAGAAAGAACTGAGGAATCCCCTCCCTTTACGTATCATGTAGATTGTTTTGGCCCCTTCAATGTAAAGGAGGGAAAAAGGGAATTCGAATGATATGGATTGCTGTTTACTTGCTTGTGCTCAAGAGTGGTACATAGAGACACTAGATGACCTGATAACAGACACTTTCGTGAATACAAGTGTTTATAGCTATCAGAGAACCTGTACACCAATTTTGATGCGATCAGGGAACAAATTTCATGGGCGATAGAAAAGAGTTTAGTGACTTGCTCAAGGGGATGGATCAAGAACATGATCCATGTTCCAACATGATCCAAGAACGTGTTCCTGTGGCTCAGTGGTTAGAGCATTGCGTTAGCAGCGCAAAGGTTGTGGGTTCGATTCCCAGGGAACACATGTACTGACAAAAAAAAGTATAACCTGAATGTAAGTTGCTTTGGATAAAAGCGTCTGCTAAATGCGTAAATGTAATAAATGTAACATCTTCAAGCAATCAGTTGCTAATTTTTAGCAAAGACTACCTCTATCTATGTAAGAGGTGGAGAAGAGTGCAGTTCCTGGCAAATTAATTCTGGCAGAGATGGAAACGTGAATATCTTTTAAATCAACATCAATATCTCTGACAACACAAGAAATAGCAAAAACATCACAAAATTCACAAATAAGTGACACTGTGAAAATACAAGATAATGGGGCTCAAAGAAATGAATGGAAGCGTCCCAGGATAGTGGAAACTTACCCTAGCGCCGACGGTATTGTGTGAAAGATGAAACTACTTGTCAGTGACACTACATTTGTTAAAGGAAAGCCACACACTACATCAGTTTACTAGGAAAGGCCTATTTACAAAGTAGTTACTTTAATCGAGGCCAATTAAGTCAGCCACATGACACAGTTACTCTCATGTACACCTGAAATTTGACTGTTGTTTATTTTATTTCAATATATTTGTTTAAAGAAAAATCCCTTATTTCAAGTAAATGGTGGGAGTGTAAGTGCTGTTATGTTAATGTTCTGTGTATTTAAATAATTATTTTGTAATTAAATACATAACTTTGTGTATAATACATTTTAGGCGCAATTTAAAAATGTAAATGTTCTGTAATGTAATGTAAATTCATTTGGAGATCTTTAAAACATAAGGCGTGAGAATGCATCACTTCAATGGATTTGATGATGAGCAGATCCATCACAAGTCTCTGCTATGTTAAAATACGCTTAAGTTTAAATTCAGTGCTGTTGCAAGTCAAAAGGACAGTGAAGAGGATTTTCATAAAACTCAAGGACCTCCTTTCATGGCAAGCAGCTAATGAGGTATTTGTTTCACTTGTATTGCAAGACATTGTGCTGTATGAATTCTGATGTGTTTGTACTATGCTCATTTACAAATACAGTTCTCATGTGGTGAAAGGTGTGAAAGGCATATGGAGGATGACCCTAAGAATTAAACGTACATTTTAAAGAACCAACCTGTGTCTGTGTTGTCGTGAAGAGAGTTACAGTATTGGCACTGACTCCTAAAATCTTGGTATGAGACTATTTGTCTGAGCAATGAGAGATCTCTCGTTCCCCATCCTCTCTTTACTTCACATGAACATATCAAAATAATTAGTAATGTTAAATCTCACTGACAGGCTCAGGCTCAATCTCCATGGGATTCGGGGACAAGTCATTGGTAGTGTTCTTCACTTGAGCATCAGTGTGATTAGAGGACCTCTCGTTAGCATCATCTATCAGTGGAATCCCACTCGGCAACAAATCGTTCACACCATTCGCCTGTAAGAAAACAGATTCACGGAAGGTAAAAGACATGAACAGGACTAATGATTCGCTTACACAAAAATAGACTAGGAACTGTGAGTGTATTTCTTTTTATGTTTGTAGAACATATGGTGTTCTTTTCCTAAATATTAGTGAATCTGATAAACTGCATTACACTGTCATCTTCTGTACTACAGTAATATACAGTTGTTGCCAAAGATTTTGGCACCCTTGTGCTTTTTTCAAATAACAACAAATAACAAAATATTAAATATAATTATCATAATATAATTAAATAAAATATTTAAATTATATGATACAAATGTATCTAGACCATTATTTATTATGAAGTAAAGCAGTAAGAACAGTGCTGTCCTGATGAGTCAGTTATTATTGGTCTTTCAATATAATAAATCACTTCTAAATCAAACCATAAAACACAAACATGTTGTCAACTTGCCGATCTGAATCTGACTTTTTGTAGGCAAACAGATTCAGTGTTCAAAGTATCTTACCTGATTACTGTGCTGCATCCTGGTGTCTGTTTAAAACAACAATAACAAACTCAATTAAACACACATTACTTTGGTTGATTACAAGTAATTATAAAAAATCCATCTTGTTCATTCATCTGTACACTGTAAAAAAATATCTACTTGGTTCTACTTAAACTCATAAGTTAAGCAGCTGCCTCAAAATTTCAAGTAAAAACAAAATGGATTAATGAATTGTTTTAACTCATTATTTTAAGTCTTGTTAAACTGAATTGCCTTCTGTGAGTCAACATGACTATACAATTATTGTTGTTTCAACTTTGCTATGCAAGTTCAAAATAAAGTGAACTCATTAATGAGCATTCTGTTCACTTATCCCCATTAGTGGGTTCAACTTAGTAATTTAAATTAAGTAATGTCTTTGAATTAGGGTATTGAAGGATCACAAATGTTATTCTATGTTTGATTTGAATTCACGTCCTGACTAAGAGGTGTCGGGCAAGGCAAAGGTGCTTGAGATCGTTTCCTGACCATTTGGGCTTGGGACAGCTGTGCCTTTTGTCAATGAGTCAGACAACTGAGAGATTCAACCTTTGATCTGCAAATAGGTTTTGTCCTGGCCAGACGTGGATTCGATAGGTTTATTGGACCACGGGAAGTTTCCCGGAACCAACTAACGCTGCCCTCAGATGTTTGCTTTCTTTGATGTTTTGTCTCAACCTAAAAAAAGTCCCTCCTCCAATCCTGACTATAAAGATACCCTGTAAAAATGACTTAAGATGAGATTTCGATGACTGCAGCCTACCATCACACTGGGTTTTTTTTCAATAAAGAATCCTACGATCGAATCCGAAGTCTCCTGGTCTTCTCTTCTGAGTTTCTACACTTTAGAAGAACAGAGTTTTCAACAGATGGTGCCGTGACCCGGATAGAGTTCCAGCTTCCTCACCTGAAAAACTTCAAGCTCAAACAAAGATCTGCATCTTTTGGAATCCAGCGAAACTTCAAGCTGAACCTTTTTCCCAGACTGAATTTTTCTCTCTGGTGAGTGCTGTCTCTAATCCAAAAGAACCTAAGACCAGTGTATCCTCTGTGCCGTCAGAGAAGAGTTAACATACATCTGTAGGGTTTGTTTAACTAAAGTTTATCCTCTGTTTTCAGACAGGGAAGAGTTTATCCTCTGTTCTTGTAGGCAGGGAAGTTTATCCTCTGTTTTCAGGCAGGGAAGGTTAGCATTACGTGCTAATTTTTGGTTTATCCTCTGTTCTTTCAGGCAGGGAAGGTTGGCATTACGTGCTAATTTTTGGTTTATCCTCTGTTCTTTCAGGCAGGGAAGGTTAGCATTACGTGCTAATTTTTGGTTTATCCTCTGTTCTTTCAGGCAGGGAAGGTTAGCATTACATGCTAATTTTTGGTTTATCCTCTGTTCTTTCAGGCAGGGAAGATTTTGGCATTACGTGTTAAAAAAAACAAGTGTACCCTCTGTTGATCAGAGAAGTGTTTGTTTTGTTTGTGTGGTACCGAAGAAACTTACAAAATGGTCAGAAGGAATGCTAGGCTGATTCCAACCACAGAAAAGAGTGGTCTTGCGACTCCTCTGTGGTCAGATAGTGAATTCAAAACACTGTTAGGGGAACAAATGGACCTAATAGTCACTGAAAAAGTTAGACAGGAACTAACGCTGAAATATGAGATTCATCCAGACAAGACTTGGTCAGTAGATGAGTGTAAAAAGGTACTAGGAGCAAGCATTCGTAAGAACAATGTGAAAGGCATTATCTGTTGTCACAGAGAATTCAGTGTAACGCTAGCGACACAACAGTCTCAGCGTAACTCAGAGCTAGAGAAACAGAACAATGAACTCCGTGCGAGAGTATCCACTTTGACTAAGAAATTGAACCTCAAGAAAGTTGCAGCAAACACTGATGTGAAAGTAAGTCAGCCTGATAACATTTACCCTGATGTACAAGCGTTCTTTGAAACAGATGTAGCTCTCCAATCAGTAACTGATGTGCCTGTAAATTCCGTCAATGTGTGTGGTGCGAGGAGAAGATCTCAGGGGATTGAGGAAACTGATATAGTGTTCCTCTCAATTCTTCTGTTGTGCAAATACAAACTGCTGCCAAAGCTTTATGTCCTAAAGATATAGAGAGACTATCTCAGAGTTTACCGTCAGCACGCACACATTTTTCTGAATTTAGAAGAACATTGATCAGTAAAATGCGTCTTTATGACATGTCGTTGACAGAAGTCACGCAGCTGATGTCACAAATACTAACTGAATCTGAATTCAACAGTTTTGAATCTGCTGTCACTTCTGAACTGCGAAATGCCAGTAAGGGTGATTTAAGAGAAGGTATTTTGAAAATCCTTAAGAATATCTTAGGACCCAAAATAGATTGGTCTAGAATTACTACCTGTGTGCAAAGGAAAGAAGAAACTGTGAGTGAATATACTGAGAGATTTTGTCAGTCAGCTGTAATCTACAGTGGAATTGTTGATGACCCTGAAAGTGTGCTAGATGACAAGGGACCCTTGGTTCGTATCTGGTCAGATGGCCTTGTAGCCGAATACAGAAAAGCTTTACCATTCTTAGATCTAACTTGGTCTAACAGAACTCTCAGAAGTAACCTAGACAGGTTAGCTACATGGGAAAGAGATGCTGATGTCAAGGCAAAAGTAAGAGTAGCAGCAGCTACGTTTAACACAACGAAACAAGACAATAGATGGTCTAAAAGAGAAAGCAAATGCAAATACTGTGAAAAATTAGGACATTGGGAGAAAGAGTGTAGGAAGAAGTTGCAAGATAGTAAAAGAAATGCTATGCATAATTCTGCTCCTTCTCAGCCTGCACACAACCCTGAAGTAGTTCCGCCAGTGACCACTGAAACTGTGGTACAGATAGTTCAGGCTCTTCTAAGAGCACAACAAGACCAGGAAAAAAACTAATTATTGGGGCTGTGAGTAGCTACCTTTCCCCTGTAATCCAACACAATGACCAAATAATTTTTGTGAAAGGTAGCATAAAAGAGAAAGAGATTGATTTTTTGCTTGATACAGGTGCAGAAATTACAGTAATTCCTACAAAATTGGCACAAGGTTTAAACATCCCATACAAGAAAACCAAACTTTGTTTAACTGGTGTAATAGGTGAAGATTCTGTTTTGTATGAAACTCCGCCCATAGAGGTACAATTTGGCCCAAAAACTCTGACTACAAAATTGCTATGCGCTCCATTAAATACAGGTGCAATTTTAGGCATGGATCTTCTGAGACAAATAAATCTAACTTTAGACATGTCCTCAGAATCTACTAGCATAAAAATTTCCTCAGCACAGATTTCTACCAATAATGCAACCCCTCCCGAGTATGCTTTCTTACAGAATCATCCAATTTGGGCTAAAGACAAGGATGATTGTGGGTTGTTGACAGGTGTAGAACCAGTTAAATTGACAGGAACTCCACCTCCGGTCACCAAACAATATCCGATTAATAAGGAAGCTATACAGGGAATCAAACTTATTGTAGAAAGTTTGCTGACGCAAGGAGTGCTAGTTAAAACCAACAGTCCATGTAATTCACCCATATGGCCCATCAAGAAATCTAATGGGACATGGAGACTTACAATAGACTACAGAGTAGCCAATAAACATATTGAAAAAATCACCCCCCTAGTGGCAGATCCATCTACAATTTGTAATGGCTTACCATTAGATTGTAAGATTTTTTCAGTAATTGATATGTCTAATGGATTCTTTTCTGTACCGTTGCACTCTGACAGCCAGCCATGGTTAGCTTTTACAGTTGACTATGAACAATACCAGTGGACACGATTGCCACAGGGATTTCAAAACTCCCCAACCATATATCATCAGGCTGTCAGACGTGATTTGTGTGACCCAGAATGTCCGGTAAAACAGTCCACTATGATCCAATATGTCGATGATATTTTGATTGCCTCAACAGATCATGAGGTACATCAAACTGAATTGGCATCATTGTTGGACTATTTGCATAAAAAAGGACACAAATGCAGCTTTCACAAAGCTCAAGTTGCTAAAAAGCAAGTCACATTTCTGGGTCAAACAATTGGTGCAGGAAATAGATCCATTACACAGGATCGAGCGGCTTCAGTCAAAGCCATACCTCCGCCTAATACCATTAAAACACTCCGCTCATTTTTAGGAACAACAGGTTATTGTAGACCTTGGATTGAAGACTATGCCTCGATTGCTCAGCCTCTCTATGATTTGTTGAAAGGCCATGGTAAAGATTCAGATACTGTTTGTATGGAAGAACTTCATCTCAAAGCTTTTAATGATTTGAAGAGAGCACTATGTCAAGCACCAGCATTAGGAATTGCCCAATCTGATAGACCCTTTGTGCTTTATGTCCATGAACACTTAGGCTTTATGACTGCATGTCTAATGCAAGATCATGGGGGCAGCTTACGCCCAATTCATTACTATTCCGGTAAACTTGACATAGTTGCTCAAGGTATGGGCCCATGCCTCAGAGCAGTACAGGCAGTTCATCTAGCGCTTCAGGCTTCATCAGGAATGGTGTTAGGTCAGACTGTAAACGTAAAATGCCCTCACACAGTGTCCGCACTAATGAATCAAGCAAAAGTCACTTCTGTCACCTCCTCCCATTGGGGAAATTGGTTAGCAACTCTCACAGCCCCGAATATTATTATACAGCGTGCACCAGTCACGAACCCATCCTCATGTATGATGTCTGCAATGACTGAATTTGTGTTAGAGGATGAAGGCGAAATGACTCATGATTGTGTTACGCTTACATATGCAGCGACAAGTGAAATAGCAGAAACTCCCATAGAGAACGCAGAATTGGAGTTGTTTGTTGATGGTTCAGCTCAAGTTATTGAAGGTAACAGACGAGCAGGATATGCAGTAACTTCCACCACTGAAGTAGTTGCTTCAGGTCGTCTTCCAGATCATTTTTCAGCTCAAGCTGCAGAACTAGTAGCCTTAACTAGAGCATGCACGCTAGCTTCAGGATCGGTTGCAAATATCTACACAGATTCCAGGTATGCTTTTGGGGTAATTCATGATTTTGGTGTCATTTGGCAAACCAGAAAATTTCTAACTTCTGCTGGATCCCCCATTAAGCATGCTGGATTAGTGAAAGATTTAATGTTTGCCATGAAACTCCCAAAGAAATTAGCAGTGATCAAAGTGAAAGCACATCTCACAACTAATACTACGGAAGCTAAAGGTAATGCTCTTGCTGATGTAGCGGCTAAACAGGCTTGTTTCTATGCAACTGTACAAGTGTGTTCAGGTAGTACAGCACAGAAGATAATTCTACCTCCTGAATCAATCGTTGATCTGTATAAAGACGTTCCTCTATATGAAGCATGGACATGGTTAGACAAAGGAGCCACTGTGGATTCATCCGGCTGCTGGACCAAAGGGGGAAAGTATGTTGCTCCCGAATCACTGTTGCCATATTTGGCTCAACAAATACACAGTTTGGGTCATAGTGGTCCAGCAACGATGAATCACAGGTTCTCAAATCAATGGTGGAATCCAAAATTCAGAAACGCAGCCACTGAAACAGTCAAGAGATGTGTTACATGTCAGAAAAATAATGATGTACCAGCAGCCATTACACCAGCAGCACATACCCCAGCTCCACCAGGGCCATTTCGTCACCTGCAAGTTGATTACATATCGTTGCCCCCTTGTAAAGGAAAAACTGACGTTTTGGTAGTAATAGACAAGTTCTCAAGATGGGTAGAAGCTTATCCAACAAGGCGCGCTACAGCTGCACATACTGCTAAATGTCTTGTCACTGATTTCATTCCCAGATGGGGATTACCAGATTGCATTGACTCAGATCAAGGTACCCACTTCACAGGACAGGTAGTCAAGGAAGTGTCTAGAATGTTGAAGATTAAGTGGAACCTTCACTGTCCCTATAGGCCACAAGCATCAGGACAGGTTGAACGATCAAACAGAACAATCAAAACCAGGCTAAGCAAAATGCATCAGGAAGGAGTACCATGGGTTGAAGCACTGCCTGCAGTACTGTGTAGTATGAGAGCATCACCTAACAGATCAGTAGGACTGAGCCCTCATGAGATTATTACTGGACGCCCAATGCAGATGCCAGGTGTGATTGATCTTAGAAATGCTGATGTGCACATTGCTTCAGATGCCCTGATCGCTTACTGTGAAAACCTCACAAAGGCAGTGCAGAGTGCCAAAGAGAGAGTTGAGTCGTGTTGGCAGACTCCACCAGAAGGTGGACACACAATCGTCCCAGGTCAATGGGTCACGATAAAGGCATTCAAAAACAAGCCATTAGAGCCTAAGTGGTACGGACCACATCAAGTGATGTTGATTACAGCAGCTGCAGTATTGTGTCAGGGAAGGAAAACTTGGACTCATGTGTCACATTGTAAGGTTGTTCCTCCCCCTGCAGGGATAGGATAGGGCAGACACAAGAACCAGTGAGGAGCCCAGGGAAGAACCGAAAGCAACAGGCTTCGGGGGCCAACCCGGTGGTGAAGATTTCCTCATAGGCCTTTCCCCTCCATTAGTCCATCCTTTCCTCACTGTTCTTTAGGTGTCGCAGGAATTAAGAAATAGGGAAAGAAGGAACAACCATAGCAGACTATATTTTGAACAGAGGATACAACCCTAATGTTTGCAGACTCTACAAATACTGCTCTGTGCCGTTGGTCTCTCTTGTTTGTGTTTCTTTCTTCCTCTGTGCAGATACCATTTGATGGCTGTCCTGAGATCCATATGCACCTCCCTTCTCACCTGCGGATAAAGCCACAACCTCTAGAAAACAACTAGACCCATCGCCGAGCCAACTATCACACAAGAAAAAGAAAAAAAAAAATACACAACGCAGAGACTCACATACGGGAACTTCAGTCATCCATCAACATGATCAAGATTTTCGTACTATTAACCATCATGGACATCACGCAAAGTGTAGACCCCAGAAACAACATATTCGTAGAGCTGATGAATATGTCAAGAAATGCCTTGTTTGCTGGAAAGAATGTTTGCATGCCGCACGCACCTTCAGTAGGAGCAGGAATCCCATGGGTGGCACACCCTATCTCCAAATGTGACACGTGTACCTTATTCGATCATCATACCAGTGGATTACACAACAAGGATACATGTCACAACGTAACAATTCCTCCAGCTTCGTCGTGTTGCATTCCTGGACTACCATCCTGCAACCTAACTTCAGCTACTCCCATCATGACAGATCTACTCATGCCAAGGATGTTCTATTGGTGCATGGAAAATCATGCTCCAGCATCGACTACACTGGGTGAAATTCCTCGTGAACGTTGCAGCTTTGTGATTGAAAGAAGAACCGAATTCGATGTGTACGTTACTACATCAGATACGAAAGAGGAGAATGAATTAAAAGAGTGTCTCTACGGGAACCCATCCCTACCGAAACTTTTTGCCATAAATCAGTGGTGTATGATTCCTCCACCGACTGGCACTTTGTGGTTATGTGGGACTTCTGTCTACAGCATCCTACCCAGCCAATTCAATGGCAGGTGCACCCTGGTTTATGTCCTACCAGCCATCAGAGAAAATACACACTCCACCTCAAGTTCTCCACATCTACAAAATTCAGCTTCTACCAACAAAGATGGCTGCATTCCAGGACTCACTTGTGTACAAACGTGGTGGTCAAGAACTCTTGGAGCATTAATCTCATCGTATGGTGTCATGCAGGCTCTCGATCAAGTCAGAAGCCTGTCGGATTCTGTACAGAAATTGGCCAATGATACGGTTTTGGCCCTGGGCAACATCAAGGACACTCTTGCCTCGCACAAGATGATGATCTTACAGAACAGAGTGGCCTTGGATTACATTCTTGCAACACAAGGGGGAGCCTGTACCATTATCGGTCCTGAATGCTGCACCGGGTTAATGGATCCAACAGAGAACTTGAACAAAATCCAACAAGACATTCTTGGTCTTTCAGCAAAATTACACCAGATGACTGAAGATACTTCTTCATGGTTCGGAAACTTGTTAGGTAAACCCTGGCTGTGGATCAAGGAAATAGCAATTCTGCTGTTGTTTCTCCTACTTGCGTACTATCTATGTATCCACAGTATCAAGTGTTTCTGTCAGCAAATGACGCCCGCCTCTCACAAGGAAATGACAGTTCCAACCAGAAAAGATTATTACCCGTAAAATCTTCACGGACCCTAATTGCATGTTTTGTTTCTGTGTCAGCATGCAATTACATATAAGCAACACAGAACATGTACAATGTGCCTGTAACGATTACAAGTTACAAGAATTAACTTTTAAGTGTCTAAATTTGTATTTTTGTGAGTTATTAGAACTCTCAAAGGGGGAATTGAAGGATCACAAATGTTATTCTATGTTTGATTTGAATTCACGTCCTGACTAAGGTGTCGGGCAAGGCAAAGGTGCTTGAGATCGTTTCCTGACCATTTGGGCTTGGGACAGCTGTGCCTTTTGTCAATGAGTCAGACAACTGAGAGATTCAACCTTTGATCTGCAAATAGGTTTTGTCCTGGCCAGACGTGGATTCGATAGGTTTATTGGACCACGGGAAGTTTCCCGGAACCAACTAACGCTGCCCTCAGATGTTTGCTTTCTTTGATGTTTTGTCTCAACCTAAAAAAAGTCCCTCCTCCAATCCTGACTATAAAGATACCCTGTAAAAATGACTTAAGATGAGATTTCGATGACTGCAGCCTACCATCACACTGGGTTTTTTTTCAATAAAGAATCCTACGATCGAATCCGAAGTCTCCTGGTCTTCTCTTCTGAGTTTCTACACTTTAGAAGAACAGAGTTTTCAACAGTATCAAGTTAAGATGATCTAAAAGAACGTCTTGTTTTAACTTAACAATTAATTATAAAAACACAAATTTGAGTACAAAACTTTTGTTTTTATTAAAACCAATGTTAAGCCAATACAAGCTATACATAAACACTTCAATCATGAAATCATCTCAAACTTGTAATCAATACCAAACTTCAGTTGGGTGTGGGTCACATAATGAGGCTAAGATAAATAGAAGGGTTGTGTGTGAGCTTACACTATGAGGGGGTATCCCAAGCAGACTCCACAAGTATTTCTCAGTGTGTGTATATAAGGTGGATGATGGGAAGTGTTTCCTGCAGTTGTCTGCAGTGCCTGTTGTCAACCAAGAAGTTGGTCATGCTGAATGTAGGCTAGATAGACCAATAGACACATACAGCAGTATAGATATCTATATTCAGCACCTCCAAAAAAAAAATAAAAAAAAAAAAAAAAAATTAAATCACAGCCTGTCATCTAAGTTGTTTATCATTGTTATTGTTGTGTGACCTAATGAGGTTAAGTTGACTGATGATTACTGCAGGAAACATCTCACCTTCTATATGCACGTGCACACCCCTCTGCTTGTCATATGCCCATTAGGTCACCCAAAGCTGTACTGAACACTATTCATATTCACCCAATAGAAAATACATTCTTTTAAAAGCATTAGCTTTTTTCCTTACAACACTGAAATATTGAACAGGTTTTAAATGTAAACATTTAAAAAACCTTTTAACATTAATCTCACAGATCCAGCTAACTTATACCAAAAGCTGTGCTGAACCCCAAACACAAACAAATCTAAAACTTCAGACTGCAGCTGGTTGTTTTCAAATATTTGAAACTTGAATACAGTATACTTTTGACCCCATTATTTGAACAATATTCAGCATTAAATGTTTTCAGTCCAACAAAAAAATCAGGGCTCCTCTCCTGTTTGCTTAAGTGCTTTTGCCTTCAACTTTGGAATGCATGTCAACAGAAACAAATGAAAAAAATGAATTCCAATCCTATTTTCGGGTGGGGCATGGTTTACAAATTATATCTCAGGAGCTTGTTTCGGATGCCGTGGACTCTGGCAGAGGCTTGATCTGGTTTGATCTTCATCACTACCCTCTGAAGGAACTCAAAGGAATACTTCATGGCTCGTGGATACTCAAGGTTAACGCAGTAGATGATCCCCAAAAGCATGGCAAAGCTGGATGGCACATCCTTGAATTTGTGAAGCACAACAGTCTCCTCAACCACAACTGCCACATTGAAGACCTCACGTGGAAAGGCATCCTGGTTGTCACCTTCATAGCCTATCAACAGGCCAAGTTGCATCCCCTCCATGGCTGCAGCCAGAGTCTCACCATGGGCCTTGAAAAGCAGAAAAAAAAAAAATAGTGTGAATGTTTGGGTCAAGAAGTACATGCTCTGCAAAGCTATTTAAGTCTCAGTGATCATAAACCTTGTTTTCAGGCTAATAAAATAGTCTTCTTGGGCTTTCAGTTGTGAGTGTGCATGTTTGTAGGTGCAATATTGGAAGGTTACTGCAAGGGTGAAAACTTCAGTGTCCCCTCAGATCTGGGAAAGTGTATGTTGCACTGGGTCCTCTCCCTATCACTATTCTACCCCTCCTTTCTCCTCCCCCAACATTGCTCTACCCCTCCCTCCTCCCATCACCACTATTCCACCCAACCCTCGTCCTCCCCATCACTATTCTGCCCCTCACTCCTCCCTGCATCATCACTATTCTGCCCCTCACTCCTCCCTGCATCATCACTATTTTGCTGCCACAGGACTTTATCAACACCCATGAGCGTATCTAATGCAATCTCTTTGTTAAAGGTTGTCTGTGTGTGTGTGTGCGCACAAGTGTATATGTGGGTGGGTACGTTCGTATATAGGCTGTTATGCATGACAGAAAAAGGTCTTACGTCACACATCCTGATGATGTCTGATGGCTCTTCTCTTAGATAGTGTGGCAGACCCAGCAGAGCAGCAATCCTTCTCCTTTCGTTTGTGTCCTACAAGACAAAAATAAGCAGTGTTGAGATTTTATTGCAAACATCTGGTGCCCAATTTTACAATTCTCAGCTCGTCTACTCACATCTTTCTTCAGACAGTCCAAAATGGCTTTCAGTGCAGGCTTCTTTGCCGACTTGGTCGCAGCTTCGTACACTTCCAGCAGTCGTGGTGCCAGGTCATCAAGTCCATCGAGGAACGACTCGAGAAGGTCTATGCTTACGACTCTTTTGAACTCTGCCCGAACCTGAGAAGACAAAAAGGTTAAGAAATTAGAGAAAAGATTTTCAAAGCATAGAGTCATAATTTAGTAAGCTAAGGTTGTCTGTTGTCAAAGGCTTTCATCCACTCAGTAATACCAAAGTCTCTTTAACCTGTTAACCTGCACCCCCCATATTGGGAATCACAGCTGAAAATGACTAACTAACTTAAAATGGTAACAGCTCCTGACTTCAGTGTGCCACACACACAATTGTGGTGTCTTTGGAAAGAAGACCCTTTGGCCTTTACTATCCATCATCCAGAGTTGATGATGCTCAAAAATATAAAAAGTTATAGACACTGAAGTGCCTTGATAAAAATTGTACCACACTGAATTTTGTATTATTTCATATAAAAATACATGAAATCAGTCCTGGAGCAATCCAGAAAAGTATTGGGTTGAAAGTCACATGTCTCATGAGTTTATATTTCAAATCTGAAGAAGATACCATGAAAAATGAGATTCCTGCAGACATTTTTCTTCCGTGTATCTTTGAATTTTTTTTTTTGGGATGATTTCATTCTGTTTGGGACATTGTCTGCTACAAAATCGTGCTGTTTTTTTACCACCAAGACGCTGTTTTTGAGCGTAATTTGTTCCATAACGGACACAAACAATAACTCTCCCTCAAGAGATGAGACGTAAACAAAGGAATAACGATCTAAATTACAACGTTGTTGTTTCTTTGGACTAAAATTGCTCGATGGAATGTTGTTCACTGGACCCGTATCTTTCAAACTAAACCAGGATTTACAGCAGTGGATACGTTTGAGAGTCGTTATCAGGATGAATATGGTATGTACTGTGGTTTTTTTATACATGTTTTGATGTGTACTGCTTACACAAATTTAGCAAATACATTCCGTATAAGCTTTCTATCGAAAAACAGCGATCTGTCGTCGATGCTAGAGGCTTAGACCTTCAAAATGATATATAGTTTGTCAAGATTCATTTTGTCCTGTTTTACTTTATCTGTTTGAAAACAATGACGTGTGCAAACAAAGAGCTTTCAGTGCGCCCGCGTCCTGGTGCATGTTAACAGGTTAAGACAAGTCCTGTCACTCTGCGGCCATCTTTGAAACGCCACTCGGGCATCCAAGAGCAGCTCCTATCACTTTGAATGGGGAAACATCAAATTCTCCAAAACTGTTCACTAAGCTTACGATTAAATTTCATATTTGAAATCACCAATGAAATCGGACAACAACGGTGTCATATGTGTTGTTTCTTTCGCTCAAATAGCGTTATAAAAAGCTAATTTTTCAGGCTAGATCAGCCAGTGCGCATGCGCAGTCCTGAGCGCGCGTCTCAGAGTGCTGACTGTTTCTATAGCAACCTGGACTTCTAACTTAGCGATTGGCTCTTTCATTCAGAAGGCGGGGCTTCCTGCGATTGATCGGCCATATTAAGTGTTGCATTTTTCCCCATTCAAAACTATATGAGTGACATGTCTTGGGTATTCTATAGTCTTTGGTAATACTAAACACAATCCTCTCACTTATCTGTATGCACATTCACGCCACCATTCGGACAAAAAAAAAAAAAACATTTCTGAACGGACCACAGTACAGTATCAGACATCTCTCTAGTACTTCCTGGAGGGAAGCTCATACATTGATATCCAGTCATTGGATTAAGTGATTAATCTTAGGCTGAATGTTGTCTATTGTTATACCTGTCTCTCACAGAACATGGCCGGCCATCTAGCTATGACATCCCCAATGAGAGGTTGATCCCCTACGATCTCCTTTCTGCGCTTGGAGAACGTGGCAGACATCAGCTCATCTATCTGCTGGTGATCTGGGTCTTTTTTGAGCACTTCCACCTGAATTGGATTGCACAAGCACAAAGGACACATAAGACAAAATAGTAGGCTTCACAGACACAAAAGCAAAGTGTAGGTAGTTAGTATAATATAGGCAGGTATGTATGCAGTAATATTAGACAGGTATGATGTGTATGTGTGATGTGCATGTGTGTGTATGATGTACCTCCATCATCATCCGCTTTTCTTCCATGTCTTCATCACTTAGTCCTTCAGGGGGATCTGGACAGTAGTGGACCTCGCCCTTCTTTGACTTCTTCATACGTGGTCCCTTGGCTTCTTCTCCTTTTCTTTTGTTGGCCCTCACCTCTGGGCATCCAGCTGCACTTAACTTCTGTCGATAGTTTCCGAGCTTAAACTTCAGGCTGTGGAACCAGCCGTACCAACCCTTTCCAGACCCTGGCTCTTTTAGACTGGGATGCTTCTCCACAAGCGCTTTGGCAACATTCTCATAGTGTTGCCTCTCAGGATAAGGACTAATCTTTGACATGCTGTCTGCAAGTGTGTCCAGGATATCAGTTTTCATACCTTTAGGAATCACCAGCACAGATCCATCTTTTGCATATCTTCCATTTGCTTCTTGCAGCGTGAGTTCAACATCATGCGAGAACTCTGGAATCGGGAAGGGCTCAGGCCAGTGCTGGGAGTCAGATTCCCCACTACTGAGAGATGGAAGGCTGGCTGAATCCAATGTGGAATCCGAGCAAGCTGCATCAGCTGTGAACAACACTTTCAATGTTGCTCTCTCCTCAGGAAGGTCTCGCATGTCGGTCAAATTGGTCAGCTGATCCTTGAACGCAGGGTCCTCAAATTGTAAAATAAATCCACCTCTCAGGCCAAGGTTTGCACGCAACACCTGGCACAGTGCATCAACACTAGGGGGGGTGATTTCGATGGAAAGGCGCCTGATATCCATCTCAGAGAGGACAACTCGCAGCAGCATCGTGGATCACTTCGGCCTGAAATTGGAGAAGAAAAAAAGGTTTAATTCATTGTATACATACAAACAAATTGTTACTACTGAAAAGATTTGGAAAACACTTCAAGGGGGTTAATTCTTTTGGATCAGGGTAGAAAAACACAAACTTACAGCAGCCTTAATTCAGCAAGAATGTTCTAGGAGTGGTTAACAGGCGACCCTGGACAAGGTATGACACAAGTGGCATGTAGTCATTGAGATCCTCTGGTTTCACCAAGAGACACTCAGCAGGACTTTTCTTCACAAGATGGTAACTCCTCAAATGCTCCACATAGTAAGTCGAAAAAGGTTCAACGAAGAAACAAACATGACCATCCAGCACAATGCATATTTCCAAAATCCTTCCGAAGTTGGGTAGTCCACTTGTACTTCCAACAGAAAGTATCATTCCCTTTGAATACTGCGTTCCATTTAAGAAGACATTAGGGGTCAGTCCAACTGTGTCACCACCATCTAAGACTCCCAGGCACACATCTGTCACTTTTGCTGTCTCAATCTCAGGCTTGAAAATGCTGGGCATTTCAAGATAATATGCAAGCATAAGTTGGTGTCTTGAGGCAAGGGTAAGCAGAATGTTTTTAAAGTTATTGGCATCACGCACTACCTTCTTAAAGAAAGAATGCTTAGCCTCAAACCTGATTGTCCAACACTCTATTAAGGGTCCAAATCTTTGAATAAGGCAAGGATAATGTTCAATAAAGTGATGTTTGGGGCGCAATTTGTAATCCGGGAAAACTGTCAGTAGTAACTGTCTATGATCCGATATTTTGGACTGCAAATAACACAGCGAGTCTTCAGTGTGATATGGAGTCGCTAAGAGCTCAACCAAGTCTTTCAGCTCAAGGATTACTTCCCATGTTTGATCCCCTTCTGGAACACGGTGGCCGATGATGAGGGTAAGGAAACGCACAAGACTCCAATTTTCGTGGCCGTTACCACCTACAGTTCCACTCTTTTGAAAAGTTGAAAGAATTTTCTGAGGACAATTTCTCTTATCCGAGAATTTAAAAGGGAAGCTCTGTATTTCACTATTAAGCTCTTCTAATGTGAAATACTTCTTTGAAATCAAATCTGCAAGGCACAGACTTAGTTCTACAGGCACAATCCCTTCCAGCACATCGTGTAAAAAATCAGGTGGAAAGCCTGTGCATGTGTGAAAACCTGTCAGGCTGTTGAGAGGGCAGTCTCGTTTCACACCATCAACAGATGCAAGGTCCGTCTGCTTCAAGACATTTACAGCTTCATCAAATGATTCTGGTGACCTTAAAACAAAGTTCCCAATTCTAACATCACACGTTTGTATGTCTCGACGACTAGCTAGACAAAACCTACAAAACTTCTCAACATTGAAAGACTCTTGGAATCCACCTAAGGAATGTGCTGCCAAGTTGTCAGCAGCAACGAACAAGATGGTGCCTTTAACATTACACCCTAGTTTCTCTACAAACACACCTACTGTTTCAAGACATTTAATATCTTCAATCAGTGGCTTCAAAACACGATCATAACCATAAATCCTGACATGCTCAGCCTTGCACAGTAAAGCAAGGTAGATTGACGACAATGCTGACTTGTATCTATAGGGTAAATTGCCAATAACCCAATACACACCACAGACTTTATGTTTTTTTTTTGATGTGCCCAAGGGATTGCAGATTTCAAAGTCATCAATATACTATAAAGTAATAGCTACACTTAGTTCTTGACCTGAGAGGATTCCATTCGATTTATAGAAGTCACCATCCAGAAAAGACTTGTAGTAGCCAGACTGTTCAACAGGTTTGTTTTTCCCCAGTGCTTGCAGTACCTCTTCTTTTTTAAGAAGATCTGAAAGTAACTTTAGAATAGGGATATAGATAACAGTATGAAACTTTTCTTGTCTGTTCAAAAGATATTCGACAGGTTCAATGACACTAAAGTTCTTTTTGTAATATAACTGTCTTTTGTAGTCTGTGCCTAAAGATCCTTCTCTTGAAAGGAAATTAAGTGGGTTAGCACTTTGAAATAGTTCGGTCAAGGATGTCAAACATTCCTCAGATGTGCAATTATGCTTCTCCAAAACATTCTCAATTGACTCCCTAGTTATTTGTCCAGCACATTTTCCAATATCAAACAAATCATCCACAATTTCTTGAATCGCAGACTTTGACACATGAAGGACGGCTTGCAGTCGAAGGAAAAGGGATGCAATTCTGCGCTCAACTGACTTCTGTGTAGGCTGAGAGTCAGGTTCAGTCACTGAAACATCTGGTGACTCTAAATCAAAGTTATCCTGTTCATCATTGACAGAAGCTTGACTTTGACAATGAATAATAAGTTCAGGTTTGAAATTATTGAATGTAGAAGGCTGATGATATCGGCTTCTGTGAGCAGTAAAAGTTGAGGCTACTCTAGATGTAAAACAGCACCCCACAAATGGGCAATTCACAGTCTCTCTTTTTATCAAATGTCTCTTTAAATGAAGAAAATAATGTTTGATATTGCTTGGCGCTGAAAAAGTACAAAGTTCACAACGAAGTCTAGCAACGGGACTGGTTCCTTGTTTGTGGTCCGTCAAATGTTTTAAAAGTTCCACATGGGATTGAAAGACGGTAAGACAATTCGGGTAAATACAACTAAAACCTGTTCTTCCACGTCCATGCTTGTCCTTGTAATGATTCACTATAGTCTTTTCAATGTATGAGGAAAAATTGCAAAACTTAAAAAGTCCACTTCATCAAATGAGTAGCTGAGCCTGGTAAATCATAAAACACCTGAAACACACAAAACAGAAAAAAAAGTTTTAGCTGCCAAGTGATGTGAATTGCAAAAATGAACAAGAGCACATTTCTAGTTAAGTCCAACTAACAAATTGGATATATGAATTGTTGGATTGCTCTTTAGCACTAGCTAACGCGACCGATGTTATGTAATGAATAGAAAGTTCAAAAGAACAGCATTTATATAAAATAGAACTAACATTATAAATGTCTTTACTGTAACTTTTGATCTGTTTAACTCATCCTTGATGAATAAAAGTATTGATACATCTTATTTCTTTCCCCCAAAAATAAAATAAAAATTCTTACTGACCCCAAACTTTTGAATGGTAGTGTTTAATGTTACAAAAGCTTTAGATTTCAGATAAATGCTGTTCTTTTGAACTTTCTATTCATCAAAGAATTTTGAAAAAAAATTGTACACAACTGTTTGCAACATTGATAATAATAATGCATGTTTCTTGAGCATCAAATCATCATATTAGAATGATTTCTGAAGGATCATGTGACACTGAAGACTGGAGTAATGATGCTGAAAATTCAGATTTGAACACAGGAATAAATTACATTTTAAAATATATTAAAATAGAAAACAGCTGTTTTAAATTGGAATAATATTTCACAATATTACTGTTTTTGTTTGTATTTTTAATCAAATAAATGCAGCCTTGGTGAGCAGGAGATACTTCTTTTAAAAACATAAAAAATCTGACTGACCCCAAACTTTTAAACGTTAGTGTATTTGGCCTTGACATTCGGTCTATCAGAAATGGTGTTTTCTACAACAGTTTACAATGAAAACTGGTATCGTCTCAGATAAAGCTTTATCAACCGTCTCTGACTGAACTGCTAGTGTTCTAGCTAACGTTAACGGTCGCTGAAACGTGCCTCGCTTAAATGACATCACAGTTGTTGCACATATCAAAAGGTAATGATAGCTAACGTTAATCACGTTATTGGTTTCATCAACGCACATTCTTAATATCTACAAAACACGAACACTTACCAATAGCGAACTTGTTCATGCCAACAAGACTCGTCTTATCTGACGGAAAAATGAGGCACCCGGCCGATTGAAGTTCGTTTTCTTGCTGGCGCGTAAACTTGTTCTTCTCGAGGCCTGGCTTCGTCGGTACGTTAGTCCCCCGCACATGCGCAAAGAGCTGTCCTCCACTCAATCTGATCATTTTAACTCATTCTTGATGAATAAAAGTATTGATTTATTTTATTTCTTTCCCCAAAAATAAAATAAAAATCCTTACTGACCCAAACTTTTGAACGGTAGTGTTTAATGTTACAAAAGCTTTAGATTTCAGATAAATGCTGGTAGATTTCAGATAACGCTTTATCAACCGTCTCTGACTGAACTAAAAGACTGAACTGCTAGTTTTCTAGCTAACGTTAACGGTCGCTGAAACGTGCCTCGCTTAAATGACATCACAGTTGTTGCACATATCACGTTATTGGTTTCATCAACGCACATTCTTAATATCTACAAAACACAAACACTTACCAATAGCGAACTTGTTCATGCCAACACGACTCGTCTTATCTGACGGAAAAATGAGGCACCAGGCCGATTGAAGTTCGTTTGCTTGTTGGCGCGTAAATTTGTTCGTCTGTAGTCCCCCGCACATGCGCAAAGAGCTGTCCTCCACTCAATCGCAACACGCCAAAGACTTGTACCCCACTCAATTTAAAATGGCAAGTTCATTCAAACACCTGGAATTTGTGATTCATTGAAGTAACTTATGAACCTAAATTGGAAGGTTGAAAACTCAAACAATTGAGTTGAAATTTCATAACACATTATTTTATGTCTGAGTTAATGACATATATAAGTTATCATAACTTTTTGATCAGATCATTTTTTACAGTGTATGTGTAATATAGCAATGACCAGTTCACATTGCATAAAAGCTTGTGATTTTTTTTTTATGATGAACAGCAGAAAGTATAACAAATAAAACATATTGGAACCAATGACTGATTATAATAACTACAAAATACTTTAAGTATGCACCTAACACTAGGAAATTACAAGTATCAGATCAGGACAGATTGGATAATAAATTACCCAAATTGAGGCACGAAAACGATTGGTACATCCCTAGTATTGATGTGACTTGAATCATTTTTTGAACCAAGTTTTTGAAACAAGCTGTCTTAACTATTTTACAGGAAAAACAAAAAATAAAAATACTTCCCATCAGTAATGTAATACTCACCTTTTCTTTTTACTATACACAAATAAATCACACAAAGCAGCAGGACGCCAACAGCAGCAGAACATATTCCTGGTACTTTACCTGCAGACAGACCTGAAACTGAAACAGTAATTAAGTCATTACATTGACGTTTATGCATTTAGCAGACGCTTTTATCCAAAGTGACTTACAGTGCATTCAGGTTATACATGTATTGTCAGTATGTGTGTTCTCTGGGAATTGAACCCACGACCTTTGCGCTGCTGACGCAATGCTCTGAGCCACAGGAACACTATTATGAATTATTATCACTCATTATTACTAGAGAGCAAATTAGGCGAATGGTGTTATTATTATACTATTATTAATTATTAACACTCATTATTACTAGAGAGAAAATTAAGACATTTGTAAAATGTCTTTTTTAAATATTTACACTTTCCTACTTTAGTCATCAGCTGTATGATATTGCTTTAACTCAGCGGTTCTCAATTCCAGTCCTCGCCCCCCCCCACCGCTCTGCATATTTCGTATGTTACGAAATGTTACTGGAATTGAGAACCTCTGCTTTAACCGATAACAGATTTTTTTAATGAAGAACAGCAGCTAAAATCGCAACACATCATTGAGCTGTCAGAAAAACATTAGTGATGTTAACATAAATCGCTTGATGTGAAGGTGATGATCTAAATAATAATTTAAAACTAGGGTTGCAAAGAGGTGACAATTTCTGGTAAATTTCAGAAAATTTCCAGAAATTGTGGACATGTTTCAGCATCTTTTGAAAACTTTAAAAATGTCCCACCTCTTTGCAACCCTACGTAGCACCTGAGTCAAAGCTCACTTTTTCAAACACAATGAAGAAAAATTCCATAATAATAAAAAATGTATAAATACTAGGTCGATTTAAAAAATAAATAAAAAATGATGCTCTATTTTAAGATTGCTCAAGGGAACTAAACATGTAAATTAAGTGATACACACCAGTGACAGTAACAATGAAGCTCCTTATGATGCTGAATCTGCTGTTGATGATCTGTAGTTTATAAAGTCCAGAGTCTGTGGTTCTGGTGTTTGTGATGGTCAGAGATCCAGTCTGATGATCCAGCTTCAGTCTGTTTTTGAATCTGTCAGTACCATCTTTACACTGAACATCTGTACAAATCATTCTGGGTTCTTCAGTGATTTCAGCGATGCAAATGTCATTAAAATGCCACGCCATCAAATCATTTGGGTTTTTGATTACACCAGGATCTAAAGTAACAGATTCTCCCTCATTCACTGACTTTCTCTTCATTTCATCTCGTTCAGCAACAGGAACACCTGAAACACAATCCAACAGCTGCTGAAGGATCTTCATGCCAAGACATGAAACAAACTCAGGATCTGATAGCAAATAATCATGCTCTTTAAAAAGCAACATGTATCTCTGTTTTGCACACACTTTATTAACTTATTTTACATAAATTCCTCATTCAAATAAAAAGGCTAACATTAATTATGTGATCTGAACCTGCTTTTAAACAGGTTTATTCATTATGACTCACCATGAGTGGTAACATTGAAAGTCTTTTCACTGCTGTAACTGATGCTGATGATCTTTAATTCATAAAGTCCAGAGTCTGTGTTTGTGATGTTCATGATGGTCAGAGATCCAGTCTGATGATCCAGTTTCAGTCTGTCTCTGAATCTCTCAGTACCTTCATTACACTGAACATCTGTACAGATAAAACTGAGATCTCCAGTGATTTGAGCGATTCTAGTGTCTTTAAAATACCATTGTAAATCTTCTTGTTGTTGTGTTTCAACATTAGTGTGTAGGTCGACTGAATCTCCTTCCATCACAAATGCTGACAGTCCGTCAGTGCCAACACTAAAAGCACCTGGAGAAGAAATGAGTTCATTATAAACCAAACTAAATTATTCACCAGGAAAGTATAATGAAATAGGGATGTCATGGTGAATAAATCTTCAAACGGTATATAAACATATAAACGTGCGAAAGAACGTTGTTGTACAACAACAGAAAGACAAAACTAAAACAAATATTTCTTAACAAAAACTAATAAGATGTCTTGGAGGCATGGCATATACAAGAGGTCTTCAACCCTGTTCACTGGGACCCACTATCCTGCTAAGTTAATTTCCAACCTGCTTCAGCACACCTGGATTCAAGGTTTTATTTGTCACATACTGACATACAGAATATAATCAGTAGTGAAATGTAAGTCGGGTCGGGACATACAGCAGCAGGCAATACACCTGCCTGTGTATTTTCAAGCAATGTTGAGGAGCGTGATTGGCTGCTTCAGGTGTGTATTCCAGAAAGCATGGATAACTTATCTGCTAAACCCTGAACTTTCTGTTGATTAACCCAAACCTTGATTACTTGAAGTATGTTGGTTCCAAAAACGCGCCTGAGAGTTAGTTAATTCAACACAGAGTATGTTCCTGGTTAATAATAATAATAATTAATAAGCTCAGATGAGCTTTATTTGTCACATACACAATTATACAGAGTATAACCAGCAGTGAAATGTGTTTTCTGCATTTAACCCATCCAAGTGCACACACACCTGGAGCAGTGGGCAGCCGACACTGCGGCGCCCGGGGAGCTCAAGGTTCGGTGCCTTGCTCAAGGGTCTCATCTCAGTCGTGGACAATTCCTGCCAGAGCCGAGATTCAAACCCACAACCTCGGGTTACAAGTCCGACGCTCTATCCATTAGAGCCACGACTGACCCAACACGCAAAACATTCTCATCAGAGCGACGTTACCGTGGAAACAGCTATGTTCTGCTGTTCATAAGCACCATTTGCTGTCAAACTGTGTATTTACAAATTAATTCAGTCTGTCTGCCATATTTCTGTTCAGACCAATGTGAAAATTGGGCCAAATTTTTGTTGTAAATATTAACCGGTCG
Organism: Schizopygopsis pylzovi; assembly: GCA_027422435.1. Lineage (NCBI taxonomy): Eukaryota > Metazoa > Chordata > Actinopteri > Cypriniformes > Cyprinidae > Schizopygopsis > Schizopygopsis pylzovi. The sequence continues at coordinate 7,814,242 of CM049825.1, read as the reverse complement.
ATGCAAAATAGGCTACCTTGTTATCAGAAGTGTTGAGATTTTTAGAATGCACATTAGCTTATGTGAAATTGTTTATGGAACAGACATATATATATATATATATATATATATTGTTTTTTTCATCATTCTGAGTCATCGTTTAAAAAAATAATAATAATAATAATAAATACAAAATTTAATAACCAGCACTCTCTTCCACTTTCAATAACATGTCTGAGGTGAGACGCTTGAACAAGGCACCGAACCCCCAATTGTTCCCCGGGCGCCACAGCAAAATGGCTGCCCACTGCTCCGGGTGTGTGTTCACTACTGTGTGTGTGCACTTTGGATGGGTTAAATGCAGAGCACAAATACAAAGTATGAATTGGCCACATGTCACTTAACTTTATTCAGTTGTTGGCTTTTGTCATAAATCTTGGTACAATGATTTGAGTGTGTGTATCAGTACTTTTTTAATATTTCCAGCACATAACAATGCCATATATAACAGTTTGGATTTATATTTAAGAGATTTAAATATTGTGTGTAATATTGGCTGCTCTCAGCCGCTTTCATTTTTAAAAAGTAGCTCCCAATGAAATAATTAGGAAGGAGACCCCAGATGTACTCGAAACGTGCTGAGGACATCTACTGGTTAAAGTCGTGTAAATGCAACAAGAACAACAAAAACTGAAACTGACACAATTACGAGTAACATTTCTCTTTAAAAGACGATAACTGTCTAAACAGAGTGACGGATTCCCAACTCCTCTCGTCTTTGAAGGATCTCATGTACCCCAAATCATCTGTTTTTCTTTTGGTGCCTTTGCGAAACGTAAGCAGTAGCAGGTCACTTTCACTTTCAGTACGTGGAAACTGCAGCGTGCGAGATTACAATAAAGAGACATTTATTGTTCACTGTATTTATATTATCGTTATGGCCCCTGGGGTCAACAGACCTTAATACTGGTAACACCGGATACGCAATGACTACCGCGCCAAGATAAATGATTTTCTACAGATCCCAAGAGTGTAGAGAGACATGGCTGCATGCATAACTCATGAAACAAACAGCATAAGTTCATCATTGATTTATTTACCCTTCACATTCACCCATCAGGTAGCCTATACTTCACATATTAACTGCTTTTCCCGAATATATTTGTGCGTCCATACAGCCAAGTATTTTCACGAATTCACAATAAATATTTCCCATTACGAATATTATAAACAACTACAGCCTATTCCATGAAAACACTTAAGAAATGGTGCTAATTACAAATTATTGATTTCATTTTTAAATATTGGTACTTAAAACAGTAACTTTTGGTTTTATGTTCATTTATAGGCTATATTTATTTGGCAGAAGCTTTTATTCAAAGCTACTCAAATTACATTCAATGTAGCCTACACCACTAATCAGTTTATATATCGATTTAATAGATTTCAACATTTGTGTAATTATTTAGTTTTAATAGACTTAATTTACTCAGTTTGATGCAATAATGCTCACAGGCTGTCCACGTGTAGATTAACGTTAACGTCACATCTTTGGCACGCTTTGTTCAAACTAGCTGAGAAGAACAGAGATTGTAACATGAAATGTCTTACCGTGTGCAAGTAAAAACAAAAACGCTGAGATCAAAGTAGATCGGAGTTTCATTTTAGTTTAATTTGTTTTACAAAGTAAAAATAATAATATTACAAAAAAAGTAATTTCATTCATTCAGTCAGTCAAGTTCTTCTTCTTCTTCTTCTTTGACCTGTAGTGGAGGTAGGCAAACCAGCTTAAGGTGCATACCGCCACCAACTGGGATGGAGTGTAAGGCATTGACGTTGAGGGAGAGGAAAAAAGCTATAGGCCTATACTCAGTCAGTATTTAAAAAAAAAGATTATTAATTCTGTATCTTTTAAATATTTAAACAGTGTTGAACACTGTTGCACTTTTGTTTAACAAATTATTCAGTGAAAGCTGATTAACTGAATAATTCCAATAGCCTCTTTCATTGTCAAATTATTTAAACTTTATTAGAACAAGCTAATTATAGTTCTAATTCTAACTGTTTCAGGGTGATCACATCTCAAAAAATATCTGAATTAATATAATGTATGTCTGATGCCTGCAATAGTAGCGGGTGTGGTTTGTAGACTGAAACTTTTTGGCAAATGGTAATATAGTTTTATATCACTGTTCAAATCAAATAAAATAAAATCACTTTTATTGTCACATCACCACAGCACATGTGCCTTGGTGAGTGAAATTCTTGAGAGTGTGCTCCGGACAGTGCAGAAACAATTTACATATAGACAGTACATACTGACAATACAAAATGTATAGCCTGAATAAATGTATTGCGCTGTAAGTCGCTTTGGATAAAAGCGTAAAAAATGAAAAGCGGATAAAAAATGTATAGCGCTGTAAGTCGCTTTGGATAAAAGCGTCTGCTAAATGCATAAATGTAAATGTAAATGTACATACATACAGACTTATACAGAGGACAATGTGCAAAATATACATACATATTCAGTACACACAGTGTACTATTAGACATACTTACAGTTATCAATTCACATTATACACCATATGTACACATTCTACATTATGTACACATATATACACACAATATGCGAAGGTGCAGCAGATTATACATAATCCTGGATACGCAATGTCATGGATGTGCATTGCATGGTATCCAGTGGTGGCAGATAGATTGTTGTGTTAGTGCAGTGTGTGTATGTAGTCCAGTTTGAACTATGTTAGAGTTCGAGTTAAAGTGCAGTGCATGGCATATCGTACAGTGGGAGTGTGATGTAGGATGTATTAGTTTTTGCTGTTCATTAGCCTGATAGCCTGAGGGAAAAAGCTGTCCCTCAGTCGGCTAGTGCGGGATCGGATGCTGTGGAGACGTCTCCCTGAGGGCAACAGAGAGAGCAGTCTGTGGGACGGGTAGCTGGAGTCTTTGATGATCCTCCGGGCTTTCCTTACACACCGCCTGGTGTAGATATCCTGGAGGGAGGGAAGCTCACCTCCAACAATGTGGCGGGCAGTTCGCACGACCCTTTGCAGAGCCCTGCGGTTGCCAGCGGTGCTGTTTCCAAACCAGGCGGTGATGCAGCCGGTCAGGATGCTCTCCACAGTGCAGGTGTAGAAGGACCTGAGGATTCTGGGGCTCGTTCCAAACTTCCTCAGCCGTCTCAGGAAGAAGAGACGCTGATGTGCCTTCTTCAGCACTGCATCTGTGTGAGCAGACCATGTGAGATCCTCAGTGATGTGAACGCCGAGGAACTTAAAGCTGCTCACCCGCTCCACAGGTGTCTTGTCGATGGTGATGGGTGTGTGTTCTCTGCTCTGTCTCCTGTAATCCACCAGCTCCTTGGTCTTGTCGATGTTGAGTGAGAGGTGGTTCTCCTGACACCATTTAGTCAGGGTACTCACCTCCTCTCTGTAGGCCGTCTCATCGTTGTCGGTGATCAGGCCTATCACCGTTGTGTCATCAGCAAATTTGACGATGGCGTTAGAGCTGTGTGTAGATGTACAGTCATGTGTGTACAGGGAGTACAGTAGTGGGCTGAGGACGCAGCCCTGTGGAGCACCAGTGTTGAGGATCAGGGGAGATGAGGTGTTGTTGCCCATTCTGACCACCTGACTTCTGCCTGTCATGAAGTCCAGGATCCAGCTGCACCGAGATTTGTTCAGTCCCAGAGTCTGGAGCTTCGCAACCAGTGTGGCAGGCACTATGGTGTTAAATGCTGAACTATAATCCACGAACAGCATCCTCACATAGGTGTTCTTATTTTCCAGGTGGGAGAGAGCAGTGTGCAGGGTGAAGGCAATAGCATCGTCTGTGGAACGGTTGTTGCGATATGCAAATTGTAGTGGGTCCAGTGAAGCAGGCAGTATAGAGCAGATGTGTTCTGAAGGATCACAAATGTTATTCTATGTTTGATTTGAATTCACGTCCTGACTAAGAGGTGTCGGGCAAGGCAAAGGTGCTTGAGATTGTTTCCTGACCATTTGGGCTTGGGACAGCTGTGCCTTTTGTCAATGAGATCAATGACTACTGAGAGATTGAACCTTTATTCTGCAAATGACTTTGTCCTGGCCAGATGTGGATTCGTTAGGTTTATTGCCCTCAGCTTTGATGTTTTGTCTCAACCTAAAAAAAGTCCCTCCTCCAATCCTGACTATAAAGATACCCTGTAAAAATGACTTAAGATGAGATCTTCGATGACTGCAGATAACAACACATGTCATAGAATAAAGAAATTCTGCTGACAATCCAATCCGAAGTCTCCTGGTCTTCTCTTCTGAGTTTTCTACACTTTAGAAGAACAAAGTTTTCAACAGATGCTGCCGTGAACCCGGATAGAGTTCCAGCTTCCTCACCTAAAAAAACTTCAAGCTCAAACAAAGATCTGCATCTTTTGGAATCCAGCGAAACTTCAAGCTCAACAAGGATTCCCAGACTGAATTTTTCTCTCAAACCAAGTGTGGTGAGTGGCTGTTCTCTAATCCAAAAGAACCTAAGACCAGTGTATCCTCTGTGCCGTCAGAGAAGAGTTAACATACATCTGTAGGGTTTTGTTTAACTAAAAGTTATCCTCTGTTCAGGCAGGGAAGGTTAGCATTTCATGCTAATAATTTTGTTTTATCCTCTGTTTTCAGACAGGGAAGAGTTTATCCTCTGTTCTTGTAGGCAGGGAAGGTTATCCTCTGTTTTCAGGCAGGGAAGGTTGGCATTACGTGCTAATTTTTGGTTTATCCTCTGTTCTTTCAGGCAGGGAAGGTTAGCATTACGTGCTAATTTTTGGTTTATCCTCTGTTCTTTCAGGCAGGGAAGGTTAGCATTACGTGCTAATTTTTGGTTTATCCTCTGTTCAGGCAGGGAAGATTTAGCATTACGTGCTATATTTGTTATCCTCTGTTCAGGCAGGGAAGATTTAGCATTACGTGCTAATATTTGTTATCCTCTGTTTTGGCAGGGAAGAATTGGTTATCCTCTGTTCATGCAGGGAAGATTAGCGTAAAGTGCTAGTGAATTGTGTTATCCTCTGCTTTGCCAGGGAAGGTTAACAATAGTTGATCTGTGTTAACAAGTGTACCCTCTGTTGATCAGAGAAGTTTTAGTGTTTTGATTGTGTGATAACAAAGAAACTCACAAAATGTTTAGAAAGAATGCTAGACTGATCCCCACAACTGAAAAAGGTGGTCTAGCGACTCCTTTGTGGTCAGATAGCGAATTCAAATCACTTTTAGGAGTGCAAATGAACATAATAGTCACTGAGAAAGTTAGACAAGAACTAACGCTGAAATATGAGATTCATCCAGACAAGACTTGGTCTGTAGATGAGTGTAAAAAGGTACTGGGAGCATGTATTCGCAAGAACAATGTGAAAGGCATTATCTGCTGCCACAGAGAATTTGGTTTAGCGCTCGCCACACAACAGTCTCAGCGTAACTCAGAGCTAGAGAAACAGAACAATGAGCTCCGTGCTAGAATATACACTTTGACCAAGAAATTGAACCTCAAGAAAGAGGCAAAAACTGATGTGGAAGTAAGTCAGCCTGATAACATTTACCCTGATTTACAAGCGTTTTTTGAAACAGATGTAGCTCTCCAATCAGTAACTGATGTGCCTGTAAATTCCTTCAATGTGTGTGGTGCGAGGAGGAGATCTCAGGGGATTGAGGAAACTGATAGTGTTCCTCTCAATTCTTCTGTGGTGCAAATACAAACTGTTGCCAAAGCTTTAGGTCCTAAAGATATAGAGAGACTATCTCAAAGTTTACCAGCAGCACGCACACATTTTTCTGAATTTAGAAGAACATTGATCAGTAAAATGCGTCTTTATGACATGTCGTTGACAGAAGTCACGCAGCTGATGTCACAAATACTAACTGAATCTGAATTCAACAGTTTTGAATCTGCTGTCACTTCTGAACTGCGAAATGCCAGTAAGGGTGATTTAAGAGAAGGTATTTTGAAAATCCTAAAGAATATCTTAGGACCCAAAATAGATTGGTCTAGAATTACTACCTGTGTGCAAAGGAAAGAAGAAACTGTGAGTGAATATACTGAGAGATTTTGTCAGTCAGCTGTAATCTACAGTGGAATTGTTGATGACCCTGAAAGTGTGCTAGATGACAAGGGACCCTTGGTTCGTATCTGGTCAGATGGCCTTGTAGCCGAATACAGAAAAGCTTTACCATTCTTAGATCTAACTTGGTCTAACAGAACTCTCAGAAGTAACCTAGACAGGTTAACTACATGGGAAAGAGATGCTGATGTCAAAGCAAAAGTAAGAGTAGCAGCAGCTACGTTTAACACAACGAAACAAGACAATAGATGGTCTAAAAGAGAAAGCAAATGCAAATACTGTGAAAAATTTGGACATTGGGAGAAAGAGTGTAGGAAGAAGTTGCAAGATAGTAAAAGAAATGCTATGCATAATTCTGCTCCTTCTCAGCCTGCACACAACCCTGAAGTAGTTCCGCCAGTGACCACTGAAACTATAGGACAGTTAGTTCAGGCTCTTCTAAGAGCACAACAAGACCAGGAAAAAAACTAATTATTGGGGCTGTGAGTAGCTACCTTTCCCCTGTAATCCAACACAATGACCAAAGAATTTTTGTGAAAGGTAGCATAAAAGAGAAAGAGATTGATTTTTTGCTTGATACAGGTGCAGAAATTACAGTAATTCCTACAAAATTGGCACAAGGTTTAAACATCCCATACAAGAAGACTAAACTTTGTTTAACTGGTGTAATAGGTGAAGATTCAGTTTTGTATGAAACTCCGCCCATAGAGGTACAATTTGGCCCAAAAACTCTGACTACAAAATTACTATGCGCTCCATTAAATACAGGTGCAATTTTAGGCATGGATCTTCTGAGACAAATAAATCTAACTTTAGACATGTCCTCAGAATCTACTAGCATAAAAATTTCCTCAGCACAGATTTCTACCAATAATGCAACCCCTCCCGAGTATGTTTTCTTACAGAATCATCCAATTTGGGCTAAAGACAAGGATGATTGTGGGTTGTTGACAGGTGTAGAACCAGTTAAATTGACAGGAACTCCACCTCCGGTCACCAAACAATATCCGATTAATAAGGAAGCTATACAGGGAATCAAACTTATTGTAGAAAATTTGCTGATGCAAGGAGTGCTAGTTAAAACCAACAGTCCATGTAATTCACCCATATGGCCCATCAAGAAATCTAATGGGACATGGAGACTTACAATAGACTACAGAGTAGCCAATAAACATATTGAAAAAATCACCCCCCTAGTGGCAGATCCATCTACAATTTGTAATGGCTTACCATTAGATTGTAAGATTTTTTCAGTAATTGATATGTCTAATGGATTCTTTTCTGTACCGTTGCACTCTGACAGCCAGCCATGGTTAGCTTTCACAGTTGACTATGAACAATACCAGTGGACACGATTGCCACAGGGATTTCAAAACTCCCCAACCATATATCATCAGGCTGTCAGACGTGATTTGTGTGACCCAGAATGTCCGGTAAAACAGTCCACTATGATCCAATATGTTGATGATATTTTGATTGCCTCAACAGATCATGAGGTACATCAAACTGAATTGGCATCATTGTTGGACTATTTGCATAAAAAAGGACACAAATGCAGCTTTCACAAAGCTCAAGTTGCTAAAAAGCAAGTCACATTTCTGGGTCAAACAATTGGTGCAGGAAATAGATCCATTACACAGGATCGAGCGGCTTCAGTCAAAGCCATACCTCCGCCTAATACCATTAAAACACTCCGCTCATTTTTAGGAACAACAGGTTATTGTAGACCTTGGATTGAAGACTATGCCTCGATGGCTCAGCCTCTCTATGATTTGTTGAAAGGCCATGGTAAAGATTCAGATACTGTTTGTATGGAAGAACTTCATCTCAAAGCTTTTAATGATTTGAAAAGAGCACTATGTCAAGCACCAGCATTAGGAATTGCCCAATCTGATAGACCCTTTGTGCTTTATGTCCATGAACACTTAGGCTTTATGACTGCATGTCTAATGCAAGATCATGGGGGCAGCTTACGCCCAATTCATTACTATTCCGGTAAACTTGACATAGTCGCTCAAGGTATGGGCCCATGCCTCAGAGCAGTACAGGCAGTTCATCTAGCGCTTCAGGCTTCATCAGGAATGGTGTTAGGTCAGACTGTAAACGTAAAATGCCCTCACACAGTGTCCGCACTAATGAATCAAGCAAAAGTCACTTCTGTCACCTCCTCCCGTTGGGGAAATTGGTTAGCAACTCTCACAGCCCCGAATATTGTTATACAGCGTGCACCAGTCACGAACCCATCCTCATGTATGATGTCTGCAATGACTGAATTTGTGTTAGAGGATGAAGGCGAAATGACTCATGATTGTGTTACGCTTACATATGCAGCGACAAGTGAAATAGCAGAAACTCCCATAGAGAACGCAGAATTGGAGTTGTTTGTTGATGGTTCAGCTCAAGTTATTGAAGGTAACAGACGAGCAGGATATGCAGTAACTTCCACCACTGAAGTAGTTGCTTCAGGTCGTCTTTCAGATCATTTTTCAGCTCAAGCTGCAGAACTAGTAGCCTTAACTAGAGCATGCACGCTAGCTTCAGGATCGGTTGCAAATATCTACACAGATTCCAGGTATGCTTTTGGGGTAATTCATGATTTTGGTGTCATTTGGCAAACCAGAAAATTTCTAACTTCTGCTGGATCCCCCATTAAGCATGCTGGATTAGTGAACGATTTAATGTTTGCCATGAAACTCCCAAAGAAATTAGCAGTGATCAAAGTGAAAGCACATCTCACAACTAATACTACGGAAGCTAAAGGTAATGCTCTTGCTGATGTAGCGGCTAAACAGGCTTGTTTCTATGCAACTGTACAAGTGTGTTCAGGTAGTACAGCACAGAAGATAATTCTACCTCCTGAATCAATCGTTGATCTGTATAAAGACGTTCCTCTATATGAAGCATGGACATGGTTAGACAAAGGAGCCACTGTGGATTCATCCGGCTGCTGGACCAAAGGGGGAAAGTATGTTGCTCCCGAATCACTGTTGCCATATTTGGCTCAACAAATACACAGTTTGGGTCATAGTGGTCCAGCAACGATGAATCACAGGTTCTCAAATCAATGGTGGAATCCAAAATTCAGAAACGCAGCCACTGAAACAGTCAAGAGATGTGTTACATGTCAGAAAAATAATGATGTACCAGCAGCCATTACACCAGCAGCACATACCCCAGCTCCACCAGGGCCATTTCGTCACCTGCAAGTTGATTACATATCGTTGCCCCCTTGTAAAGGAAAAACTGACGTTTTGGTAGTAATAGACAAGTTCTCAAGATGGGTAGAAGCTTATCCAACAGGGCGCGCTACAGCTGCACACACTACTAAATGTCTTGTCACTGATTTCATTCCCAGATGGGGATTACCAGATTGCATTGACTCAGATCAAGGTACCCACTTCACAGGACAGGTAGTCAAGGAAGTGTCTAGAATGTTGAAGATTAAGTGGAACCTTCACTGCCCCTATAGGCCACAAGCATCAGGACAGGTTGAACGATCAAACAGAACAATCAAAACCAGGCTAAGCAAAATGCATCAGGAAGGAGTACCATGGGTTGAAGCACTGCCCGCAGTACTGTGTAGTATGAGAGCATCACCTAACAGATCAGTAGGACTGAGCCCTCATGAGATTATTACTGGACGCCCAATGCAGATGCCAGGTGTGATTGATCTTAGAAATGCTGATGTGCACATTGCTTCAGATGCCCTGATCGCTTACTGTGAAAACCTCACAAAGGCAGTGCAGAGTGCCAAAGAGAGAGTTGAGTCGTGTTGGCAGACTCCACCAGAAGGGGGACACACAATCGTCCCAGGTCAATGGGTCATAATAAAGACATTCAAAAACAAGCCATTAGAGCCTAAGTGGTACGGACCACATCAAGTGATGTTGATTACAGCAGCTGCAGTATTGTGTCAGGGAAGGAAAACTTGGACTCATGTGTCACATATTAAGGTTGTTCCTCCCCCTGCAGGGATAGGATAGGGCAGACACAAGAACCAGTGAGGAGCCCAGGGAAGAACCGAAAGCAACAGGCTTCGGGGGCCAACCCTGAGGTGAAGATTTCCTCATAGGCCTTTCCCCTCCATTAGTCCATCCTTTCCTCACTGTTCTTTAGGTGTCGCAGGAATTGAGAAATAGGGAAAGAAGGAACAACCACAGCAGACTATATTTTGAACAGAGGATACAACCCTAATGTATGGTCTTCGCGAGCGATGAAACGCGCGCACGGCGGTTGACAGCGGCGAAACTCCATGGCACTTCACCACGAGGAGAACACAGTTCCACTGAGGCAGTCGCCGAAGTGCAGATTGATGATCGCAAAAGATAAGTTGGGCCAGAATATCACAACAACGAAGGGTAATGTGACCGCTTCGTGAAGGCAGAGAAATCTGAGGAGTGGATGGCGCGTTCGCCAGTATAAGCTGACGACGTGATTGCATCAGAGACGGCGTCACGCCATCAGCCAATGAATTGGCATGATTCTATAGGGTTTCAGACATCGGCAGCGTTGAGTTACCTATGATAGAGAACAGTGACTTGAATTCAGACTGCTGCAAGGAAAATAGGGAGAATTTCCCAAGCAGATCTAGACAGGTGGTGCTGGGGAAGGTGTAGGGTTAGCAAAAACCCATGGCGCACTGCAATGAACTATGCAATGATATGTAGCCTTTAGCCTCCTTGGTAGAGCGCCCGCCTCCCGCGCCGGCATCCACGCTCGGTGTGATGGTGCAGACCCGGGGGGTTACATTGGTGCCGTGACCCGCACGGGAGTGAGGTTAAGGGGGTGAGTGTAACGGATGTATGCCAGTAAGGGCTGTGTGTAAACCTCACTCCCCTGACCTCAAAAAGAGGTGCTCTAGCGACTGACGCTCGAGGCTGTAGCCTTTAGCCTTTTTTTATATATTTTTTACTGAATATCAAGTGCATTGCATATTGGGTTACAGTATCACACACAATAGGCTCTGTTGGCTACTTTGTTAAAAACGTAACACAACCACAACATTGCTCACTAGTACTCTCTAAAAACAGCACAACTTCTACCCATTAATAATAAATATAACCACGTGTATAGCTTTAGTCTAACCCAATAAAATGTTATATTTAACCCAATCAAGTTGTTTAAAGTTAAAAAGGAAAGGGTAAATGTGCGTTATTCACTTTTTAATAATGTATTATGATTTGGGACACACTAATTCTAATTTTGAATACTATTTAGGATGGATAGCCTGTGGATAAGGATGCAGCAAATAACTGTATCACTGAGATAGTGGGACAAAAATATTTTCATAGACACCTGATAAAAAATGGCCCATTCAAAAGGCTGGGAAAAATATTGCATTTATTTAATAATTTACAGTTTGACTCTCCTAGTTTGACTGTATGTGGTTTAGTGATGAGGTGCCATCCCTTCTTTCACTGTCAGGTGATGCATTGATGCAGACTAGCGGAGACGCCACAGCTACACGAATGCGTCCCAATGCAATTAGGCACTGCTATAAATGAGAGTATGTGCATTGTCAGAAGGAGCTAGTGAAGGTATTCACAATGTATTGCATTCTTGCAATGCAAATGGCCAGTCAATCATTTAGATCAGATTCCAGTAGGATACACATATAAATTATGTTTTATTAACAAGGTTCGGGAGGAGCACGATCAGATAATCAACCAATTTGGCACAGGTGTAACTCGTTTACCATCCTAACTAGCTCAATACGGGTATATATATATATGCAGCCTACTTACCTCTGTCCTACAACAGTTTTCCAGCATCCCTCCTTCACCCCAACTCCTGATCTATTTTCATCCCATATTAGGGATAGGGGGAGTTCTCTGGGTTTGGGCTATATTCCGGGCTCGGAGCCTTCCCCCGGGGCAGCATGCCCAAATTATGCTTACTATTTGCTATCAGATTAGATGTAAGGATGAACTCGTGAATCGGATTTGGACTTACAGTGTGAGCATGGCCCACTAATGTCAACAATAGGCTTGATTTTGGTTTTGTTGAATCTCAACTGTAGTAAGTCAATCACCAGTTTCATATTAAAAACAGTGATCAGTAAACAGAATTTAAGGTTGGACACCACTGAGGTTCTATTACACTTTCTTGCCCTGGTTCAATGCTTCTAGGTTAAAGTGTCTGAGTTGTGCATAAAAGCAGGAAGAAGCTCTTCACCTACAAACTTCATGCTCTAAATACCAGTTCTCTCATGCACAAGATGTTTGTCCACCCAACAGAACAAACCACGTTGCTGAAGAAAACAGACCACAACAGCTTTCAGTTTGACTCAGAAGCTGAACTTACCATATGCAAGACTAGTAACATAAGATGCAGACAGTTTGTAACTTTCTGAACTTTGCATTTCCATGCACAACAATTGACTAAACCGAATATCCAATCATTTTTAAAACACTAGAGTTAGCTAGATTAATATTCTTATTATTAGAGTAAAGTTCTTCTACTTTTATATATTTATCACAGTCAGACAGACTGTTGTAAAAAAAAGTTAACGTTTTCCACCATTATGAACAGTTCATCTGAAAATGTATTTATATACAGTATGTACACTATATATATATAATTATTATTTTATTGTTTTGAAGACGTTTAGAGCATGTGAACTGAGCGTCAAACTCTGTTGGGGGAGGATTCATCACCAGATCAACAGGTTGAGAGTCTTCAACAGACAGCAGCGGACATCAGATCAGACTTTTCACTGAACCCTGAAGAAAAATGCTCCACACACTTGTGTTCGGTTTGTGCTGGTTGAGTCTGATGGGTAAGTTATAAAAACATTTTTGCTGAGTATTTTTGGTCAGTTTCTAAGATTTACTTTGAATTCAAATGTCTGTTTTAATCAGAATTTTAATTAGAAATGTCCAGGACTTTTAGTGTGACTGTAAATTTATCTTGATCAAAAAGCCAAAACCACTATTGAACTATTTTCAAATTCCAGGCGACTGTTGTTAAATAAAACTATCTTTATTTTTAAAAAAAAATTGTTCTTGCCAGCAATTTCTCAAAAGTTGTTTTAAAAATACTCCAGTGGTAATCATAAATAAAAACAATAAATTATATAATTTCACACACTGATTATACACTAGATACATTTATAATATATAAAGATCAAATTATTAGTTCATGATTATGTCTTTTCATGTATTTCACCTTTCACTTTGCTTTTGTGTCTTTGCTGCTGCTCTGCATATTATTCGGTTCATATTTAAACAATTCAATCTACAGCTGATTTCAGGCTTTAGAAACCATCAGGAGATTGAATATGTTCCTGTTCATGTTTTTCAGGTGTGTTTGGTGCTGAAACAAATGAAATACAGACGGTGTCAATGATGGAAGGACATTCTATTACTCTAAACAATAATATTACTGAAATACGGGAACATGACACCATAGTGTGGAAATTTGGAAGAGAAAATGTTTTGATAACTACAATGAAAAAAAAGAAACAAATCTCTAGATATAATGTTACTGATGAGAGATTCAGAGACAGACTGAAGCTGGATCATCAAACTGGATCTCTGACCATCACAAACATCACAACTCAACACGCTGGACTCTATCAACTGGAGATAAGGGGAGCGAAACTGTCGTCAAAAACATTCAGTGTTTATGTTTATGGTGAGTAGAGATCATTTGTGATGACCCTTAAATATTCCTATTTTGTTAACTATTTACATGTTTGATAATTGTATATTTTGAGATCATATTTTGGGTTGTTGGTCTTGGGCTGAGTACTTAAGGAAATGTTGCAAAAGTATCGGGTCCTTCTGTTGCCGGAATGAGCCCGTGATGTGAAGTGTGTACCTGACTGATAATAAATTGTTACATTTGATTTTATTCTGACTTACTCTGAAATAATTTTCTCAAGGAGATTAAGTGAAAGCATATGTTACCGCAAACATGCGTCCATGGTTAAGTACAGACAATATCTCAGGTTAGACGGAGCATGGGGCACATTAGGTGAGATTCTAGATTTCAGACTAACTGCTTGACTTTAGTTGTTATACAGTTACATTAACTATGAGGGCTAGACAAAATACTATTGGAGTACTAGCATGGTTCGGGCATATTTCATAGTATTAGCCATAACCTCTAGTTATTGTCTCAGCTTTATTCAAGTTGTTATAATTTGGGGCTAGATAAAACATTATGGAAGTATTAGTGTATTTCATAGCGCTAGCCATAACCTCTGATTTTGTTTGAGCTTTCACTAAGTTTTTTATAGGTGATCTCTGAGCTGCGAGGGGGGCTAAACAGAACCACTATTTAAAGAATGACAAGCATGAGGCGGTCTATTAAATAGTTAGCCATAACCTCTGACTAATGATCAGACTGGAGATTTTGTGATCGTGGGGTACATGTACATCGGCTGGTGTGATACACCCTGAGCGACATAGATTCATAATGATCGAGTAAATATAAATTAAAGAGTAAACTAGAATTATCAAATGTCTGAATAATACTAATTAGAGGCAAAGAAACAGCCAATTTGCCTTTCAACCTAAATTCGAGGTCATAATAAAATGGAGTCAGATTAGAATTGAACATAAATGTAATAACTTTGCGCGCTGAAAAGACCAAACACTCAAGAAACTTTCATCCTCCACCTTCTTTGGGCCAAGTACGTGGACCTTACACTGTCATCACACTGTTGATTAGATTTATCCGTATTCCTTTTCATTCTCTTGATGTTCTGCAGCTCGACTGACTGTTCCTGTCATCAGCAGAAACTCTTCACAATGTTCTTCATCATCATCATCATCATCATCATCATCATCATCACAGCAGAATTGTTCATTGCTGTGTTCAGTGTTGAATGTGGGTCATGTGACTCTCTCCTGGTACAAAGGAAACAGTTTATTGTCCAGCATCAGTGTGTCTGATCTCAGCATCAGTCTCTCTCTACCTCTGGAGGTGGAATATCAGGATAACAACACCTACAGCTGTGTGCTCAACAATCCCATCAGCAACCAGACCACACATCTGGACATCACTCAACTCTGTCACACATGTGCAGGTACAGCAGCAGTTTTGTGATCTGATCTCTGTATTTTGTAATAGTTCAGACACATTCACTTCTGCTTTTAACCTTACAGTACTGGACCCCGACTCTCCTTCAGAACAAGACTCTCTTCTCAAAGTACTGACCTCAGCTGCGGCTGGATCTCTGTTGATTGTAGCTGCAGTCGTGATCTTCTGGACCTACAGGAAACGTTCAAAAACTGATAGAGAAGGCAAATGTTACCTACTGTTTTTACTGTGATTGTTATAAAAATACTCTGATAGAAGTAGAGATCTTATGTGTTTAAAGATTCATGTCTTTGCTGGTGTTCAAACAAACATTTCTATATATGACAATGATTCATTTCTTGAGCATCAATGAAAATTAAGTCAAGAATATTGTTCTAAATGTAATTATTGCATATTCTGCTAAATACTTTTTATGTCAAATTCATAAATTATATTTTTTAAATTGTTATTTTTTAAATGTAATTTCTTTAAACAGTTCAGACTTGTGATGAAGAATTAACTTATGCAGAGACAACATTCTACAAAAGGAATTCACGCAAACTGGTAAGATTTTAAGTCTCTGTATTATTATTTTTTTGCATCAAGTCAGATTTAGCTCTGTGCGCTTGTTTTTTTGTCTGTATAATGATCTGTCACATACATTAAACACAACAGCATCAGATATTTAAAGCCATAACATAATCTTATTTACCCCAAAAATGGTTCATAAGATCACATTGTAAGGGTTCATATTACTATCATAAGCACCCTAAAAGTGTATTACTTAATTTCGATATTTGATATTAAAGAAAATTTTCACTTTTGAAAAATCAAAATGTTGCTACTATGTTGAGTAACTAATTGATAGCCAACATAAAAGTTGGGGCCTAAAGCAAAACAACTGAGAACCCAATCTCAATCTGCTTCTCATTACCTTAGCAGTAGCACCACCATATCACTGTTATTGGAGAAAAAATACGATTTCGTATTGAATTCCAAACAAATTTTCAAGATGCCATATTTTAAATAATTTTATCAGAATTATATATTGTGCAATATGTGTTTGTACAGAAAGTTAAAGAGAAGGACCATGTGACGTATGCAACGGTCAACATGAGAAAATGACCAGACTTCAGGCTTTGAAGTCCCAAATACTCAGATTCAGAGTCTATGGATGAGTTTTCAGATTGGTAATAATCACCACCGTGATGCTAGCATCATACTAATATAATTATCATGTTGTTAACATGTTTTTAACAAGATGCTCACATGATTAGCACATTTGAACACATTTCATGTCATACTGTCATCATTTTTATGTTCTCAATTTTTGTCCATCCATTGAAAGTCTGTTTTCAAACTTATTTGATGTGTGAGAACAAACTTCACCGGTTTCTGTGCATCAAGCATGCAGAAATGAGCTTGCGTTTACTATATTGTATGAGCTCTATGTATGTGCATTGATCAGTGTTTGTATATGAATAACGTTTAAATTAAATATGTTCATCATATAGTGATCATGTCTTTCAGAATACTTATATAAAACCGCTTGATTCATATGGATTACTTTTATGACTTTATATACTTCTTGAAGCTTGACAATGTTCATTAAATGGATGAAAATGAAGATGATTGAAAGTCATATGGGTTGAAAGTCATGAGAGTGAGTAAATGACAGCATTTTAATTTTGGTGTCCAAAAAGGAATTGAGGACATGTCTGCAAACCATAAATGTAAAATGTTTATCAAAACATGTCGAAGTGAACCCTGCTTCATTCTGTGAATGCGGTTTGGTAGACACATCTTCTGCATGAGAATGTGTCTGCTGCTGTATGTTTGTGTTTGATGTCTGTTCATGTCTTTGTGTCTGAGGTGTCTACACTTTGACTGTGTCTATAGCATGTGGTTGTAGGGTGTTTTTCCATTTCTGCCCATGAATTTAACAGTTTGACACAGTTCTCTTCTGTACACAAAATGAAAAAGATTCTCTCCAATCAAGCATCATGTACTTTGTGTCTATGAATTTGATGTTCAAGGCCATGTGCATGTCATTACAGGTCCATGACCTTATGACAAGCTCTGCTAACATCAAGAGTTGTTATTTTCTTTCCAGCTCTAGCAAAATAAAGTTATATTATTTATAACAATTCTTATTCTAACTATTCTTGATCTCACATATGTTTTAAATAAATATAATTTTAAATATTGTTTTTGTCTGTCAGTGTCTGGGAGTCATTTTAACCCTGTTGAAAAAAACAGTTATAATGGTACCATGCAGAAGTATGTTCAGCAGTTTTTAATGTCTTTAGTTTTGGGGAGTGGCTAACGAATTAAGGTCAAGGTTTCTTTATTTGTCACATAATAAATTATACAGGGTATAATCAAAAGTGAAATGTAGGTCAAATCAGGTCCACTCAGTGGACAGTGCCAAATAATAAAAATAAACAAGGTTCAAGGTTCAAGGTTTCTTTATTTGTCACATGATAAATTATACAGGGTATAATCAAAAGTGAAATGTAGGTCAAATCAGGTCCGCTCAGTGGACAGTGCAAAAAAAAAAAAAAAAAAAATTAAATTATATAAAAGTAACACCACACAAGAGTATATATATATATATATAGGTAAAAAAAGAAATAAGAAGTAAAATGTGCAATAGAATAAAGAAAAGTGCAAAACAGTAAAACAGTAAGATGTGCAAAACAAATTGGATGTGCAAAAACATTATATGGGACTTAATAAATATTAGTATAAACAGGAGGGATGAGAGGGATGTGCAACGGGTTGTACTGGGTATGCACACATAGCGGCAATATGGATGATGAGAATATGAATGTTTTGTTATTTTTTTTACAGATAATAATGAGTCTTGTGAAAGTTTATGGAACAGAGTTTGTGTTAAGGAGCCTGATGGCCTGAGGGAAGAAGCTCTTCCTCAGTCTCTCTGTCTTTGCCATCAAGCTCCTGTAGCGCCTGCCAGATGGCAGTAAACGGAAAAGATGGTTACCGGGGTGGTTTGAGTCTTTGGTGATTTTAGCAGCTCTGCTTCTGCAGCGTTTGAGGTAGATGCCCTGCAGAGAGGGGAGTGTAGATCCTGAGATGCGCTCAGCTAAGCGCACGACTCTCTGCAGAGCTTTGCAGTCCTGGTTTGTGGCATTATTATACCACACTGAGATGCACTGAGTCAGAACACTTTCTATGGCCCCTGAATAGAAAGTTTTCAGGATAGCTGGAGAGACCCTGAATTTCCTCAGCTGTCGCAGATGGTACAGCCTTTGCCTGGCTTTCTTAACCTGAGTTTGAATGTGTGTAGTCCATGTCAGGTCCTCGGAGATGTTTACACCGAGGTACTTGAAGCTGCTCACCCTCTCCACAGGGGTCCCACTGATCATAAGAGGAGTGTAGGGCCGCTGCTGTCTCTTCCTGAAGTCCACGATCAGCTCTTTGGTTTTGCTCACGTTCAGAGAGAGGCAGTTGTCCTGGCACCATGATGTAAGTCTCTCCACCTCATCCAAGTATGCGGTCTCGTCATCGTTATTAATGAGGCCCAGGACCACAGTATCATCAGCAAATTTAATGATAGATGTGGAGCTGTGAGAGGACACGCAGTCGTGGGTGTATAGAGAGTATAGCAGGGGGCTCAGGACACAGCCCTGTGGGGCTCCTATGTTCAGGGTGATTGAGTTGGAGGTGAACTGGCCGACTTTCACCACTTGTGGTCTGGCGGTGAGGAAATCTTGAATCCAGTCACAAAGTGAAGTGTTTAGGCTGAGGTCTGAGAGTTTAACAGCCAGCTTGGTGGGGACTATAGTATTGAAAGCGGAGCTATAGTCAATGAATAGCAGCCTGACATAGTTGCCATTTTTGCTGTCGATGTGGGTGAGGGAGGAGTGCAGTACCTGAGAGATGGCATCATCAGTAGACCTATTTGGCCGGTAGGCAAACTGAAGAGGGTCCAAAGTAGTAGGGATGGAGGAGCAAATGTGTTTCTTTAAAAGTCTCTCAAAAACCTTCATGACTGTCGATGTAAGGGCAACTGGACGATAGTCATTCAGGCAAGAGGGTTTACTGTTCTTGGGCACAGGGATAATGACAGATTTTTTAAAGGGGGTGGGGACCACAGAGGTAGCGAGGGACTCATTAAATATGGATGTAAACAAACCAGCAAGCTGATCAGCACAGGACCTCAGAACGCGGCCAGTAATCCCATCGGGTCCTGCTGCTTTTCTGATGTTCACTCTCCTTAGTTCCCTCCGAACATCATCCTCTGAAAGGGTGATAGCATAATCATTGCTGCTCTGTCTGCTGCTTCTTGACGCGCTGCTCGGCAGAATCGCGCCGCCATTGCATTCAAAGCGGCCGTAGAAGTTGTTTAGCTCTACGGCTAGCAACGGGTCTGCTCTCACCTCCACAGAGTTGTTGTTTCCAGAGGAACAGATGGTCTTTAGTCCCTGCCACATGCGTCGAGAGTCATTGAGCTGGAAATGTGACTCAATTCTCTCACTGTATCGGCGTTTAGCGGCTCTTACTGCACGACGGAGAGCATAACAAGATGACTTGTACTCACTCATGTTTCCTGACAGAATACCGGCATTGTATGCGGCAGTTCGATGGTTAACCGCGTCACAAATTGTTCTGTCCACCCACGGCTTCTGATTTGAGAAAGTCTTTATTGTAACCGTTTCAGTGGCCTGTTCGGTTAGTGTGTTTACGAAGCTTAATGCTACCTCCGTGAATTCGCTGATGTCAGATGAACTCGCCCGGAACATGTCCCAGTCGACGTCATCAAGAGACGCCTGTAGCATAGCTTCAGAGTGGGGGGACCAGCGCGTCACTTCCCTCTCCACCGGGGGTTCTTGAAGGATCCGTTGTTTATAATCCGGTGTGAGGAAGATGGCGGCATGGTCTGATTTTCCAAACGCCGGCAGTGAGTGGGCTTTGTAGGCATTTTTGAATTGGGTGTAACAATGATCGAGTGTATTCAGTCCTCTGGTTGGACAGGATATGTGCTGATGAAAGTTAGGGATGACCTTTTTGAGGTTATCCTTGTTAAAGTCCCCCGCTACGATACATGCAACGTCAGGATGTATGTTGATATATCCGCTGAGTTCATCGTGTAGTTTAGACAAAGCCAAGCTGCTATCTGCCTGTGGTGGTATATACACGGCAGTAACGACGGTTGATGAGAATTCCCGGGGCAGATAAAATGGGCGGCAGATAATGGAGAGGTGTTCTAGATGAGGCGAGCAGGAGCGCGACAGAATGGAGATGTTCCTGGGGTCACACCATTTCTTGTTAATGAAGAAACATTATATAAAGTAACAACACAAGAGCATATATATGGTAAAAAAAGAGAAATAAGAGTCAAATGTGCAATGAAATAAAAAGTGCAAAACAATACGATGTGCAAAAAACAATAAGATGTGCAAAAAAAAAACAGTGTACTGGGACTTAATAAATAGTAATGTGAATAAGAGGGATGTGCAGAGGGGTTAGTCAGGGTATTGTACATAAAGCAGCAATATTTGAGAATATGAGAATATTTACAGTTAACAATGAGTCTTGTAAGTGTTTATTAGACTGAGTTTGTGTTAAGGAGCCTGATGGCCTGAGGGAAGAAGCTCCTCCTCAGTCTCTCAGTTTTTGCCATCATGCTCCTGAAGCGCTTGCCAGATGGCAGTAAACAGAAATGATGGTTACCGGGGTGAGTTGAGTCTTTGATGATTTTAGCAGCTCTGCTTTTGCAGCGTTTGAGGTAGATGCCCTGCAGAGAGGGGAGAGCCGACCCTGAGATGCGCTCAAAAGGAGCAGTACTGCTTAATAATAATAATAATATAGTTTGCACCCATTATAAATGTGTTTATTGATTACTTGTATTAGCTGCTATGGGGGAGGTGTCTGAGGGAGTTAGTTGAAAGAGAGCTCATGGTCAGTTCAGACTGGAAGGGGAAAGAAACGTTGAAAAAGCCCTCTGAGAAAGAGAAGGATTGTTTTTGGGGAGATAGGACGCCTCCTGATATCCTTGTTCTAGGTTGTAAGTTCAGGAAATAAACTAAGAACGTTTGGCTGCTTGTTGAACCGGATCTCCGTCTCCTGCCTATTTATTCTGGGAAGTTACACGACGCTACAATATATATTATTACTTCATATTATAGTTTATTTCCCAATTTGACGTTCAATATTTAATTGTAAATCAGAAATCCGCTAGACTTTACTTGCAGTATCCAGTACTGTAGGACAGAAAGACCAAATCATCCAAGTTCTTCTTTTTGCTCATCAAATAATTCTGATTGTATTAGGGTTATTAACGTTTACTACCGGTTATCTCCCATGGAATTTCTCTGTAAAGACAGCATCAAATATTTGTTATAAATCGCCTTACATTTCATTTAAAGCATGTGCACTACAAGCAGTGCATAAAATACCGCTGGAACGTCCTCTAGTGTCAAACCCAGGAACTGACAGATTATACAAATAAATATGTTTAAAGTTGAAAGTTAATTACACAATGCACAGAGACACAGTGATTAATAACTCAGAGTAAGTTCAGTTATTTCTGAATACAGACTCACAGATCCCAGCTGTTGAGTTAATCAAATGTTTGACATTTATTGCAGAAAACAAATATTTGTACAAAATTTATAAAAATGTACAAAATCAGATGATTCATGCATACCCACAAAAACAATTAAATTAAAACAATTAAAATGTGTCAGTGAGATAAACTAATCAGCCGCACTTCATAAAATATGACAAATATTTTGTTCGCAAAGTTTATATCATCAAAACTTTATAAAGGACACACACACGGTCCAAACAAAGACAACAATAACAACATACAAATACACACACAAGGACAGAATACACAATATCACATATTTACATGATTCCACATATTTGATAAAAGCCTGACTGAACTTAGTGCCATGTTCGTCCGTGTTAAAATGATACACATACATCTGTGCATGAGATTACGCATCACAGCAGCGCAGGTTGGCACAGCAGCACTGATAAACGTTTGGCTTGCACTGCTCCATCGCAGCACCTTAAGCAGCAATCGCATACATCATTATAAGATACATTGAGTCTCTGCATGCTGTGCTTTCTATAATGCTGCCACAAATGAGCAGTAAACATAGGGTACAGTATTTAAGCACATACCAAACAAAAATATGTTATTGTTTCACTGTGATTCCTTTTCACATTTCAAAGATTAGCCCCCGGTTTCACAGACAAGGCTTAAGCCTAGTCCTAGACTAAAATGTAAGTCTGAGCTGTTTCAACTGAAAGAAACTTGCACTGACTGATCTTAAAATATATCAGTGCCTTTGTTTTGTCTCAAGATGCACAATTGTAATGTGTCTAAGGCATGTTTATAAAAATGTATTACATTTCCTAATTGATCTATGACCTAATCCTGGCTTAGTCCAAGCCCTGTCTGTGAAACCGGGCCCGGTGTTTTCATCATTCAAACACAACCCACATAATATGCATAAAGGCATGGAACATAATAAACACTCTCAGTGCACTGTTTTTTTTTTTATAAATAAATAACCCGGGTCTTGTAATTTTCAAAAAAATAAATTAAGGTGATAAATAAATAGTGTGTGCATTTTATTAAAGAAATTGTGGTTCAATGTTGTATAAAACAAAATAGAGAATTATTTGAGTATAATTATATTGACTATGGATTTTATATTTCAATAATTGTTTTTTTAATAAAACCAAGGGCTGGACAATAATTCAATATCTATACAGTATGTATCGCGATATATTTCTTTCAATAATGGTGATATGATTTTTAAACACATTACCAGTGTTTCCCATACATTGATTTATTACTTTATTGAATAAACATGAGCACTGCACATTTCAAAATCAAAACGCGGCGCGGGTGTTTTATATGAATGTATTTCTGAAGGAAACCGACTGTCTTCAGAATAGTTTCGATGGCATTTGATTTTATCTGATGAAGTAGCGTTCATGCTTTGTGTAGTCATTACCGGGGAAACCGGCAGAGAATCAGTTTACATTTTCAATAAGCCGTCTCCAGCAACATGTGTTTGTTGTTGTTCAATTTGATTTTTTCATTCTCTTTATCTTGGCTGAAGCATATTTGTTTCAATCTATAAGAATACTCAGCCTACACTACCAGCCAAAAGTCTTTGAACAGTAAGATTTTTTATGTTTTTTTAAAGATTTCTCTTCTGTTCATCAAGCCTGCATTTATTTGATCCAAAATACAGCAAAAACGGTAACATTTTGAAATAATTTTACCATTTAAAATGACTGCGTTCTATCTGAATATATTTTAAAATGTAATTTATTGTTGTTTAAAGCTATTTTCAGCATCATTACTACAGGCTTCAGTGTCACATGATCCTTCAGAAATCATTCTAATATGCCTATTTGTTTATTATCAAAATTTCTAACAGTTGAGTACAATTTTTTTCTGAATTATTTGATGAATAGAAAGATCCAAAGATCAGCATTTATCTGAAATAAAAAGTTTTTGTAACATTATACACTATTCCATTCAAAAGCTTGGAGTCAGTATCATTTTATTGTTAAATTATTGAAATTAACACTTATTTAGCAAGGATGCTTTAAATGAATCAAAAGTGATGATAAAGACATTTATAATGTTACAAAAGATTTATATTTATTTTGTATATGTTCTTTTGAAGCAGCTCTTTTGTTTTCAACATAACAATAAATATTTTTGAGCAGCAAATCAGAATATTAGAATGATTTCTGAAGGATCTTGGGACTGGAATAATGATGCTAAAAGTTCAGCTTTGAAATCACAGGAAAAATGTAATTTAAAAAATATATTCAAATAGAAAGCAGTTATTTTAAAGGAGTCACATGATGTAATTTTTTTGTTTTCCATGTCTTTAGTATGGTATGTAGCTGTTTGTGCATGTATACGATCTGCAGAGTTACAAAGCTCAAAGTCTCCCACAAAAGGATTTATTCTATCTAAAAGAGACCGGGCTAAAACGTCTCATTCAAACACGCCCCCACATGTCTACGTCACGATGTGGAAATATTTGTGTAATGCCGCCCAAATGTTCACGCAAAGAAAGGTGTGGTTTCAGTAACTGCAGTAGTGTTGATGCAGCCGTGTCAGGGAGACACTGTGTTTCTATGCAAAAGCAAAAGCACTTTATTTGGCCTTCAGAAAGTAGATGCAGTTAGGAATCATGGTTAAGCTTTGTTTACAACAGAACAACCCGAATGTTTGAATTTGTGCAATGCAATTTATGGACGACAGTTTTTTAAACATGGGAGAGTACAAGGCTGGCTGTTCATGAAGGCTATTTAAAAAAAAAAAAAAAAAAACTTTTGACTCTGCAAATGTGGGGTTCCCTTTCGAGCTGTCACGAGACATCACGGAGAATTCTCCGTTATGGGAACTCCTTCCCTTCAACCTTTCCTGAAGTCCTATTGGCTCACGCCAGTCCAGATGACTGGCCAATTGTCACAAAGCATGCAAATATGACGAGCTCGAAACAGTATAAATGCGATGCCTGCGACAATTACATCAGAATCTTCTACTTCACCTGTTGAATTCATTATGGCTACAGTTTGTAAGATCTGCGAGGGACCAATCGAACCGCTGGATCATCACCTTCACTGCGTCGCCTGCCTGGGCCTGGCCTACGCTGAGGCAGTGCTGGATGAGTCCGACTGCGGACATTGCGCGGACCAACCGGCCCGCGTGCTCCGGGCTCTCCTGGCGGCGGGGGCAGCGTCTTGCCGCGCCACCGAACCCAACGGTCTCCCCATTCCCCGGTTTCCTTTCCCGAGGACTGTTTCCGCTCCCCTTCTAACATTGAGGAGTTTGTATCCTTTGGCCACGAGGAGGGGGATGACGCCATGTCCATCTCGGCCTCGGAGGAGGAGGATTGGGCGGGATCGGAGCCCGATCATCTAGACAGCTCGGAGCCTTCAGACCTCCAAGAGGAGCTCATGAGGGTTCTGTCTAAGGCTGTCCAGGAGTTGGAGCTTACCTGGAGTCCTCCAGAAGAGCTTGTCAGGAGTAAGCTTGACTCGTGGTACTTCGGGTCCACACGCAAAGCTGACTCGAGGGTGTCGGTTCCTTTCTTCCCCGACGTACACGAGCAGCTGGTGAAGACGTGGTCTGCGCCCCAATCGGCGCGCATCCACTCTAACACACAGGCCTCCCCCCGTCGAGGAGACCGTTGCTGCACACCTGTGTCCTGCAGCAGCAAAGACCCTAGGCTCAGACATCAGCCTTTCCTCGAAGCCGTGCAGGACCACCGCCCACCTCGCTAATAAAGCGTATGCCTCTGATGGCGAGGCGGCGTCCGCGTTGCACGCCATGGCAGTGCTGCAGGTGTTTCAAGCAAAACTCCTGCAAGCGGCGGAGGGCGGAGCTCTCACTGATGAGGCTACGAAGGATCTGCGCGCGGCGACGGACTTCGCGTTGGCAACGAAGCGAGCGGCTCAGGCCGTGGGTAAGGCCATGGGATTTATGGTCGTTCTTCAGAGGCACCTCTGGCTAAACCTGGCTGACCTCAAGGAGGCCGACCGTAAGGTGCTGCTAAACGCTCCTTTAACTCCCTCCGGCCTCTTTGGTGATGCCGTGGAGTCCATAACTGAGCGATTCGCGGAGGCTCAAAAGCGCGCCAAAGCCATGAGTCACATTATGCCGAGACGCACCTTCCAGCAGCAGACGGCGAGATCCAGATCTTCGTCTGCGCCTGGCTCCCTAGGCCAGCGCCTGCGGTGGTGACTGCTACTGCTCCTCGACATGAACCAGATGTCCGGAGGAAAGCGTGGGGTCCCGGTAGGAAGCGCCAGAGTCAGCGGAGGAGCCCGCGACGCGACTCTCGCCCGCCCCCGGCTGCTAAACAGTCTTCCTGACGATCGGAGGAGAGCGCGAGAGCAGCCCATAGGGGATTTGCATGCTTTTTCTGTGGACAGTGACTGTATTCGCTTCGGACCCGGTGACTGCAGCGTCACTTTCCGGCCGAGAATGGGATACGTGCCTAAGTCGCTATCTACCCCCTTCAAGACGCAGACTGTTTCTCTGTCTGCCCTGTCTTCCGAGTCAACAGCCTCGCATGAAGCAGACGCTCAGACCTCGGTGTGCCCTGTCAGGGCTTTGAGGATTTACATCGACCGTTCGGCCAGCTTTCGACAATCTGACCAACTATTCGTGTGTTACGGTGGTTGTGCGAGAGGCCGGGCCGTTTCAAAACAGAGGCTTTCCCACTGGATTGTAGACGCTATTACGGCTGCTTATACGAGCCAAGGCTTGGAATTTCCTTTGCACATTAGGGGCCACTCAACAAGGGCTATCGCTTCCTCGTGGGCGTGGTCGAGAGGTATGTCTATTCGAGATATTTGCGTTGCGGCTGGCTGGTCTTCTCAGAATACTTTCGCCAGGTTTTACAAGCTGGACGTTCAGTCCTTTGCCTCCCAAGTGCTGTCGGTGAGTGGCTGATGCATGTTTTTTGCTACATCGTTACGTGTGTGCTGCTGTCTCGCACAGTAAGTTATTACTCTGCATCACCCTCTACAATATGGTTGTTCTGCCCTGTACTCAGTGCAGATTCCTGTATTTCGTGTTTGATTCTCTAGTGCTACCATTATCATGCTAGGTTGTGTTTTGCTGCTAACACAGTTATCTCTGTGCAGCTCCTCACAGTGTTTCGTTGCGCAAGTTTGCCCTGTTTCAGCGCAGCCGACGTTATTTCTATCCAGATATGCAAATTTCGTATACCTCTCACAGCGGGATTGAATATCGTTCCCATAACGGAGAATTCTCCGTGATGTCTCGTGACAGCTCGAAAGGGAACGCTCTGGTTACTATGGTAACCTCGGTTCCCTGAGAGCGGGAACGAGACATCACGGTAGTCGCCGTGCTCGCTGCTCTCCAGCCTAGCGGTGTTCAGTATCCGATTCTGATGTAATTGTCGCGGGCATCGCATTTATACTGTCTCAAGCTCGTCATATTTGCATGCTTTGCGACAACTGGCCAGTCATCTGGACTGGCGTGAGCCAATAGGACTTCAGGAAAGGTTGAAGGGAAGGAGTTCCCATAACGGAGAATTCTCCATGATGTCTCGTTCCCGCTCTCAGGGAACCGAGGTTATCATAGTCACCGGAGCGTTTTGCACAGCGTAGAGTAACGCATCGTTTGTGTGTGAGAGAGGGGAACAGGGTCACATCACAGCGGAGTGAACAGCCTGTCAGAAATCATAACACGTCAGATGTCTTAACCTCGGCTTGTGTACTGCTTCATCACTGTGTCCGTCACACGACTCTGTTCCCCTCTCGGGCTTGTACTGATGCTAAAGCTAACGACATTATTAACGGTCTTGATATTTACTTTGAAAGCTGAAGCTCGCGATTATGAAAAGGGGCGTTACATTTTCGGCAGTGGTCGGCTGATCACAAAGCACTGTGTCAGCTGGCCAATCAGAGCAGACTGTGCTTGTTGGAAGGAGGGGCTTCGTTGAAAATGACATGTTTGAGATAGGCGGGGCATAGAGAACATTTTTGAACATTAAAGCATGTTAACATATTCTGTTACACCAAATACACCAAATAATGATTTTTAAAATAGCATCATATCAACCCCTTTAAATAGTAAAAAATATGTACAATTTTACTGATGGTGTATTTTGGATCAAATAAATGCAGGCTAGGTGAGTAGAAGAGAATTCTTAAAAAAATAAATTAATATCTTACTCTTCAAAAACTTTTGACTGATAGCGTATGTTAGCCTATAGTTTGAGATATTTAAAGATATTAATAAGGTGAGTCTGAGATGTTTATTTGACAGTGATTTCACATTTCTAGTTTGTATGAAGGCTAAATACAAATAAAAGGTGTACATTAATTTATTTGTGCCATATTTTCTAAAGTATTATATAGTTTATATAGTTTTTGTTTTATAGACTTGGCAAAAATATGTTTTCACGAGTTTGTAGGTACAGACATCTGTTGTGGGCATTCTTGGCAGTTTTTTTTTTAATAGTGTTCATATCGATATCAGAATTATATCGTATCGATCAAAATTAAGAAATATACCGTGATATAGATTTTGGCCATATCGTCCAGTTTTTTTCATTTTTAAGGGAATGTAAGCAGTTTTGAGGCTTGACTTGAAGCTAAATTAAGGAAAGAAGGCTAACCAAATTATTGGAAGAGAATTAGCTCAATTGTCCAGTTTAATTTTAGCGGTGATTGTTAGTTTCTTGCATGCTTTGTACATGGCTGGATATGGAGAGTACATTTTGAAATTAATTAATACTTTGTGTTTTGAGTAATGGGAAACATCTATTAATGTTCAGTTATGTTTGCTATTTGAAAGAGTTTGTTATGTTGACGTTTCTGTTATCATTGTTCACAAGAGGAGCTAATGGTTATGAATAACTGCATGTATTACTGAGGCATGATGCTTTGTTCAAGAAGAAGTAGCTTTGCTAACGCTAGTGCAGTGACATGTATTTTCTATTTGAGCTGTCTGGCTGTATACGGTCTTAATTGTACAAAATATCTCTGTCAAATACAAAGAGGCTTTACTCAAAATCACAGACTTCTGACAATCAACTTAAAATAAATGAGCACATTTCACTAATACTATTACATTTATTGTGTCTAGGAGATTTGATATGATGTATTCAGATAGATAACATAAAAAAAATCAAGCCTAAAAAACTACTCAAAAACAATATGAGCAATATTGTTGCTATATTTTTTTTTAAGTAGCTCATACCATTTTTACGGTGTGAAATGTTTAAACTACTATAAAGTAAATATTGAAGAAAGTATTTTTCAAGCTGGTTAACTCTTTTAGTCTTTTCAATTAACATCAATATAAATTAAACAACACTTTCAGCATCAGTAGTACAGACTAAACCTGAATACCTGTTGTTTGAGTTAGTGTTTTCGGAAAAGAGCACATTTGTGTACATGCTCTTTTCTGTTGCAGCTGTGCACCATCTGGGCGACATATACGCATGTAAACAGTCAGTGCTAGCAGCTGTAAGTGAAAGTCCCCAAACGGAACAAAATACCATTCGTAAGTCTTACAATGCAGTTCTAGAAACTAGTGTGTTGAGGTAAAATTTCACTTGGAATTGGTACCGACTCCTAAAATCTTGGTATAATGACATTATTTTCTGAGCAACAAGAGATGGTCTTACTATGAAGAGAGAATTGGAAATGACAAAATCTCTCTCGTTCCCCATCCTCTCTTCACTTCCCATGAACGTATCAAAATAATTAGTAATGTTAAATCTCACTGGCAGCCTCAGGCTCAATCTCCATGTGATTCGGGGACAAGTCATTGGTAGTGTTCGTCTCTAGAGCATCAGTGGAATGTCATTCTGATTAGGTGACAAATCATTAACACCATTCGCCTGTAAGAAAACAGATTCACAGTAGGTACAAAAATATGAAAAGGACAAACGATTCACCTTCACAAATATAGGAAGTGTAATTACACTGTAATATACAGTTGAGGCCAAAAATATCGACACCCTTGCACTTACTTAATATAAAATAACAAAATATTAAATAATAATATGATAATAATATAATTAAATAAACTATTGTAATTATATAATATAAAATGAATCCACATCATTGTTTATTATAACGTAAAACAGTGAGTATAGTGCTGCTCTCCTCATGTCCGTTATTATTGGTCTTTCAATGTAATGATTTCTGAGTCAAACCACATAAAACACACAAACATGATGCCAATGTGTAGAGTTAATTCTGATTCGACAAACAGACTCAGTGCTCATAGTATCTTACCTGATCATCGTGCTGTGTCCTGATGTCTGTTTAAACAACAATAACAAACTCAATTAAACAAATATTACTTTGGTTATTTAGAGTAATCTTTAAAAAATAAATGTACACACAATTTACATCTTGTTAATTCAGCTGTATGTGTAATCAGAGGTGGGTAGCAATTGATTACTTGTTATCTGTATTACATAATCAGATTCCAAAAAACAAGTACTTATAATTAGAGAATGTGGTGATAGGCTCTCGTTTCCCGACGCTTACACCTATTACGATTTAAGCCTTATTAGGTGGCTGTATATAAAGGAGTTGCTAAGGACACGGGAGGTTACGTCACGGTTTCTGTTGTTGCTAGTTCATTGTCTGGCTGCCTGGCGTTGGAGGCTGGTGTCTGTTCGACGGTCTCCCTGGCTGAGTTGTCTTGCCGGTGGGAAAATTCAGCTTATTGAATCCCTGCGGTCTACATGGCTGCGTGTATGTGCGACTGCTGTCTTCCTATGTGTGCTTGGCATTGAAGGCTGTTCGGCGGGATGGGTGACGTGCTTTCCGCATGCTGATGTAAAAGTGCATTACTGTGACTTATTCCACTCTGCCGCCGTGTGGCTGGATGTTTCGACCCTGCTGTTTTGCTTCGGGTTTAGTTTTTTTTCTCTTTTTTTGGTTTGCAGCTCGCTTCCTGGCCAGCACCCTTGCGGGGGGTGCTGCCGTGTTCCATCTTTTGCGGTTTCGAACCTGAGATTGTTGCTTGCTGTGTAAATCTGACTATTGCTCGACTAGCGGCGCTCGTGTCCTAGGTTAAACGGATGGGTTTTCATATTCTTTCGACGTCATTTTTGAAGAACAGAAATGGTAAAAAGTGATTTGTAATTGTTTTCTTTTTGTGATTCTGTATTTCTGATTTTCAGGAGCTGGGAGACCCAGAGTGGCAGGCTATTTATTCCTTAGTGTGGGAGTCTTTTCAAATTGTGCAGTTTTCTTTTTATAGATCTTTGAGTGGATTTCACAAGTGTGTGTGTGACTTGTGCACGTGTGGAAATTAGTGAGGGCCTCTAGCAGGTCTAGCCTTAGCCTGCCTTACTACTGGGGAACCCCAGTTCCTTAGGTTGGTTTACATTCTTATTTTTTTGTTTATTTTCTCTATGCTATCACTACTTGTTATTGTATCCAGCTACTCCGTGTGAACCCTGGACATTGAATGTCTTTTTCTTTAACTATTTAAGATTGTATTAATAAAGATTGGTGATTTTTGTCATCCACGTCTCATTGCCCCTTTGTTTTAAGGACGAAACTTGAACCTGTGTGCTTTTTTATTCGTATTTTCCCGGTTACTAATACGGAGTGGCGTAGTCGCTACTTTGTCAATATAGTAATACTATGTTGAGAGATTCTTTCGCTACTTTTCTCCTTATGCCACATTTGGCGTAGTCGGCAGGATTTCGTTCTTGACCTTTTGTGAAGTGGGACGTGGATATTGATTGTGTGTAATGGTTTATGGCTGCTTGTTGTTGTTTTTTGTTTGTCTTATTTTTTCCTTAGAAGCAAAACAGTAGCGTTTGAGTGTGATTTGCTGAATTTTGTTTGGGGAAGGTATTGAAAAAGAAGAAAAGTAATTAAAATATTTAAATGAAATAATTTACTATGGAAGAAGATATGCAGGAGTTACGAGAGTTGGTAGCTCAGTTAAGAGCTGAGAATTTAAGATTACGACAAGAACAGTCCCAAGCTAGTTCACCAGGCCCTAGTGTTGACCCTGCTAGGGTTTCCGCACTTCCATCCCAACCTAATGATGCGGGTGTTGCAGTGGCAGAGCGATTTGTTTTTGTTCCTAGGGATAGGAAGTGTCCAAAATTCAATGGCAGGTCTAGGATGAGAGTGGATTGAGGAAGCGCATGCCTGTATGCGGGCTCGACACCTGTCTGTGGCAGATCAGGCCTTCTTTTTGTTTTATCATTTGGAGGGGGAAGCACGGGAAGAGATCAGGTATCGGCCTGTTCAGGAACGGGACAATCCTAATAAGATTGTTGTCGCTTTGAAAGAATTATATGGCTGTTTTCAGTCATACATCGCCTTGCAGGAGGCATTTTTTTCCAGAAGGCAACAGGAGGGTGAGACTTTGTTAGAGTTTTCTCTTGCCCTCATGGGCCTTCTGGAGAAGGTGAAACAGCAATCACCAAATTAAATGCCAAATGCTGACATACTTTTGCGAGATCAGTTCGTTGAATATGTCCTTGATAGCACCCTTCGTCGCGAATTGAAGCAGCTGGTGCGCCGTCAACCCACTGTTACCCTGCTAGAACTGCGTAAAGATGCCATTAGGTGGGAATTGGAGGGTAGGCCTGGGGGGGGTTAGGAGTCGTAGTCATTCGATTCCATTAGCGCATGGGTTTCAATATGGTGTCCAAGGTGGGGCTAGTTCATCTGGTGATAGTTCCCAGCGGTCTGAAGTGAGCGAGCTTAGGGAAATGTTAAAAAATCAGCAAGAACAACTCACCCAGCTTGCAAAAAATGTGGCTTTATTACATGAATCCCCTCGCAGCGCGCGTGTTATACGTAATGATTCCATTGTATGTAGGAGATGTCAAAAATGTGGCCATTTCGCTAGGGAGTGTGATGGGGAGCATGTTCATTTTCATTCTCCTCGAACCGATCGAACAGACATCAGGGCACCAGAACACAGGCAGCCACATTCACACCAAGTATCGGAAAACTAGTTCCCGCCGTGTTGAGTCGCAGCTCGGGTGAGGAAAAAGTAGGCTCTGATAGGGTGGTTAGGGATGGCCCGGGGTTAAATTTAATGTCGTCTAGTCCCCATTTAGTGGTCGCTATGGGTGGAGTGCCGGTGTCGTGTTTAGTTGACACTGGTTCGATGGTGTCTACAAATCACAGAAAGTGGTTTCCGTGAATATTTCGAGCCATGGGACCAAGAACGACTTAAGACCTGTCAGTGGCTGCAGCTTAGGGCTGCTAACGGGTTGTCTATCCCTTATATAGGTTATATTGAACTGGATGTAGAACTGTGTGGTAAGGTGGTCCCAAAATGTGGCGTGTTGGTTGTCCGAGACCCTCCTGGTATTATCGGTGCCCAAGCCCCTGGCGTGTTGGGTATGAATGTCTTGGGCCGGTGCTACCAGGAGCTCTTTGGGAAGTATGGGCCCTCTCTTTTTGATTCCCCTTCGGTGTCAGGTGCTTCTCAGGTAGTGTTTCAGGCTTTGCAGTATTGTCACCAGGCAAGTTTACAGTTGCCCACTGAGGTGACTGGTAAGGTGAAGGTGCGTGGCCCTCAAGCCGGTCGCATATCAGGCGGTATGATGAAAATGGTAGCTGCCACCTGTTCTGAGAACTTTTCTAGTGGCGTAGCGCTCTTTGAGCCTTTGGAGTCTGGTCTCCCGGCGGGGTTATTAGCCTCTCCTTCCCTAATTCGAGTGACAAGGGGTACGGTTTATGTGCCAATTGTAAATGTGGGGACTACGGATGTGTTGTTGTTCTCTCGCAGGGTGATTGGCACACTAACTAGTGTGGATGTTGTTAGTCCACCCCCAGGGGTTGCTGAGATTAGGCCTTTATCGGGGACTGTGTGCTCAATTGGTTCTCAGGTAGGTGTTCCAGCCACGCAAGAATGGATAGATGCTGTGGATTTGTCTTCAGTGGCAGAGGAAGACCAGAATAAGGTTAGGGCCCTCCTCCATAAGTATCAGGCAGTCTTTTCCACTTGCGAGGGGGATTTGGGGTGTACGGAGTTAATTTCACATGACATTCCCCTTTTAGACGAGGTTCCCAAAAGACAACGGTACCGGCGTATACCTCCTTCCAAATACGATGTGGTGAGAGCACATATTAATCAGTTATTGGAGACACAGGTAATTCGTGAGAGCTGCAGTCAATATGCTTCCCCGATAGTCCTCGCTAAGAAGAAGGATGGTAGTCTACGCACATGCGTAGACTACCGTCAGCTAAATGTTAAAACGAGGAAGGATGCATTTCCATTACCTCGAATAGAGGAGTCGCTGGATACGTTGACGGGTGCTCACTGGTTTTCCACTATGGATTTAGCCAGCGGGTATAATCAGGTCCCAGTCACTGAGGGGGATAAGCCTAAAACCACTTTTTGCACACCATTTGGGTTATTCGAATGGAATCGGATGCCGTTTGGGTTGTGCAATGCCCCCAGTACATTCCAGCGTCAAATGGAACGTGTATTCAGGGATCAACAGTGTCGGTCATTACTTTTGTATTTGGATGATATTATTGTGTTCTCTTCTTCTATAGAGCAGAACTTGGAACGGTTGGAGGTTGTTTTGGTTCGATTGGGACGGGAGAGACTCAAGGCACGGTGGGAAAAGTGTGCGTTTTTGCAGCCAGAGGTTCGTTATTTGGGCCATGTGATCTCTGCTAAGGGCGTGGCAACAGACCCGAGCAAAGTTTTGGCCGTTGCCCAATGGCGTCGTCCAGCCAGCGCTACAGAACTGCGTTCTTTTCTTGGCTTTGCAAGCTATTATCGTCGGTTTGTAGAGGGGTTTGCGAAGATTGCGGCTCCTCTGCATAGATTAGCAACAGAATTTTCTGGGGGCAAGGGGAAGTCTCGAAAGCGCGCGGAATCTGGGTTTACTGACACCTGGAGAGAGCAGTGCGAGGACAGTTTCGAGGAGTTAAAGAGACTGCTCACCACTGCCCCGGTGCTCGCTTATGCTGATTTTTCCCTGCCATTTATCTTGGAGGTGGACGCCAGTTACGGGGGGTTTGGGTGCGGTTCTCTCACAGGAACAGGAGGGCCAAGTGTGCCCGGTCGCATTTGCGAGTCGCAGTCTGAGGCCCACTGAGCGCAATATGTCTAACTACAGCTCCATGAAGTTGGAGTTTGTTGCGCTCAAGTGGGCCATGACTGAGAAATTTAGAGAGTACCTGCTAGGCAGTCGGTGTGTGGTGTTCACCGATAACAATCCTCTTAGTCATCTGTCCACGGCCAAACTTGGGGCTACAGAGCAGCGCTGGGCCGCTCAGTTGGCAGCATTCAATTTTGAAATACGTTATCGGTCGGGAAGGTGCAATCGGAATGCAGATGCTCTGTCCCGCCAGAATCCCTCGGAGAGCAAAGTGGTGGGGGGATTGATGCCGGGAACTGTAGTGCCCGCCTCTTTGCAGCAGGCCTTGGAGGTCAACCCAGCAGCAGAGGTACAACAATCTATGATTGTTACTGTGCCTGGTTATTCTCTGGCAGACTTAGGTTCACTGCAGGCAGTGGACCCTGTTATTTCTGAGTTTCTGCCATTTTGGAGGCGTAAGGCACGCCCAGGCCGGGAGGAGCGCCAGCAGATGTCCCCTTCAGCCTTGTTGTTGCTCCGTCAATGGGACCGTCTGGTGGAGAAGGACGGGGTTCTGTATCGTCAGGTTTATAGTCCGAATGGCGGTGAGGAGGTCCTACAGTTACTTCTGCCTATTACCTTGAAGTTAGAAGTGTTGACCTTGTTGCATCAGCAACATGGTCATCAGGGTATAGAGCAAACTCGGGAATTAGTCCGAAGGCAGTGCTATTGGCCAGGTCTTTCATCAGATGTGGCCCGTTGGTGCCAGGAATGTAAGCGATGTCAGTCGGCCAAGGACACTGGTCCACCAGTCCAAGGTTTTATGGGTCATCTTTTGGCTTCACAGCCAAATGAAATTATGGCCATTGATTTTACTGTGCTGGAGCCATCAAGCTCCGGCACTGAAAATGTCCTTGTAATGACTGATGTTTTCAGTAATTATACTCTGGCTGTTCCTACTCGGGACCAACGGGCTGCGACCGTAGCCCAGGCCCTGGTTACAGAATGGTTTTACAAGTTTGGCATTGCAGGCCGGTTACATTCTGATCAGGGCCGTAGTTTCGAGTCTTTGTTGATTCGTCAGCTTTGTGATCTGTATGGGGTGAAGAAGTCTCGCACTACACCATACCATCCGGCGGGAAATGGCCAGTGCGAGCGCTTCAACCGCACTTTGCACAATTTATTGCGCACTCTGCCAGCCTCTAGGAAGAGGGACTGCATGTTTGCCCCAGGTTATCTTTTGTTATAATACCACTCCACACCAAACTACGGGTGAGTAACCACACCTTTTAATGCTGGGTCAGGAACCACGACTGCCGGCGGACTTTTTGTTGGGTGGGGTACAGGAACCAGTTGCAGGAAGCGTGCATGATTGGGTTCGAGAACATCAGACCAGGTTACAGGTGGCATTTGATGGGGCACGAGAGAGGTTGCAGGCTGCGGCAAACAAACGTAAGGCGAATTACGACCAGCATGTCCGTGGGGTTCCACTCATAGAAGGTCAGTTAGTATTCCTTCGCCACTGTGGCCATAAAGGTCGCCATAAGATCCAGGACATTTGGAGTCCGGTAGTGTATCAAGTGGTGCGAGCCCCCATAGATGGTGGTGCGGTGTATTCAATTGCACCAGTCGGAGATCTGAGTAAGGTGACTACGGTACATCGATCGTTGCTCAAGGGTCGAGTGCTGGGAGATTCTCCTGGCGGTGTATCAGCAGAGGGTGTCGTTGAATTACTAGAGGTGTCTGGGGATGAGGAGGACGAGGTGGACTTGGTAGGGGTGTTTCCGGCGCAAGGCCAGGTCATGTTAAGTGTTGAGTCTGAAGTGTCTGTTCCATCTAGACAATTCACTCCCCATTTTTCTGGGGGGCCTTCAGATGTGGTTGCTTTGGAAAAGCAAGCTAGTGAGGCATGCCCTGAATTTGTACCGGTTGCATTATCAGAAGAGCAGGTGGAGGTAGCTGTTGCCATGCCACGACGAACAGAGCGAGTAACTGCTGGTCACCATTCCAATCCTCATCATCTCCCTCATGTGGTAGGGGTTTCGTTACCCCCTTCAGCATCGAATTGTATAACTGCCATTTTCAGGCCGTGGGATTGAACTTGGGGTTCTCACTGATTAGTTTATCTCCGGGCCGGTGATTTAAAAGTGGGGGGTAGATTGTGATGATAGGCTCTCGTTTCCCGACGCTTACACCTATTACGATTTAAGCCTTATTAGGTGGCTGTATATAAAGGAGTTGCTAAGGACACGGGAGGTTACGTTACGGTTTCTGTTGTTGCTAGTTCATTGTCTGGCGTTGGAGGCTGGTGTCTGTTCGACGGTCTCCCTGGCTGAGTTGTCTTGCCGGTGGGAAAATTCAGCTTATTGAATCCCTGTGGTCTACATGGCTGCGTGTATGTGCGACTGCTGTCTTCCTATGTGTGCTTGGCATTGAAGGCTGTTCGGCGGGATGGGTGACGTGCTTTCCGCATGCTGATGTAAAAGTGCATTACTGTGACTTATTTCACTCTGCCGCCGTGTGGCTGGATGTTTCGACGCTGCTGTTTTGCTTCGGGTTTTGTTTTTTTTCTCTTTTTTTGGTTTGCAGCTCGCTTGCTGGCCAGCGCCCTTGCGGGGGGTGCTGCCGTGTTCCATCTGTTGCGGTTTCGAACCTGAGATTGTTGCTTGCTGTGTAAATCTGTCTATTATTGGTTTCTTATTCCCGGAGGACTAAGATACTTTTGGTGTTCAAATCAGTATCATTGGTTGGGGTTTAACTCTATGGGGGTGCTCGACTAGCGGCGCTCGTGTCCTAGGTTAAACGGATGGGTTTTCATATTCTTTCGACGTCATTTTTGAAGAACAGAAATGGTAAAAAGTGATTTGTAATGTTTTTTTTTGTGATTCTGTATTTCTGATTTTCAGGAGCTGGGAGACCCAGAGTGACAGGCTATTTATTCCTTAGTGTGGGAGTCTTTTCAAATTGTGCAGTTTTCTTTTTATAGATCTTTGAGTGGATTTCACAAGTGTGTGTGTGACTTGTGCACGTGTGGAAATTAGTGAGGGCCTCTAGCAGGTCTAGCCTTAGCCTGCCTTACTACTGGGGAACCCCAGTTCCTTAGGTTGGTTTATATTCCTATTTATGTATTTTTTTTCTCTACGCTATCACTACTTGTTATCGTCTCCAGCTACTCCGTGAACCTGGACATTGAATGTCTTTTTTTTTTTTTACTATTTAAGATTGTACTAATAAAGATTGGTGATTTTTGTCATCCACGTCTCATTGCCCCTTTGTTTTGAGGACGAAACTTGAACCGGTGTGCTTTTTTATTCGTATTTTCCCGGTTACTAATACGGGGTGGCGTAGTCGCTACTTTGTCAATATAGTAATACTATGTTGAGAGACTCTTTCGCTACTTTTCTCCTTATGCCACAAGAATATTACATTTTATAATGTTCATAATCAGATTAACTTTTGTTACTTTTTGCCTTATATATATATATATATATATTAGGGATGGGTCGCGATTTTCGAATATTCGAATAGTCACTTTAATTATAGAATATCGATTAGGTTATGCGATTATTTTCTAAAGGTTTACCCACACTAGATGTTTTGAACCATCCCCGAGCCGCGTCTGAGCCCCAAAGCCCTGTTCGTTTGAGTAAAGTGATCACTCCGTGACGCGCTCAGACGCGGTTTGTTTAGCAGGCCCTGGCTTGGTTGTAAGAGGTGGGCCAGAGTGCGGTTCATTTGGACTCTGGCGCGGCACACATATAGTGTGAGCGCTAACCGCGCCGGAGCACGGAACTTCTGATACGTGCAGCCTGATTGCGTGAACAATAGATCTGTTAAGCCAATACATAGAGAGAGGGCCGTTTGTTTCAGCATCAAAAAACAACTCAAAATAATAATCCACAAAGTTAACAAAACGATGCACTCCCCTGCGCTGAGCGAGAGCGCTTCTCTGCCACATTCACGTGCTATCAGAAACGTCCGGTTTCCCACTTATGAAGTCGTGACGAGCTCGCTGCATTCAGTTTTTTTGTTGAATAAATAATGTAATATTCCACTGGTTGATAACCATAAATATTTATGTAAAAAATATTTGTGCTGTTTTTCGTGTTAAATGTGAAGAATGACACAATGCCACAGACTTTTTTTTTTATTAGCGGGGTATTCAGGTGTAATTTTCACTTTCACTTCACGCAGTGATCATATAACATGATTTTATTATTGTAATTTTGACTTTATTCTTAAAATATGACATGAATCTTATTTATTTAGTTATTTATTTGAGAAAGATAAACTGATCAAACTTGCGCTGGCCGCTGGTATTTAAAAAAACAAAAACTTGAATTTAAAAACATAAAATGTTCCAATCATATTTCTGAATTAAATTAATAACGAAACGAATTATTTGGAACTATTTTAATGGCTGCAGCAGCAGCTTTGTAATGTGGAGGAGAGAGAGAGAGAAAGACACGGGCTCCGGTCGGACTCAGGCGGAGAATTCTGATAAGATGCAGGGATCTATATTTGTTCCCTCGTTTCAATTAAAAGTTCCCCGGACTAAGTGTGAACAGATTGCACTCTCGTCTTCTTCCAGAGCATGTGAACATTTAATATATGAAATAGGTTATTGTTATGAAAACAGACGTTAAAATTAATGTTCACATAATAAGTGCCGTCATTCAGGCTGTTCATGATAGAGGTCTGCTTCCCGACCCGAGCCCGCGGGTCCCGAAATGCTTTCGGGTTGGATTAATGTTTAATGGACAGCTTCGGGCTCGGGTTTGTAGCTAAACCAAAACTATATTCAGAGGCTACGCTGCTTTCATAGGCGCACGCGCACACACATTATTGCACACAGATATCTGAGATCGCGCAGCGCAGCGCACAAACAGCACGGAAACTGTTTCTTAGTAAAATATCTTCGATAGGCTACTGACTCGCAATATTATGTTTCTCTGCAATGAGGGGGTGAAATCGCTGTTTTTGAAGTAACTAAGCCTCATTGCTTGTATAGAGAGACGCGCAGATGCAGGTGCACATGCACGCGCAACTTTCATACCCCTCTCTCTCTCTCTCTCGCTAATTCAAATAAATGATTATATATATGAAATAGGTTATAATTATGACACGTTAAAATTAATGTTCACATAATAAGTGCCGTCATTCAGGCTGTTCACAATATGTTTTAGCGCATAATGTTTTAAGAATGATATTCTGTTTAGCGTAATAAAAACATATAACATGCGTAACATGTTTATATGCCATAATATTCATTCATTAATTAATCAAACGGTTACGTTTTTTTTATAATATGAATGTTCATGCTCATTTTTAAAATAGAACTGTCCTAACCTTATACGCAGTTGATAATCGACGGACTGTTCTGTTAATAAATGCCTCATTCGGTTATGTTATATTAATATGTTTCAGCAATCATAAGTTAAAACCATTAATTGGCTCAGGTTAAGATAGACTATTCTCTAATTAATTAAACTGTTATCTTACAGATTGAAAGCCTGAATGGTTTCTCTCCCCCTCTCTGTTTATGTGTGTGTGTGTGTGTGTGTGTGTGTGTGTGTGTGTGTGTGTGTGTGTGAGCGTGTGCGTGGGTACATGCGCGGGAGGGGTGCGATTTTCGAATAGTAATCGAATAATACACAGCGATTATCGAATATTACTTTTGCTTAAAATGCACATCCCTAATATATATATATATATGCATTGCTCTGTTTACATCGGATTCATTATAACAACTAAAATGTACTTTAAATGTGCACCCAACACTAAGAAAATATATGTATTGGATCATAATGGAATGGATTTTAATTATCCAAATCTGGGGTGCAAAAAAATGCTAATACTCACCTTTCCTTACTACTGGACTGTACAGTAAACAAAGAGTTACAGCCAGCAGCAGCAGCAGGACACAAAGAGCAGCAACACATATTCCTGCTACAGCAGCCAAAGACAGACCTGAATCTGAAACAGCTAAAGAGAAACAGTCATTGTTACTAAAGAGCAATTATTTTTACCAATGTGTTTTTCAAGGATTTACACTTTTCCCTCATAAATGATGGGATCTGGTGGGTTTTGAAGAACAGCAGCTAAGACATACTCACATCATCAGCTGTCAGAAAAACTGATTCATTTTAATGTTAACATTAGTCTTCTGAAGAGCATGTCTTGGTTGTGTCACTTGACATGAAGGTGATGATCTCAATTATAGTTTAATATCAGGGTTGATGCAAACAGGTGGAAATTTCCCAGTAAATTTCAGAAACATCCATTCAATTAATCCAGAAATGTTCCATTCCATTTGATACTTAGTCAAAGCTTAATATTTCCAAATAAAATAAAATACTGGGTTGATTTAAAAAAAGAAAAGAAAAAAAAGCTGAACTATTTAACATTTGCTTGAGGGAACTAAACTAAATGACACGCACCAGTGACGGTAACACTGACGCTCCTAGTTATGCTGAATCTGCTGCTGATGATCTGTAGTTTATAATCTCCAGAGTCTGCGATTGTGGTGTTCGTGACGGTCAGAGATCCAGTCTGATGATCCAGTCTCAGTCTCTCTCTGAATCTCTCATCGCCATCTTTACACTGAACATCTGTACAGATCTTACTGGGTTCTTCACTGATTTCAGCGATGCAGAGGTCATTGAAATGCCACGCCATCAAATCATTTGGGTTTTTGATTACACCAGGATCTAAAGTGACAGATTCTCCTTCGTTCACTGACTTTCTCTTCATTTCATCTTGTTCAGCATAAGAAACATCTGAAACACAATCCAACAGCTGACTGGGAGGATATTTATGGATATTCATGCTCTTTAAAAAGCAACGCATCTGTTTTGTGCACATTTTATAAAATTATTTTACATAAAATGCTCATTCAAACATCTCATAAAAACAGATGATAGGAGAAAAAAAGGTTTTAAATCATACTGAAATTTCCTATTTTAAATGGAGAAATGTATTAAATGACTCACCATGAACAGTAATACTAAAAGTCTTTTCACTGCTTTTTCTGATGCTGATGATCTTTAATTCATAAAGTCCAGAGTCTGTGTTTGTGATGTTCATGATGGTCAGAGATCCAGTCTGATGATCCAGCTTCAGTCTGTCTCTGAATCTCTCAGTACCTTCATTACACTGAACATCTGTACAGATAAAACTGAGATCTCCACTGATTTGAGCTATTCTAATGTCATTCAAATACCATTGTAAATCTTCTTGTTGTTGTGTTTCAACATTAGTGTGTAGGTCGACTGAATCTCCTTCCATCACAAATGCTGACAGTCCGTCAGTGCCAACACTAAAAGCACCTGGAGAAGAAATGAGTTCATTATAAACCAAACTAAATTATTTACCATCTTCAAAATAGTATATAAACATAAATGTGCAGAAAACCGATGTTGTACAACAACAATTAAACAGACCAAGAACAAATATGTATTAACAAAAACTAATAAGACGTCTTGGAGGCATGGCATATATGTATATCTTCAACCCTGTCCATGGGAACCCACTATTCTGCAAAGTTCGTGTCCAACCTGCTTCAGCACACCTGCCTGTGTATTTGATCTTGAGGAGTTTGATTGGCTGCTTCAGGTGTGTTTGATTAGGGTTAGATTCACTGGAAACATGCATGCTGAGGATAAATACTGCTGAAGGACTTCTGGACTCATTCTGAAGTATGAATGAACTTTAAGAGACAAGATAAGTTTTAAAGCAGAGTGACAGATTCTCCTCTCTTCTTTGAAGGTAATAATCATAGCCTACCCCAAAGCGTGTTTTTCCTTTGCTGCCCCCTACATCCACTGCTTTGCATTACTTTGAATAATCAGACAGTTAGAGTAGCTCCAGAGTGCACCCTGGATGATGGGGCGGGGCGACACATTAAGGTGGGGCGACAGGTGTCGCTCCGCCCACCCCCAATTTCATTGGTTATATTATAATACAGCAGAACTTATTGGTATAGGCATTTGCGCATAAGCATTCTTTTATATACGTTTTTTATGAATGATTTATGCTGTTTTGCTGTACTACAGAAATATTAAGTGCTAACAATAGCGATTTTATTTAGAATCAATTAGCAAATGTTTGTTTTTAAACTTATGACGAATTAGTTAGATTAAGTTCTTATCAAACGCTTGGTGACGACATCTCCGAGTGCTTCGGGCAGAACAGAGCTGTGTAATATGAGCAGCTCATGAATTAAGTCTGGGGAACAAATTCTTAATTCGTGGCTATGATATAGTCCTACCTATGCTATAAATAGCCTCACCTATGAGAAATATTAATTATGTTTCTGTGTGATTAACGTAAATAGAGGTCCTCCTTAATCTGGTGGGTTGCACGTTAAATGAAGTCAGATAATAATGCACTTTTCACTGTACACGAAGCAAACTGAGCAGTTTTAGCTGGGCGATGATGATCAAAATGACCAACTGTTTGAGATTTAGCTGTTTTGTATAATGCATATTTATTATGTAGCCTATTGTTTATTTTAGGATCGTGGATAAGCAAAAACTTATATGGTGAATATTCATTGTAGTTCAGGAAGACATGGGATAAACCCGCAAATGTTTTTATTTTAAATAACAGCTGCGGTGACAAATAAGACAATAATAAATAGCCCATCAGCGTGAACTGAGGTTTTGTGTGTGGATAATGTGATACTTTTGTTTTGCATATAGGCTTATTTTAAATGTTTTTGTTTACTAAAACAGCTGTTATTAAATCTGACCTACAGCGAATATTATTATTAATGTGCTTTAGTGCTTATTTAAGCATTACATATTCATGTATTTTCTCTGCAAATGTGTATTTATACTTTATATATAGGCTATATGCACAAATTAAATTACTGGTTTTGTGGCTCAATCCTTTAAAAAGAACCAGGAATCACTGTATTATATTAGGCCTACTGATTTTAGATTTGTATTATAGTCTTTCATAAAGAAAAAAATATTAATCACAGAGAAGGTCTTTTATTAAAAGTGCTCACGTACCTGTTCAGATTTACAGCTCCGAGTGATTTTAATATTCGACATTGATCGAGTGTTAATGACTAAATCTAAATTCATCCCGTACACAGATTAGAGAATATG
The DNA here is from genome assembly GCA_027422435.1 of Schizopygopsis pylzovi. Classification (NCBI taxonomy): domain Eukaryota; kingdom Metazoa; phylum Chordata; class Actinopteri; order Cypriniformes; family Cyprinidae; genus Schizopygopsis; species Schizopygopsis pylzovi. Next base: position 7,770,428 of record CM049825.1, on the reverse strand, counting down.
CACACAGAATGAGGGGGTGGATACATAAATCCATATAGATTTTTTATATTTGATGTCACTGACACTTATTTACTATAAGATAGAAGCCTTTACAAACTGTATGTGAATCAATATATGCTCAGATATTTTATTAAGATATAAACAAGGAAACATTGAGCTTCTCATGAAAACATTTATTTGCACTTTATAACCTACAAGTTTGTGACACATTGAGAAACTTAACTCATCATCCGCTTATGTTCGTGTTTGTCCCTTTCTAAAATACAGCAAATTATCATTATTTGCGTATAAAATCACAATTTAGTGCTGATTCGCGGCCTGCCGATCCTCAAGGAAATATGAATGAAGGAACCCGGAGGTGCTGTCATCAAGAGTTTATTTGTAAACAATGACTTCATCTGACTAAAATTACCATTGTTACTAAACAGATTGTAATTAAGATAGGCCTATGATTCTAGAGTTAGCACATAATATTTCTGTAATATGGCCAAATCAATTTTACAGAATCGTACACAAAGGAATGCACATGCTTGGGTCTACACCAATAAGATTTGCTGTGTAAACCAATGGAATTGGGGGTGGGTGGAGCGACATGTGTTACCCCGCCCCAAGTGTCGCCCCGCCCCATCGTCCAGACTGCACTCTGGAGTACTTGGACAGTTATCGTTCACTGGTGTGGACACAGATATAGTTACTGTTGTATTTATAGTTCGCTCTTGGTGTGAATGACTACCTCATCAAGCGAAATGTTTGTATAACGTTACAGATCCTAAGAGTTGTGAGTGTGGCGGCATTTATTACATTAATAACGTTACATGAAAACAAACATAATTAATTTAGCCTACACATTAAATCATCTGGCAAACAGTCTCATTGATGATCTTCAACAATTTAATATCAACATAATATCATGAACGTATTTGAGCATCAGTAACGTTAGCCTACGTTATTTGTACAAATTCACAATATTTCTCATTATGAATATTATAAATAACTATATTCCATGAAAACACTTAAGAAAATGGTGCTATTAAGTAGGCCTAACGTTACTTTTAAAACATAGTTACTTTTGGTTTATGTTCATTTATATTATCTATTTAGCAGAAGCATTTATTCAAAGCGACTCAAATTACTCTGATCAGTTTATATAACGATTTGATAGATTTCAACATTTATGTAATGATTTAGTTGTTAATAGATTTCATGTAACGTTAACTTACTAAAGCCCCTCAGAGTGAATAGAAACTGTCGCTTTGGATAAACGCTTCGTTTTGAGCTGACAAGAACAGAGAATAAAACATAACATGTCTTACCATTAGCGAGTACAAACAAGAACCCCGCAAGCCTAATTGTATTATTATTATTTTTCACAGAATAATAATAATACATTTTAAAAATCGGATTCTTTTTAATCTCAAATTTGAGCGCGCTGTCCTGTCTGCCGTCTTCTTCTGTTTAAAAATCAGATCCTCATTTTGGCGCTCTCCGCCGTCTTCTTCTGTGATGGCGGATGGATATTAGTCTTTAGCTGCATGTTCCGCCTGCTGGGATGGAGTGCATTGACACTGAGGAAGAGAAAAACAATATATGTGTTCAGTACATATTCAATCAGTCTGTTTATTAACTGTAGTTTTTAAATATTTAAACCGAATGATGTCGAAGACTCTTGCATCTTTGTTTAACAAATGTTTCAGTGAAAGCGGATTAACCGAATAAAGAGCCTCTTTAAGTTGGAGTCATTCGTTATCATATAATTGACACTTTATTAGAACTTGCTCAACAGTTTCAGGGCGATCACATCTGACAAAACATCTGGATTAATGTTTTCTTCTGATGCCCACACTATAGCGGCCGTGGTTTGTGGACTGAAACAAGTGTTTACATTTAGGAAAATGGTAATATAGTTTTACAGCACTTCACTGTTGAATACAAATGACCAATAAAAGCTGTTTGAACAGACAACTATTAATTATGCATATTAGAATCTGGACTTGATTGTTCCAATACAATAATAATAGAATAGTTAAACATTTGAATGGCCAAACTGCATTACTATATAATAATAGATAGAAACACATTAGATCAGGCATTTCAAATATAAAGCTGTATGTATAAGAACAGACAATAATGTATATGTTGTTTCCAGAAATTAATAATTGTCATTTATATATAACTATATAAAAACTTATATAATTTTTTAGTTTATTTGTTACTATTTATTAGTTGATGTATAAACCTAAAGAGGGGTGCTTAAATTTATTTACATAGCAGTTTATAACACTAAATATAATTTCAAAGTTCTTTTACAGAGAATATTCCCATATAAAATAAAACACATTATGGTTTTATAGCATATTTGAATTTGAATGTTGTGAAACAACAATATATATATATATATATATATATATATATTGTTATGCATTTTTACAGAAAATTAAAGAGGACCACGTAGAGTATGGAACTATCTCCCTGCGAAGAGGACCCAACTTTAGCCCTTTCTATACACAGCTAAGAGGAAATCACATCTTGCAGGATCATTCTGACGGGTTTAAGGTGCTTGAGGATGGATTAATGGTCTCCTGAAACCTCAAGAACTGATAAAGAATCATCTAAATCCAATGATCCATTGGATTATTTTAAAGTTTAACTCTTAAAGTTGACATGAGGGCAGTTGTGGCCTATGGGATAGAGACTTAGACTAGTAGCCTGAAGGTTGCAGGTTTGAGTCCCCAATTGCAGGCGCTATGCTGTCCACTGCTCACAGTGTGTGTGTGTGTTTTACTGTTTTATAGGCCTACTGTATTTTATCTTCATCTAAAATTGATCAAATACACTAGTGTTTTCAAAATATTCATATTCAATGCACATACTGAGTAGCTGACCAGGTTTACATTAAAACATCTTGAACTATTCTGACACTTTCAATTCTCAGAAATGTTCAAGTGTCAGCTTTCATATGAGAGCTATAATATGCAGTAGACCAAAAGGTTAAGTATTTGTCAAAAACAATAATAGCTTTACCTTCGACCACTAGGATGCGCTATAAATAGTTTTCACAGTAGAGCAGCCAAATGCACAATAACACAATATATATATATATATATATATATATATATATATATATGCAAATCATTGACACCACTGACCTTTAATTTTTAATGAAAATAATACAAATTGAACATATAGATTAGTTTTGGCAACAGATCAGAATAACAGGTTTTATTTTTTAAATACTTTGTCTGAAGTTTCAAAAATAATGAAGTCTGTTTCAGCCACTGATTTAAAAAATATAAAATAGTAATTGTGACTTTTGACAAGTATGACTTTTTCCCCCAGAATTGTATTATATAAACTTGCAATTGCGAGTTCAACAAACTCGTTATTCTGACTTTTTTCCTCAGAATCAGAATGAGCTTCATTGGCCAATTATGTTTACACATACGAGGAATTTTTTATAGTGACAGAAGCTTTACAGTGCAACAGAAAGACAGCAACAGGACAGGACACAGATAATACAATAATAATATACAAATAGGCAATGTGCAAAACAAACAATAGACAATTATGTGTGTACAGGTCTGATATGTACAAATTTGAAATGAAGAAAATCTCTCTTTCCCCATCAACCCTTCATTGTTCCTTGGGGAAAAAAGGTATGTTACGCTGACATCTCAGTGGTAGCATCAGTCTGATTAGAGGACATCCCATTAGGAGCCTTCTTCAAAAGAGTGGGAGTCAAGAGTAGCCAAGGCCAAGGCTGTGTTTATTTGATCAAAAATTAAGTGAAATTTGTAAAATATTATACAAAATTAAAATAATGTTTTTCTTTGTGACTATATTTAAAAATGCAATTCATTCCTGTGATCAGAGCTGAATTTTCAGCATCTTTATTCCAGTCTTCAGTGTCACATGATCCTTCAGAAATCATTCTATGCTGATTTACTGCTCAAGAAATATTTATTATTATTAAATATTAAAAACTTTTTTTTTCATGATTCTTTGATGAATAGTCAAATCAAGTCGTCTTTATTTATATAGCGCTTTTAACAATACAAATTGTAACAAAGCACTGCACAGTATCAAAATAGGAAAATTGTGTGTAAAATGACAGGATTTAACAATCAATTATCTGCTGAATGCCTTTAATTATTGAATTCAGTGATGTCATCGTCCAGCTCAGTTCAGTTTAAATAATATCTGTGCAATCAAGTCAATGATTGTGCTGCAAGTGAAGTGTCCCCAACTAAGCAAGCCAGAGGCGACAGCGGCAAGGAACGAAAACTCCATCGGTGACAGAATGGAGAAAAAACCTTGGGAGTAACCAGGCTCAGTCGGGGGGGCCAGTTCCCCTCCGGCCAGACAAATCAGTAGTTTGTTCCAACTGCAGCAAAGTCAGTGTAAGTGGTCCACTGGTTCCAGGGGTCTTTCCCCGATGGATGTCTAGGTGACGAGGTCCTCACTGGAGATCTGTCTCTGGGGCTTATCTATGTGTCCTAGACTCCGCTGACGTTCAGGGCTGTAGAGGTTGAACGTAATAGAAAGTAAAAAAATAAAATAAAGAGTATTTATCTGAAATATAGAGCTACATTCAAAAGTTTGGGTTAAGAAAGTTTGCAAAACTAACTTGACTAAACCAAATGAAAACAACAACAGTAACACTATAATGGTATATTTTCATGCTTTCTCAAGCAAAGCAAATTTGGAAAATCCACAGAAAACATATCTTCTCCCATTTTTGGCATATACAACATATATTGAAGATATACAGTGGGTACGGAATTTTCTTATATTAGATTATGTATTATGTATTATTCTTATATTTATTATATTAGAATCTTAGATTATGAATTTTCAGCATCTTTATTCCAGTCTTCAGTGTCACATGATCCTTCAGAAATCATTCTATGCTGATTTACTGCTCAATAAATATTTATTATTATTAAATATTGAAAAAAATTTTTTTGATGATTCTTTGATGAATAGAAAGTAAAAAAAAAGAGTATTTATCTGATATATAGAGCTAGATTCAAAAGTATGGGTTAAGAAAGACCCCTTTACTGTATATACACACATGTTTTAACTATTTCATACGATAAACTTCTTATTTTCAATCTTGTTAAACCATTTGTATGTAATACGCACCGTTTTGTCCTGCTTGTGCTTGCAATGAACAGCAGAACAACCGCAGTAGCAGCAGCAGCAATAGCAGCAATAGTAGCAGCAGCAGCATGATTTATTGCTACAGCAGCTAAAGACAGACCTGAAACAGATACAAACAGACAGTCATTATTATTATTATTTAGAGTGACTGATGTCAACTTTAATTTTTTGTCTGATATTTAATTTTTTCTACTTTGGTCAACAGTTGTTCGATACTAAGTTAACAGATTAATGTTGCCATCTGGTGGGTTCTTGAACTATGACGTAATAGACTCTTCTTCAAGCACATCATTGTCATTGTGTAACACAACAAAATTACTCGTGACAACCCAGAGGTGTGTGAAATATCCAAAAACAAACGAAAGGAGACAATTTAAGTTTAAATTGGTTAAAAATAAAATTGCGCTCAAACACCACCATACAATAAATAAATACAAAATAAGAGCTAAGAAAAAAAACCAAAATATACATAAATATACTTTATTCTAAATTTGAAAGATAAATTAATCATTCAGGTCAATGACTAATTGAAAGGGAAATAAGTCATTCAATAGAATGACTAAATGATACTCACTATTGACAGTAACACTGAAGCACTTTATGACACAGATTCTGCTGCTGCTGATCTCTAGTTGATAAAGTCCAGAGTCTGTGGTTCTGGTGTTCATGATGGTCAGAGAACCAGTCTGATGATCCAGCTTCAGTCTGTCTCTGAATATCTCTTCAGCAACACACTGATCATCTGTACTTGTATTAACGGTCTTGATTTCAGCTATACAAGTGTCATTAAAATACCACTTCATCACATCATTTGTTTTTATTATGCCTGGATGTAAAGTGGCAGATTCTCCCTCCTTCATTGATTGTCTCTTCATTTGATCAGCAGCAGGAACATCTGAAAACACAAGCCGACTGATGATTGAAGGGTCATTTTGATTAAAAAAAGGAAAGTACAAATAATGAAAGGAGGGAACAAATCAGGAAAAAACCCTACACAACATTTTGATCACACATTCTTTCTTGGTTTTCAGTCTTATATATATATAACATATAATCATTATTAACATATCCTCGATTGAACAGATGACAATAAAAGGTAATGGTTTGATGAGAAACGGTTATCTCCACCAGAACACAACTGCTGCTGATTGTGAACCAAAATAAAGTTTGGTTTGCTTCTTAATGATGTTATCTGAATTAAATCTACAGTTTCACTTTAACAGCAATTTTTTTAAAGCAGCATGTGATCGATAAAACTTTTGCACAACGGTTGCACAAAAAATGTCACTGCTATAATAAACATGATAAACGTATTACTGTGATTTAAACATACACAATCTTGTTTTAAGACATTGCATGACTCACCACGGACAGTAACGCTGAAGGTCTTTTCAATGTTACGGCTGGTGATCTGTAGTTGGTAAACTCCAGCATCTGTGGTGTTGATGTTTGTGATCACCAGAGATCCATCTCTCAGAGTCAGTCCGTCTCTGAATCTCTGAGGACACTCTTCATCTGTACAGATCTTACTCTTATTTCCATTGATTTGAGCTATACGAATGTTTTTAAAATACCACGTGATTCTGTCTTGTTGGTTTGTGTCAACATCAGTGTGTAGAGTGACTGAATCTCCCTCCATCACTGACACTTCATCTGTACCGTCAACAGACACACCTGAAGAAGAAATGAACAGTTAATTATAACTTACATGTGGGATAGTGGGATGGAAATTAAAAGTGATGTGAAAATGTGTGTTTTATTCTGCAAATCATAATTATTATGAGTACTTATGTCTGTATTCAAATTGTAGTTTGAAGTCACAGCCTAAACTGGATTTTTTATTAATTTGATTAGTCCTCAAAAAACTTGTTGTAGTATAAAGTTATACTTATTTACTTAAGTACCTTGTAGTATCACCAGTATGGATACATTTAGAGATTGTCTGAATAAAAGCAGAAATATTTTTAGACATATATACATACATACATACATACATACACATATACAAACCCGATTCCAAAAAAGTTGGGACACTGAAAAAATTGTGAATAAAAACGGAATGCAATGAGGTGGAAGTTTCAAATTTCAATATTTTATTCAGAATACAACATAGAGGACATATAAAATGTTTAAACAGAGAAAATGTATAATTTTAAGGGAAAAATAAGTTGATTTTAAATTTCATGGCATCAACACATCTCAAAAAAGTTGGGACAAGGCCATGTTTACCACGGTGTGGCATCCCCTCTTCTTTTTATAACAGTCTGCAAACGTCTGGGGACTGAGGAGACAAGTTGCTCAAGTTTAGGAATAGGAATGTTGTCCCATTCTTGTCTAATACAGGCTTCTAGTTGCTCAACTGTCTTAGGTCTTCTTTGTCGCATCTTCCTCTTCATGATGCGCCAAATGTTTTCTATGGGTGAAAGATCTGGACTGCAGGCTGGCCATTTTAGTACCCGGATCCTTCTACGCAGCCATGATGTTGTAATTGATGCAGTATGTGGTCTGGCATTGTCATGTTGGAAAATGCAAGGTCTTCCCTGAAAGAGACGATGTCTGGATGGGAGCATATGTTGTTCTAGAACTTGGATATACCTTTCAGCATTGATATTGCCTTTCCAGATGTGTAAGCTGCCCATGCCACACGCACTCATGCAACCCCATACCATCAGAGATGCAGGCTTCTGAACTGAGCGCTGATAACAACTTGGGTTGTCCTTGTTCTCTTTAGTCCGGATGACATGGCGTCCCAGTTTTCCAAAAATAACTTCAAATTGTGATTCGTCTGACCACAGAACAGTTTTCCACTTTGCCACAGTCCATTTTAAATGAGCCTTGGCCCAGAGAAAACGCCTGCGCTTCTGGATCATGTTTAGATATGGCTTCTTTTTTGACCTATAGAGTTTTAGCCGGCAACGGCGAATGGCACGGTGGATTGTGTTCAGCGACAATGTTTTCTGGAAGTATTCCTGAGCCCATGTTGTGATTTCCATTACAGTAGCATTCCTGTATGTGATGCAGTGCCGTCTAAGGGCCCGAAGATCACGGGCATCCAGTATGGTTTTCCGGCCTTGACCCTTACGCACAGAGATTGTTCCAGATTCTCTGAATCTTTGGATGATATTATGCACTGTAGATGATGATAACTTCAAACTCTTTGCAATTTTTCTCTGAGAAACTCCTTTCTGATATTGCTCCACTATTTTTCACCTCAGCATTGGGGGAATTGGTGATCCTCTTCCCATCTTGACTTCTGAGAGTCACTGCCACTCTGAGAGGCTCTTTTTATACCCAATCATGTTGCCAATTGACCTAATAAGTTGCAAATTGGTCCTCCAGCTGTTCCTTATATGTACATTTAACTTTTCCGGCCTCTTATTGCTACCTGTCCCAACTTTTTTGGAATGTGTAGCTCTCATGAAATCCAAAATGAGCCAATATTTGGCATGACATTTCAAAATGTCTCACTTTCAACATTTGATATGTTATCTATATTCTATTGTGAATAAAATATAAGTTTATGAGATTTGTAAATTATTGCATTCCTTTTTTATTCACAATTTGTACAGTGTCCCATCTTTTTTGGAATCGGATTTGTATATATACATATATATACATATATACATACATACACATATATATATATATATATATATATATATATATATATACATATATACATATATACATACATACACACATATATATATACATATCTGCCATTTTATTGTGGCCAGCCTAAGGCACACCAGTTCAATAATCATGCTGTTTAATCAGCATCTTGATATGCCACACCTGTGAGGTAGAATGGATTATCTCGACAAAGGAGAAGTGCTCACTAACACAGCTTTAGACAGATTAGTGAACAATATTTGAGAGAAATAGGCCTTTTGTGTACATAGAAAAAGTCTTAGATCTTTGAGTTCAGCACATGAAAAATGGGGACAAAAACAAAAGTGTTGCGTTTATCATTTTGGTCAGTGTATATAGTGCACAGCATAAATGAGTACACCCTCTCTAAAGATGAGTACACCCTCTCAGCAATTACTCTTTACTTAGGTGACATGTTACTGAAACCACACCTTATTGGCGGCATTACGGAAATATCTCCACATCGTAACGTAGACATGTGGGGTTGTGTTTGAATCTTTTCAATGACGAGTATTACCTTTTATAAAGAATATCTCTTTGGGTTTGAGACTTTAGTCTTTGCAATTTTAGATCTCATCTATGCACAAACAGCTTGTAACACTTCAAAGAGAAAGGAAAACTTGAAATCGCATCATTTGACCCCTTTAAAATATTTGAATCCCTGTACAAAGTATTCCCTTCCTGAATAAAGGAAATTTCACATATAAAGCTAAATTTATAAGAACAGTCAATTATGTAAATGTTGTTTCCAGAAATGAATAATTAGCATTTATATTTTATCTGTATTAAAAACAATATATATATGTGTGTGTGTGTGTGTGTGTGTGTGTGTGTGTGTGTGTGTGTGTGTGTGTGTGTGTGTGTGTGTGTGTGTGTGTGTGTGTGTGTGTGTGTGTGTGTGTGTGGAAAAAAACTGGGAAAATAACTGTTACCGTTGGCCTTTGACTTAATGTAAGTTGCCTCTGGTTTTTTTTACTGTGTGTTTAAAACAAAACACAATCTTTGTTACAAAGGAAGCTAACATTAAAGGTGATCAGGTGGTTTTGGCTATGCATCATCATCAAATGGCTAAATTCACTTAACTCACCCAAGGTCTGCTCACTGTTCTGTATTTTGTCATGTATACATTAAAAGTTTGTAACTGTGCATCTCATTCAACCATTTAAAAAGTAATGTGATGGATATGACTTCAATCATGTATGATGTTATTTCCTCTAGCTGTTGTTCTTGTGCTGTTTTGTTGATGCTACAGTTCTAATTATTTTTTCAAATAATCAAGACACATTCAGATAAACATACAGTTAATTACATTTATAGTAAAAACTTTTTCTGCTCAATCTATTGGAAATAGTCTACAAATAATTTGCACTCTGAGTAAATTTGAAGCAAATTTGTATTATTAGTTTCTAAAACATTGCATCTGCAGAGTCCTGATTGAGTGTATTTTTTCCTTGCAGAAATCAAAGAAGGATGCTGTGTATCAAAATTTCCGCAAAAAACAATGATCCAATACTGTATCCACTGAAACTGATGCCAGAGTTCATAAGGGACAATACCTCACTTTTGGGTTTAGTCACATTTCAATCATGACAACTCTTGGAATAAATTTTACCAGCATTTATTTATAAGCATGGAATGTATGGACTTTGTCTTGGCGGACTAGATCTGGTCTGCTGCTGCTGCTGCTGAAGGAGTAAGGATACATCTGATATGCACATAAAACAGTGACTTTAATTCAGACTGCTGCAAGGAAAATAAGGAGAATTTCCCGAGCAGATCTAGACAGGTGGTGCTGGGGAAGGTGTAGGGTTAGCAAAAACCCATGGCACACTGCAATGAACTGATTCGATACAAGTCAGGAATAAAAAGGTTACATAGATAGAAAAAAAAAGATTGAATGAAGCAATCGGCTTTAAGTAAACCAATCAGCTGCTTGGAAGAGTTTCATGACAGGACTATATATGTATTCTCTGCCAGTATGTATGTTCTCTCTTCACTATTTGTATCACTTTTTTTGGTGTTATTGTGATGTCTGAATATTTGTTTTAATTTAGCGGTTCATCAGTAGCATAGCATCCAGAAACTCAACTAAAATTTTCTATTTTTAGTTTATCACATGGAAATTTACCTATATGTATTATTAAATATCAATCACACCAATTAGGTGTGCTGTCATGTCATTGTCTGTTATTTACTGTTCCCCCTCCGGGAACTCGAGCTGCGTCGTAAACGCTATGGGGAACGCCATCAGCGTTGTCCAGCTCTGAATCATATGTGTAATCAGTCAAAATTGATGGCCAGACATCAGGTGCGGGTGACGTCATGACCAGAATGCTTAAAAGCACGTGACGTGCAGCCGGCGTCAGCTTTTTGTCATTCAGCAAAGCTCTCTGTGTGTGTCAGTCACGTATATGTTCTGTGAGTCTCCTACTATCGTTTGTCAAAGAAAGATAGGAATTTTCGAAACATACGTTTGCACAAGCATGTTGTGAATGAGTAAAAACAAATAAGCTATAGAGAGAAACATATCTGGGGAGCGGAGCTAGGAGGAGCGCACACACAGCTCTCTTGAGAAAAAAAAGGAAGGGCTAAATAAACGTGTGCTCCCCGCTGCAATGCATTGTGCTCCCGCCGGGCACACTCCGAGGAGTGTGTCCGTGCCTATGATCTGGCGGTCCCGCTACTGCTGAGGCACCGCGGCAATTGAGATCACGGGGATCGCACATAGATCTGGCGGACAGGTTGGAGATGGGTTCGCCCTATTTCCACCTGTATTCCCCATATCTAGCGCTCTCTCGGGGCGGAAGCCTAAACTGTAGTTCTTCCCCCTTGAGTGAGAGTGCGCTAATCTGCAGCAGTTTCTCTCCAAGAGTTTCTCTCTTCTGAGTGGCTCGCGTGTTGCCGAGGCATTATGGTCATTCTCGGTTCATTTATGAATTTTTCACTTCAGACCGTGTTTACCTGTCTGGGTGTTTGACTACAAGAGCCTCTTGGGAGAAGAATAAAAAGAGTACTTCTCGAGTGAGAGCACAATGTTTACCTCTCTTCCTCCAAGGAGGTTGAGGTGGTCAGCTGGTTGAGGTGGTCAATCGTGTTCCAGCTCCTTATTCGGGGAATGTCACTTCTCGTACTCGCCAGAATCGGAGTCAGAGTGACGCTCCCGGGCCGAAGACGGATCTGCGAACCGATAGTCTTCGGCCAGAACGCCCTGATGCCAATGGTCCAGGGCCTTGAGGGCCAGCCCCTCTGGGGAGGAAGCGGTGTACACCGCATTACACGGTGCCCGTCTCTCCTCAGTGCCCTCAGGAGATCAGTCTGCTAACCCTGCCAGTGTTCCAGGGTGCAGCGGTCTCCAGCGAGCGCTTCTCTCAGTCTCTTCCGCACAGAAATGTAGCGGAGCTGGGAGGCTCGCCACCCCTTCGGGGGTCTCTAGAGCAGCTAGATCGGCCATCTCCTGCCGGTCCCCCACTTCAGGGCACCGAGCTAGCCGCTCTAAGTACACCAGAGACCAGTCTCGAGAGACTGGTTCCCTTAGTAGGCCACCCGGCGGCTTGGGAGCTCCTGCCAAGCGTGTCTCATTGGGATCTGCCTGAGCAGACTCTGGTTCCTTAGTCTTCCTAAGAGATGACGCGGGTCTGAGGACCGTCGTTTCCAATAGGAGGCTTCTGAGGTAGTCCTGATGCCACGGCCCAGGACTGGTGAGGGCAGGCCCCTCTGGGGAAGAGCGGGGTACACCGCATTGCACGGTGCCTGTCTCTCCTCGGTGCCCTCAGGAGACCAGTCTGCTAACCCTGCCAGTGTTCCAGGGTGCAGCGGTCTCCAGCGAGCGCTTCTCTCAGTCTCTTCCACACAGAAATGTAGCGGAGCTGGGAGGCTCGCCACCCCTTCGGGGGTCTCTAGAGCAGCTAGATCGGCCGTCTCCTGCCGGTCCCCCGCTTCAGGGCACCGAGCTAGCCGCTCTAAGTACACCAGAGACCAATCTCGAGAGTCTGGTTCCCTTAGTAGGCCACCCGGCGGCTTGGGAGCTCCTGCCAAGCGTGTCTCATTGGGATCTGCCTTAGCAGACTCTGGTTCCTTAGTCTTCCTAAGAGATGACGCGGGTCTGAGGACCGTCGTTTCCAATAGGAGGCTTCTGAGGTAGTCCTGATGCCACGGCCCAGGACTGGTGAGGGCAGGCCCCTCTGGGGAAGAGCGGGATACACCGCATTACACGGTGCCTGTCTCTCCTCGGTGCCCTCAGGAGATCAGTCTGCTAACCCTGCCAGTGTTCCAGGGCGCAGCCGTCTCCAGCAAGCGCTTCTCTCAGTCTCTTCCGCACAGAAATGTAGCGGAGCTGAGAGGCTCGACGCCCCTTTTGAGGGTCTCTAGAGCAGCTAGAGCGGCCGGCCCCTGCCGGTCCTCTGCTTCAGGGCACCGAGCTAGCAGCTCTAAGTACACCAGAGGCCAGTCTTGAGAGACTGGTTCCCTTAGTAGACTATTCGGCAGCATGGAAACTGCTGCCAAATGTGTCTCTATGGGTCACACACACTGTAGAACAAGGCTATGTGGCGCTCTGCCACAGCCTTTCAACGGGGTCACTCCCATGCTGGTGGGTCCCGAGCAGGCTCTGGTAATGGAACAAGAAGTGAGCACTCCCCTGAGGAAGGAGACCATCGAGGTGGTCCCTCCTCTAGACAAAGAGTCCGGGTTCTACAGCCGTACTTCATTGTTCCTGGGAAAGGGGTTGCGTCCTTCTTAGATCTAAGCTAACTGAACCGCTCAGTCACACGACTGAAGTTCAGAAAGCTCTCTTCAAGCACGTGTCTCACACCAGATCCGAGGACTGGTGGTCACGAGCGATCTAAAAGATGCATACTCCTTCCCCATCACAGGAAGTTCCTGAAATGTGCTTTGGGGGCAAAGCGTATTAATATCGGTGTGACGAGTGGGGCGGGGCCGAGAGCCGTGGGAACGGAGCGAGGCCGGTGGAGTAATTGGTAATGAACGACACCTGCACCACTCACCGGTCTCGAGTCCCACGGAGGAGCTTCGGAAGGGTTAAATGAGGAGTGACAACAGTGGAAGAGGAGAGAGGACCAGGCCTGGAATTTTAATTTGTGTTTTGTGTGCGGCAGTCGTCCGTGAGGGGCTGCCGCTTTTCATTTGTGTTTGTTTTTATTATTATTAAATGTGTTAAATGTTCGCCGGTTCCCGCCTCCTTCTTCCCGTATCTATCATCTTCGTTACAATGGGGTTCTTCCCTTCGTCGCAATATAGGAGCAGCCATCCTGTCGAGGCAGGCATCCAGCTCTGCTGGGGCTGGATGCTATGGTACAATCGTGGCTGAGGCTTCGTCTGTATGCCTTCCCCCGATCACTCAGCTCCTGGGAGTTCTAGAGAGAGTGCGCATGGATGGGGTCCTTCTATTGCAAAACCCCGTTCTGGCCGGGTCGAGTATAGTTCTCTGACCCGATTTCTCTCCTCGACGGCTCTCCATGGGGGATTCCCGTCAGGAGGGATCTCCTCTCACTGGCAGCGGGCATGATCTTTCACCCCCGCTCGGAGTTGTGGAAGCTGTGGGTGTGCCTCCCGAGGGGGCACAACTCATAGCCTCTGGTCTCTCAACTGAGGTTGCTGAGACCATCCTCCAATCTAGAGCTCCCTCAATAAGGAAACTGTACGCCCTGAAGTTGAGACTCAGGGTGCGGAGACCGCCTGCTTGATCCAGTTAACTGCCTGTTTGGTACAGTGCTGGAGTTCTCGCAGGCCCGTTTCTCCGCAGGGTTAGCCCACTCCACCCTGAAGGTCTACGTGGCGGCTATAGCGACCTACCACGCCCCTCTTGGTGGCCTTTCAGTAGGCAAAACTCTCTAGTTACACGTTTCCTCCGGTGGAGGCCAGGGAGCTTATGCTTAGTAGTAGATCTGGATGCTATCCTATGATCTCGAGTCCTCTGATCTCCCCTCGCCTTTGGGAGTCAAGGCTCACTCAACTTAAGGTATGGAGGCCTCCAAGGCCTTCTGGCAGGTGTACCTGTGCAGGACATCTGTGACGCTGGTGGGTGGTCTACGCCCCTAACTTTTCCAGGTTCTACGACCTGGCTCTGCGAGCCACTCCTGGCTCATCTATTCCCTTGCCATAGCTGTGCATTCCACACACTGAGCAGGGATTTGCAAGTATGGCGGCGTGGACATCTCGTTCCCCATAGCGTTTATGACGCAGCTCGAGTTCCCGGAGGGGAACGTCCCAGGTTACGTATGTAACCATGGTTCCCGAGGGAACGAGACACTGCGTCGCAGGGCCATACGTCTGGCATCCCTACTAGAGCTTTGCTTCATTCCTGGAAGCTGACGCCGGCTGCACGTCATGTGCTTTTAAGCATCCTGGTCATGACGTCACCCGCACCTGACGTCTGGCCATCAATTTTGACTGATTACACATATGATTCAGAGCTGGACAACGCTGATGGCGTTCCCCATAGCGTTTACGACGCAGCGTCTCGTTCCCTCGGGGAACCATGGTTACATACGTAACCTGGGATGTTCTTGTTTTATTCTTTAAAAAATTGTTTTTTACTGAATATCAAGTGCATTGCATATTGGATTACAGTATCACACACAATAAGCTCTGTTGGCTTCTTTGTTAAAAACGTAACACAAGCACAACATTGCTCACTAGTACTCTCTCTAAAAACAGCACAACTTCTACCCGATAATAATAAATATAGCCACGTTTATAGCTCTAGTCTAACCCAATACAATTTTATATTTAACCCAATCAAGTTGTTTAAAGTTAAAAAGGAAAGGGTAAATGTGCGTTATTCACTTTTTAATAATGTATTATGATTTGGGACACACTAATTCTAATTTTGAATACTATTTAGGATGGATAGCCTGTGGATTAGGATGCAGCAAATAACTGTATCACTGAGATAGTGGGACAAAAATATTTTCATAGACACCTGCTAAAAAATGGCCCATTCAAAAGGCTGGGAAAAATATTGCATTTATTTAATAATTTACAGTTTGACTCTCCTAGTTTGACTGTATGTGGTTTAGTGATGAGGTGCCATCCCTTCTTTCACTGTCAGGTGATGCATTGATGCAGACTAGCGGAGACGCCACAGCTACACGAATGCGTCCCAATGCAATTAGGCACTGCTATAAATGAGAGTATGTGCATTGTCAGAAGGAGCTAGTGAAGGTATTCACAATGTATTGCATTCTTGCAATGCAAATGGCCAGTCAATGATTTAGATCAGATTCCAGTTGGATACACATATAAATTATGTTTTATTAACAAGGTTCGGGAGGAGCACGATCAGATAATCAACCAATTTGGCACAGGTGTAACTCATTTACCATCCTAACTAGCACAATACGGGTATATATATGCAGCCTACTTACCTCTGTCCTACGACAGTTTTCCAGCATCCCTCCTTCACCCCAACTCCTGATCGATTTTCATCCCATATTAGGGATAGGGGGAGTTATTTGGGTTTGGGCTATATTCCGGGCTCGGAGCCTTCCCCCGGGGCAGCATGCCCAAATTATGCTTACTATTTGCTATCAGATTAGATGTAAGGATGAACTCGTGAATCGGATTTGGACTTACAGTGTGAGCATGGTCCACTAATGTCAACAATAGGCTTGATTTTAGAGGTTTTGTTGAATCTCAACTGTAGTAAGTTAATCACCAGTTTCATAGCAAAAACAGTGATCAGTGAGCAGAATTTAAGGTCGGATACCACTGAGGTTCTATTACACTTTCTTGCCCTGGTTCAATGCTTCTAGGTTAAAGTGTCTGAGTTGTGCATAAAAGCAGGAAGAAGCTCTTCACCTACAAACTTCATGCTCTAAATGCCAGTTCTCTCATGCACAAAATGTTTGTCCACCCAACAGAACAAACCGCGTTGCTGAAGAAAACCGACCACAACAACTTTCAGTTTGACTCAGAAGCTGAACTTACCATATGCAAGACTAGTAACATGAGATGCAGAAAGTTTGTAACTTTCTGAACTTTGCATTGCACAACAATTGACTAAACTGAATATCCAATCATTTCTAAAACACTAGAGTTGGCTAGATTAATATTCTTATTATTAGAGTAAAGTTCTTCTACTTTTATATATTTATCACGGTCAGACAGACTGTTGTAAAAAAAGTTAATGTTTTCCACCATTATGAACAGTTCATCTGAAAATGTATTTATATACAGTATGTACACTATATATATATATATATATATATATATGTATATATATATATATAATTATTATTTTATTGTTTTGAAGACGTTTAGAGCATGTGAACTGAGCGTCAAACTCTGTTGGGGGAGGATTCATCACCAGATCAACAGGTTGAGAGTCTTCAACAGACAGCAGCGGACATCAGATCAGACTTTTCACTGAACCCTGAAGAAAAATGCTCCACACACTTTTGTTCGGTTTGTGCTGGTTGAGTCTGATGGGTAAGTTATAAAAATATTTTTGCTGAGTATCTTTGGTCAGTTTCTAAGATTTACTTACTTTGAATTCAAATGTCTATTTTAATCATAATTTTAATTAGAAATTTCCAGGACTTTTAGTGTGACTGTAAATTGATCTTGATCAAAAAGCCAAAACCACTATTGAACTACTTTCAAATTCCAGGCGACTGTTGTTAAATAAAACTATCTTTATTTAAAACAATTAAATTGTTCTTGCCAGCAATTTCTCAAAAGTAATTAAAAAAATACTCCAGTGATAATCATGAATAAAAACAATAAATTATATAATTTCACACACTGATTATACACTAGATACATTTTTATGATATATAAAGATCAAATTATTAGTTCATGATTATGTCTTTTCATGTATTTCACCTTTCACTTTGCTTTTGTGTCTTTGCTGCTGCTCTGCATATTATTCGGTTCATATTTAAACAATTCAATCTACAGCTGATTTCAGGCTTTAGAAACCATCAGGAGATTGAATATGTTCCTGTTCATGTTTTTCAGGTGTGTTTGATGCTGAAACAAATGAAATACAGATGGTGTCAATGATGGAAGGACATTCTATTACTCTAAACAATAATGTCACTGAAATACAGGACAATTACCTCATAGTTTGGAAATTTGGAAAAGAAAATATTTTGACAACTACAATTAAAAGAAAGAAACAAATGTCTAGATATGATGTTACTGATGAGAGATTTAGAGACAGACTGAAGCTGGATCATCAAACTGGATCTCTGACCATCACAAACATCACAACTCAACACGCTGGACTCTATCAACTGGAGATAAGGGGAGCGAAACTGTCGTCAAAAACATTCAGTGTTTATGTCTATGGTGAGTAGAGATCATTTGTGATGACCCTTAAATATTCCTATTTGGTGAACTATTTACATGTTTGATAATTGTATATTTTGAGATCATATTTTGGGTTGTTGGTCTTGGGCTGAGTACTTAAGGAAATGTTGCAAAAGTATCGGGTCCTTCTGTTGCCGGAATGAGCCCGTGATGTGAAGTGTGTTCGCACACTTCATTCTATGTATTTTTCTGAAGTCAGGTATGCTTACTTTTAGATTCATCTTTGAGATTTTGATGTTTTATATATCTTTGAATTGGCTTTATAATTGGCAAAAATACATATTTACCTGACTGATAATAAATTGTTACATTTGATTTTATTCTGACTTACTCTGAAATAATTTTCTCAAGGAGATTAAGTGAAAGCATATGTTACCGCAAACATGCGTCCATGGTTAAGTACAGACAATATCTCAGGTTAGACGGAGCATGGGGCACATTAGGTGAGATTCTAGATTTCGGACTAACTGCTTGACTTTAGTTGTTATACAGTTACATTAACTATGGGGGCTAGACAAAATACTATTGGAGTACTAGCATGGTTCGGGCATATTTCATAGTATTAGCCATAACCTCTAGTTATTGTCTCAGCTTTATTCAAGTTGTTATAAATTTGGGGCTAGATAAAACATTATGGAAGTATTAATGTATTTCATAGCGCTAGCCATAACCTCTGATCTTGTTTGAGCTTTCACTAAGTTTTTATATAGGTGACTGCAGGGGGCTAAACAGAACCACTATTTAAAGAATGACAAGCATGAGGCGGTCTATTAAATAGTTAGCCATAACCTCTGACTAATGATCAGACTGGAGATTTTGTGATCGTGGGGTACATGTACATCGACTGATGTGATACACCCTGAGCGACATAGATTCATAATGATCGAGTAAATATAAATTAAAGAGTAAACTAGAATTATCAAATGTCTGAATAATACTAATTAGAGGCAAAGAAACAGCCAATTTGCCTTTCAACCTAAATTCGAGGTCATAATAAAATGGAGTAAGATTAGAAAATAAAATGGAGTCAGATTAGAATTGAACATAAATGTAATAACTTTGCGCGCTGAAAAGACCGAACACGCAAGAAACCTTCATCCTCCACCTTCTTTGGGCCAAGTGCGTGTACCTTACACTGTCATCACACTGTTGATTAGATTTATCCGTATTCCTTTTCATTCTCTTGATGTTCTGCAGCTCGACTGACTGTTCCTGTCATCAGCAGAAACTCTTTACAATGTTCTTCATCATCATCATCATCATCATCACAGCAGAATTGTTCATTGCTGTGTTCAGTGGTGAATGTGGGTCATGTGACTCTCTCCTGGTACAAAGGAAACAGTTTATTGTCCAGCATCAGTGTGTCTGATCTCAGCATCAGTCTCTCTCTACCTCTGGAGGTGGAATATCAGGATAACAACACCTACAGCTGTGTGCTCAACAATCCCATCAGCAACCAGACCACACATCTGGACATCACTCAACTCTGTCACACATGTTCAGGTACAGCAGCAGTTTTGTGATCTGATCTCTGTCTTTTGTAATCGTTCAGACACATTCACTTCTGCTTTTAACCTTACAGTACTGGACCCCGAGTCTCCTTCAGAACAAGACTCTCTTCTCAAAGTACTGACCTCAGCTGCGGCTGGATCTCTGTTGATTGTAGCTGCAGTCGTGATCTTCTGGACCTACAGGAAATATTCAAAAACTGATAGAGAAGGCAAATGTTACCTACTGTTTTTACTGTGATTGTTATAAAAATACTCTGAATGTTTTAATCAATTGATAGCAGTAGATATCTTATGTGTTTAAAGATTCATGCCTTTGCTGGTGTTCAAACAAACATTTCTATAAATGACAATGATTCATTTCTTGAGCATCAATGAAAATTAAGTCAAGAATATTGTTCTAAATGTAATTATCGCATACTCTGCTAAATACTTTTTATGTCAAATTCATAAATTATATTTTTTAAATTGTTATTTTTTAAATGTAATTTCTTTAAACAGTTCAGACTTGTGATGAAGAATTAACTTATGCAGAGACAACATTCTACAAAAGGAATTCACGCAAACTGGTAAGATTTTAAGTCTCTGTATTATTATTTTTTCGCATCAAGTCAGATTTAGCTCTGTGCACTTGTGTTTTAGTCTGTATAATGATCTGTCACATACATTAAACACAACAGCATCAGATATTTAAAGCCATGACATAATCTTATTTACCCCAAAATGGTTCATAAGATCACATCTCAAGGGTTCATATTACTATTATAAGCACCCTAAAAGTGTATTACTTAATTTCGATATTTGATATTAAAGAAAATGTGTTTACTTTTGAAAAATCTAAATGTTACTACTATGTTGAGTAACTAATTGATGGCCAACATAAAAGTTGGGCCCTAAAGCAAAACAACTGAGAACCCAATCTCAATCTGCTTCACATTACCTTAGCAGTAGCACCACCATATCACTGTTATTGGAGAAAAAATACGATTTCGTATTGAATTCCAATCAATTTTTAAGATGCCATATTTTAAATAATTTTATCAGAATTATATATTGTGCAATATGCGTTTGTACAGAAAGTTAAAGAGAAGGACCATGTGACGTATACAACGGTCAACATGAGAAAATTACCAGACTTCAGGCTTTGAAGTCCCAAATACTCCCTCAGATTCAGAGTCTATGGATGAGTTTTCAGATCGGTAAGAATCACCACCGTGATGCTAGCATCATACTAATATAATTAGCATGTTGCTAACATGTTTTTATCAAGATGCTTACATGATTAGCACATTTGAACACATTTCATGTCATACTGTCATATTTTTTATGTTCTCAATTTTTGTCCATCCATTGAAAGACTGTTTTCAAACTTATTTGATGTGTGAGAACAAACTTCACCGGTTTCTGTGCATCAAGCATGCAGATATGAGCTTGTGTTTACTATATTGTATGAGCTCTATGTATGTGCATTGATCAGTGTTTGTATATGAATAACGTTTAAATTAAATATGTTCATCATATAGTGATCATGTCTTTCAGAATACTTATATAAAACCGCTTGATTCATATGGATTACTTTTATGACTTTATATACTTCTTAAAGCTTGAAAATGTTCATTAAATGGATGAAAATGAAGATGATTGAAAGTCATATGGGTTGAAAGTCATGAGAGTAAATGACAGCATTTTAATTTTGGTGTCCAAAAAGGAATTGAGGACGTCTGCAAACCATAAATGTAAAATGTTTATCAAAACATGTCGAAGTGAACCCTGCTTCATTCTGTGAATGCGGTTTGGTAGACACATCTTCTGCATGAGAATGTGTCTGCTGCTGTATGTTTGTGTTTGATGTCTTTGTGTCTGAGGTGTCTACACTGTGACTGTGTCTATAGCATGTGGTTGTAGGGTGTTTTTCCATTTCTGCCCATGATTTTAACAGTTTGACACAGTTCTCTTCTGTACACAAAATGAAAAAGATTCTCTCCAATCAAGCATCATGTACTTTGTGTCTATGAATTTGATGTTCAAGGCCATGTGCATGTCATTACAGATCCATGACCTTATGACAAGCTCTGCTAACATCAAGAGTTGTTATTTTCTTTCCAGCTCTAGCAAAATAAAGTTATATTATTTATAACAATTCTTATTCTAACTATTCTTGATCTCACATATGTTTTAAATAAATATAATTTTAAATATTGTTTTTGTCTGTCAGTGTCTGGGAGTCATTTTAACCCTGTTGAAAAAAACAGTTATAATGGTACCATGCAGAAGTATGTTCAGCAGTTTTTAATGTCTTTAGTTTTGGGGAGTGGCTAACGAATTAAGGTCAAGGTTTCTTTATTTGTCACATAATAAATTATACAGGGTATAATTAGAAGTGAAATGTAATCGAATCAGGTCCACTCAGTGGACAGTGCCAAATAATAAAAATAAACAAGGTTCAAGGTTTCTTTATTTGTCACATGATAAATTATACAGGGTATAATCAAAAGTGAAATGTAGGTCAAATCAGGTCCGCTCAGTGGATAGTGCAAAGAATAAAAATAAATAAATAAATAAACAAATATTAAATTATATAAAAGTAACACCACACAAGAGTATATATATATATATATATATATATATATAGGTAAAAAAAGAAATAAGAAGTAAAATGTGCAATAGAATAAAGAAAAGTGCAAAAAAGTAAAACAGTAAGATGTGCAAAACAAATTGGATGTGCAAAAACATTATATGGGACTTAATAAATATTAGTATAAACAGGAGGGATGAGAGGGATGTGCAACGGGTTGTACTGGGTATGCACACATAGCGGCAATATGGATGATGAGAATATGAATGTTTTTGTTATTTTTTTTACAGATAATAATGAGTCTTGTGAAAGTTTATGGAACAGAGTTTGTGTTAAGGAGCCTGATGGCCTGAGGGAAGAAGCTCTTCCTCAGTCTCTCTGTCTTTGCCATCAAGCTCCTGTAGCGCCTGCCAGATGGCAGTAAACGGAAAAGATGGTTACCGGGGTGGTTTGAGTCTTTGGTGATTTTAGCAGCTCTGCTTCTGCAGCGTTTGAGGTAGAT
Organism: Schizopygopsis pylzovi; assembly: GCA_027422435.1. Lineage (NCBI taxonomy): Eukaryota > Metazoa > Chordata > Actinopteri > Cypriniformes > Cyprinidae > Schizopygopsis > Schizopygopsis pylzovi. Next base: position 7,747,699 of record CM049825.1, on the reverse strand, counting down.
GCCCTGCAGAGAGGGGAGTGTAGATCCTGAGATGCGCTCAGCTAAGCGCACGACTCTCTGTAGAGCTTTGCAGTCCTGGTTTGTGGCATTATTATACCACACTGAGATGCACTGAGTCAGAACACTTTCTATGGCCCCTGAATAGAAAGTTTTCAGGATAGCTGGAGAGACCCTGAATTTCCTCAGCTGTCGCAGATGGTACAGCCTTTGCCTGGCTTTCTTAACCTGAGTTTGAATGTGTGTAGTCCATGTCAGGTCCTCGGAGATGTTTACACCGAGGTACTTGAAGCTGCTCACCCTCTCCACAGGGGTCCCACTGATCATAAGAGGAGTGTAGGGCCGCTGCTGTCTCTTCCTGAAGTCCACGATCAGCTCTTTGGTTTTTCTCACGTTCAGAGAGAGGCAGTTGTCCTGGCACCATGATGTAAGTCTCTCCACCTCATCCAAGTATGCGGTCTCGTCATCGTTGTTAATGAGGCCCAGGACCACAGTATCATCAGCAAATTTAATGATAGATGTGGAGCTGTGAGAGGACACGCAGTCGTGGGTGTATAGAGAGTATAGCAGGGGGCTCAGGACACAGCCCTGTGGGGCTCCTATGTTCAGGGTGATTGAGTTGGAGGTGAACTGGCCGACTTTCACCACTTGTGGTCTGGCGGTGAGGAAATCTTGAATCCAGTCACAAAGTGAAGTGTTTAGGCCGAGGTCTGAGAGTTTAACAGCCAGCTTGGTGGGGACTATAGTATTGAAAGCGGAGCTATAGTCAATGAATAGCAGCCTGACATAGTTGCCATTTTTGCTGTCGATGTGGGTGAGGGAGGAGTGCAGTACCTGAGAGATGGCATCATCAGTAGACCTATTTGGCCGGTAGGCAAACTGAAGAGGGTCCAAAGTAGCAGGGATGGAGGAGCAAATGTGTTTCTTTAAAAGTCTCTCAAAAACCTTCATGACTGTCGATGTAAGGGCAACTGGACGATAGTCATTCAGGCAAGAGGGTTTACTGTTCTTGGGCACAGGGATAATGACAGATTTTTTAAAGGGGGTGGGGACCACAGAGGTAGCAAGGGACTCAATAAATATGGATGTAAACAAACCAGCAAGCTGATCAGCACAGGACCTCAGAACGCGGCCAGTAATCCCATCGGGTCCTGCTGCTTTTCTGATGTTCACTCTCCTTAGTTCCCTCCGAACATCATCCTCTGAAAGGGTGATAGCATAATCATTGCTGCTCTGTCTGCTGCTTCTTGACGCGCTGCTCGGCAGAATCGCGCCGCCATTGCATTCAAAGCGGCCGTAGAAGTTGTTTAGCTCTACGGCTAGCAACGGGTCTGCTCTCACCTCCACAGAGTTGTTGTTTCCAGAGGAACAGATGGTCTTTAGTCCCTGCCACATGCGTCGAGAGTCATTGAGCTGGAAATGTGACTCAATTCTCTCACTGTATCGGCGTTTAGCGGCTCTTACTGCACGACGGAGAGCATAACAAGATGACTTGTACTCACTCATGTTTCCTGACAGAATACCGGCATTGTATGCGGCAGTTCGATGGTTAACCGCGTCACAAATTGTTCTGTCCACCCACGGCTTCTGATTTGAGAAAGTCTTTATTGTAACCGTTTCAGTGGCCTGTTCGGTTAGTGTGTTTACGAAGCTTAATGCTACCTCCGTGAATTCGCTGACGTCAGATGAACTCGCCCGGAACATGTCCCAGTCGACGTCATCAAGAGACGCCTGTAGCGTAGCTTCAGAGTGGGGGGACCAGCGCGTCACTTCCCTCTCCACCGGGGGTTCTTGAAGGATCCGTTGTTTATAATCCGGTGTGAGGAAGATGGCGGCATGGTCTGATTTTCCAAACGCCGGCAGTGAGTGGGCTTTGTAGGCATTTTTGAATTGGGTGTAACAATGATCGAGTGTATTCAGTCCTCTGGTTGGACAGGATATGTGCTGATGAAAGTTAGGGATGACCTTTTTGAGGTTAGCCTTGTTAAAGTCCCCCGCTACGATACATGCAACGTCAGGATGTATGTTGATATATCCGCTGAGTTCATCGTGTAGTTTAGACAAAGCCAAGCTGCTATCTGCCTGTGGTGGTATATACACGGCAGTAACGACGGTTGATGAGAATTCCCGGGGCAGATAAAATGGGCGGCAGATAATGGAGAGGTGTTCTAGATGAGGCGAGCAGGAGCGCGACAGAATGGAGATGTTCCTGGGGTCACACCATTTCTTGTTAATGAAGAAACATTATATAAAGTAACAACACAAGAGCATATATATGGTAAAAAAAGAGAAATAAGAGTCAAATGTGCAATGAAATAAAAAGTGCAAAACAATACGATGTGCAAAAAACAATAAGATGTGCAAAAAAAAAACAGTGTACTGGGACTTAATAAATAGTAATGTGAATAAGAGGGATGTGCAGAGGGGTTAGTCAGGGTATTGTACATAAAGCAGCAATATTTGAGAATATGAGAATATTTACAGTTAACAATGAGTCTTGTAAGTGTTTATTAGACTGAGTTTGTGTTAAGGAGCCTGATGGCCTGAGGGAAGAAGCTCCTCCTCAGTCTCTCAGTTTTTGCCATCATGCTCCTGAAGCGCTTGCCAGATGGCAGTAAACAGAAATGATGGTTACCGGGGTGAGTTGAGTCTTTGATGATTTTAGCAGCTCTGCTTTTGCAGCGTTTGAGGTAGATGCCCTGCAGAGAGGGGAGAGCCGACCCTGAGATGCGCTCAAAAGGAGCAGTACTGCTTAATAATAATAATAATATAGTTTGCACCCATTATAAATGTGTTTATTGATTACTTGTATTAGCTGCTATGGGGGAGGTGTCTGAGGGAGTTAGTTGAAAGAGAGCTCATGGTCAGTTCAGACTGGAAGGGGAAAGAAACGTTGAAAAAGCCCTCTGAGAAAGAGAAGGATTGTTTTTGGGGAGATAGGACGCCTCCTGATATCCTTGTTCTAGGTTGTAAGTTCAGGAAATAAACTAAGAACGTTTGGCTGCTTGTTGAACCGGATCTCCGTCTCCTGCCTATTTATTCTGGGAAGTTACACGACGCTACAATATATATTATTACTTCATATTATAGTTTATTTCCCAATTTGACATTCAATATTTAATTGTAAATCAGAAATCCGCTAGACTTTACTTGCAGTATCCAGTACTGTAGGACAGAAAGACCAAATCATCCAAGTTCTTCTTTTTGCTCATCAAATAATTCTGATTGTATTAGGGTTATTAACGTTTACTACCGGTTATCTCCCATGGAATTTCTCTGTAAAGACAGCATCAAATATTTGTTATAAATCGCCTTACATTTCATTTAAAGCATGTGCACTACAAGCAGTGCATAAAATACCGCTGGAACGTCCTCTAGTGTCAAACCCAGGAACTGACAGATTATACAAATAAATATGTTTAAAGTTGAAAGTTAATTACACAATGCACAGAGACACAGTGATTAATAACTCAGAGTAAGTTCAGTTATTTCTGAATACAGACTCACAGATCCCAGCTGTTGAGTTAATCAAATGTTTGACATTTATTGCAGAAAACAAATATTTGTACAAAATTTATAAAAATGTACAAAATCAGATGATTCATGCATACCCACAAAAACAATTAAATTAAAACAATTAAAATGTGTCAGTGAGATAAACTAATCAGCCGCACTTCATAAAATATGACAAATATTTTGTTCGCAAAGTTTATATCATCAAAACTTTATAAAGGACACACACACGGTCCAAACAAAGACAACAATAACAACATACAAATACACACACAAGGACAGAATACACAATATCACATATTTACATGATTCCACATATTTGATAAAAGCCTGACTGAACTTAGTGCCAAGTTCGTCCGTGTTAAAATGATACACATACATCTGTGCATGAGATTACGCATCACAGCAGCGCAGGTTGGCACAGCAGCACTGATAAACGTTTGGCTTGCACTGCTCCATCGCAGCACCTTAAGCAGCAATCGCATACATCATTATAAGATACATTGAGTCTCTGCATGCTGTGCTTTCTATAATGCTGCCACAAATGAGCAGTAAACATAGGGTACAGTATTTAAGCACATACCAAACAAAAATATGTTATTGTTTCACTGTGATTCCTTTTCACATTTCAAAGATTAGCCCCCGGTTTCACAGACAAGGCTTAAGCCTAGTCCTAGACTAAAATGTAAGTCTGAGCTGTTTCAACTGAAAGAAACTTGCACTGACTGATCTTAAAATATATCAGTGCCTTTGTTTTGTCTCAAGATGCACAATTGTAATGTGTCTAAGGCATGTTTATAAAAATGTATTAAATTTCCTAATTGATCTATGACCTAATCCTGGCTTAGTCCAAGCCCTGTCTGTGAAACCGGGCCCGGTGTTTTCATCATTCAAACACAACCCACATAATATGCATAAAGGCATGGAACATAATAAACACTCTCAGTGCACTGTTTTTTTTTTTTATAAATAAATAACCCGGGTCTTGTAATTTTCAAAAAAATAAATTAAGGTGATAAATAAATAGTGTGTGCATTTGATTAAAGAAATTGTGGTTCAATGTTGTATAAAACAAAATAGAGAATTATTTGAGTATAATTATATTGACTATGGATTTTATATTTCAATAATTGTTTTTTTAATAAAACCAAGGGCTGGACAATAATTCAATATCTATACAGTATGTATCGCGATATATTTCTTTCAATAATGGTGATATGATTTTTAAACACATTACCAGTGTTTCCCATACATTGATTTATTACTTTATTGAATAAACATGAGCACTGCACATTTCAAAATCAAAACGCGGCGCGGGTGTTTTATATGAATGTATCTCTGAAGGGAACCGAATGTCTTCAGAAAAGTTTCGATGGCATTTGATTTTATCTGATGAAGTAGCGTTCATGCTTTGTGTACAGTCATTACCGGGGAAACCGGCAGAGAATAAGTTTACATTTTCAATAAGCCGTCTCCAGCAACATGTGTTTGTTGTTGTTTAATTTTGTTTTTTCTTTCTCTTTATCTTGGCTGAAGCATATTTGTTTCAATCTATAAGAATACTCAGCCTATACTACCAGCCAAAAGTCTGTGAACAGTAAGATTTTTTATGTTTTTTAAAGATTTCTCTTCTGTTCACCAAGCCTGCATTTATTTGATCCAAAGTACAGCAAAAACAGTAACATTTTGAAATATTTCAATTTTCTTTTTTAAACCGTCTGCTGGTTCTAACCAGTTTTTTTTACTTCACGCACTGAGTGACACTTTCTTGCTGTATTTTATAAAAAATAAATAAAGGTAGTTGTGGTATAAATAATATTACAAATTAAGCTACACACACAAACACACACTCTCTCTCTCTCTCCCCCCCCCCCCCTCTCTCATGTAAATAGTTTTCTAATCAGCAATAAATATAACAATTTCTGATCAACCCATAACAATTGCATGCTTCAAATAACATACCGGTTAAAGCCCCGTCCATTTCAAGACAACCCGACCCACTTCCAGGTTAAATCCCGCCCACTTCCGGGTTAGGCCCCGCCCAGTCCGAGTACAGATACTTCATATGGTTAACAGATACAGATAATGCTGTACTCGCTCATCCCTAGTGTACATGCTCTTTTCTGTTGCAGCTGTGCACCATCTGGGCGACATATACGCATGTAAACAGTCAGTGCTAGCAGCTGTAAGTGAAAGTCCCCAAACGGAACAAAATACCATTCGGAAATCTTACAATGCTATGTACATACCCAGTACAACCTATTTGCACATTCCTATTGCGCATCCGTGTTTATATTAATATTTATTAATCCACAGTATACTGTATTGCACATTTTATCTCATTGCACATTTTACTCCTTATTTTATTTTATTATTTGTTCCTATTTTCATTTTTATTCTCACCTATATTTATATATATATATTCTCTTGTGTTATGTTTCATTTTCATTTTTTTTGCACTGTCCATTGAGCGGACCTGTCCTGACTTACATTTCACTACTGATTATACCCTGTATGATTGTGTACGTGACGAATAATAAAGAACCTTGAACCCAAGGTTCAAGGTTTCTTTATTTGTCACATAATAGTTATACAGGGTATAATTAGAAGTGAAATGTAATCGAATCAGGTCCGCTCAGTGGACAGTGCAAAATAATAAGAATACAAATTATATAAAGTAACATAACACAAGGGCATACATATGGTAAGAAAAGGAGAAATAAGAGTAAAATGTGCAATGAAATAAAAAAAAGTGCAAAACAATAAGATGTGCAAAAAACAACAAGATGTGCAAAAGACAATAAGATGTGCAAAAGACAACAAGATGTGCAAAAAACAACAAGATGTGCAAAAAACAATAAGTGTGTACAGGGACTTAATAAATAGTAATGTGAATAAGAGGGATGTGCAGACGGGTTGTTCAGGGTATTGTACATAGAGCAGCAATGATGAGAATGTGAGAATATTTACAGTTAACAATGGGTCTTGTAAGTGTTTATGAGACTGAGTTTGAGTTTAGGAGCCTGATGGCCTGAGGGAAGAAGCTCTTCCTCAGTCTTTCAGTCTTTGCCATCATGCTCCTGAAGCGCCTGCCAGATGGCAGTAAACAGAAAAGATGGTTACCGGGGTGAGTTGAATCTTTGAGGATTTTAGCAGCTCTGCTTTTACAGCGTTTGATGTAGATGGCCTGCAGAGAGGGGAGAGCAGACCCTGAGATGCGCTCAGCTAAGCGCACGACTCTCTGTAGAGCTTTGCAGTCCTGGTTTGTGGCATTATTATACCACACTGAGATGCACTGAGTCAGAACACTTTCTATGGCCCCTGAGTAGAAAGTTTTCAGGATAGCTGGTGAGACCCTGAATTTCCTCAGCTGTCGCAGATGGTACAGTCTTTGCCTGGCTTTCTTAACCTGTGTTTGAATGTGTGTAGTCCAAGTCAGGTCCTCAGAGATGTTTACACCGAGGTACTTGAAGCTGCTCACCCTCTCCACAGGGGTCCCACTGATCATAAGAGGAGTGTGGGGCTGCTGCTGTCTCTTCCTGAAGTCCACGATCAGCTCCTTAGTTTTGCTCACGTTCAGAGAGAGACAGTTGTCCTGGCACCATGATGTAAGTCTCTCCACCTCATCCAAGTATGCGGCCTCGTCATCGTTGTTGATGAGGCCCAGAACCACAGTATCATCCGCAAATTTGACAATAGAGGTGGAGCTGTGAGAGGACACGCAGTCGTGGGTGTATAGAGAGTATAGCAGGGGGCTCAGGACACAGCCCTGTGGGGCTCCTATGTTCAGGGTGATGGAGTTGGAGGTGAACTGGCCGACTTTCACCACTTGTGGTCTGGCGGTGAGGAAATCTTGAATCCAGTCACAAAGTGAAGTGTTTAGGCCAAGGTCTGAGAGTTTAACAGCCAGCTTGGTGGGGACTATAGTGTTGAAAGCTGAGCTGTAGTCTATGAATAGCAGCCTGACATAGTTGCCATTTTTGCTGTCGATGTGGGTGAGGGAGGAGTGCAGTACCTGAGAGATGGCATCATCAGTAGACCTATTTGGCCGATAGGCAAACTGAAGAGGGTCCAAAGTAGCAGGGATGGAGGAGCAAATGTGTTTCTTTAAAAGTCTCTCAAAAACCTTCATGACCATCGATGTGAGGGCAACTGGACGATAGTCATTCAGGCAAGAGGGTTTTCTGTTCTTAGGCACAGGGATTATGACAGATTTTTTAAAGGAGGTGGGAACAACAGAGGTAGCAAGGGACTCATTAAATATGGAAGTAAACAAACCAGCAAGCTGATCAGCACAGGACCTCAGAACGCGGCCAGTAATCCCATCAGGTCCTGCTGCTTTTCTGACGTTCACTCTCTTTAGTTCCCTCCGAACGTCGTCCTCTGAAAAGGTGATTACATGATCATCGCTGCTCTGTCTGCTGCTTCCTGACGTGCTGATCGGCAGATTTGTGCCGCCATTGCAGTCAAAGCGACCGTAGAAGGTGTTTAGCTCTTCGGCCAGCAGCGGATCTGCTCTCACCTCTGCGGAGGATTTATTTCCAGAGGAACAGATGGTCTTCAGTCCCTGCCACATGCGTTGAGAGTCATTGAGGTGGAAATGTGACTCAATTTTCTCACTGTACCGGCGCTTAGCGGCTCGTATTGCACGCCGGAGAGCGTAGCACGATGTTTTGTACTCGCTCATGTTTCCTGACAACAGACCGGCATTGTATGCGGCAGTGCGATGGTTAACCGCATCACGGATTGATCTGTCCACCCACGGTTTCTGATTAGTAAATGTCCTTATTGTTACCGTTTCAGTGGCTTGCTCGGTTAGCGTGTTTAAGAAGCTTACTGCTACATCCGTGAATTCGCTGACGTCAGATGAACTCGCCCGGAACATGTCCCAGTCGACGTCATCAAGAGACGCCTGTAGCATAGCTTCAGAGTGGGAGGACCAGCGCGTCACTTCCCTCTCCACCGGCAGTTCGCGAGCGATCCTTTGTTTGTATTCCGGCGTGAGAAAGATGGCAACATGATCTGATTTGCCAAAAGCCGGCAGTGAGTGGGCTTTGTAGGCGTTATTGAGCGGAGTGTAGCAGTGATCCAGTGTATTCAGTCCTCTGGTTGGACAGGATATATGTTGATGAAAGTTCGGCAGGACTTTCTTGAGGTTGGCCTTGTTAAAGTCCCCAGCGATGATACAAGCAGCGTCGGGATGTTTGTTGATATATCCGCTGATTTCATCGTGGAGATTGGACAAAGCCACGCTAGTGTCTGCTTGTGGAGGAATATAAACGGCAGACACGAGGATCGATGTAAATTCCCGGGGCAGATAGAAGGGGCGGCAGATAATGGAGAGATGCTCCAGATGGGGCGAACAGGAACGCGACAGAATGGAGATATTCCTGGGGTCACACCATTTCTTGTTAATAAAGAAACACACTCCACCACCTTTGGTTTTCCCGGCCTCGGCTGTTCTGTCCATCCGTAAAACAGAGAAGTTATCAGACGGCGTTACAGCGGTGTCCGGGACCGTTGGCGTGAGCCACGTTTCGGTCAAACAAAAGATGTTGCAGTCCCTAATGTCTCATTGGAAACTAATCCTGGCTCTAAGATCGTCCATCTTATTCTCCAAGGATTGGACATTAGCGAGCAGAATACTTGGTAGAGGAGGGCTGTGAGCCCTTTTCCTCAGTCTGTTGCGTATTCCAGCACGTCTCCCGCGGTGTTTCCTTCGCCTCCTGCGGTTGTTCAGGTGGTCGTTGTACACGTTGTTCCGGAGTATCTCCAATGGCCACGCTGGATCCGTGGATAAAGTGTTCTGAATCAGGTTAGTGTAGCGTTGTCCAATGTCCAAAAGTGTTCTTCTGTCGTACATAATCATTGCAGACGATACACGTATCAAAAGAGAAGTAAAAAAATAAAAAATAGGTAAAGAAACACACATAAAAGCACAATTCTGAGCGGAGCTAATTCACAGGCGACTGAACTCAGCAGCGCCACCGGAAGAACCCAATGCAGTTCTAGAAACTTGTGTGTTGAGGTAAAATTTCACTTGGCATTGGTACCGACTCCTAAAATCTTGGTATGATGACACTATTTTCTGAGAAACAAGAGATGGTCTTACTATGAAGAGAGGATTGGAAATGACAAAATCTCTCTCGTTTCCCATCCTCTCTTCACTTCCCATGAACGTGTCAAAATAATTAGTAATGTTAAATCTCACTGGCAGCCACAGGCTCAATCTCCATGTGATTCGGGGACAAGTCATTGGTAGTGTTCGTCTCTAGAGCATCAGTGGAATGTCATTCTGATTAGGTGACAAATCATTAACACCATTCGCCTGTAAGAAAACAGATTCACAGTAGGTAAAAAAATATGAAAAGGACAAACGATTCAGCTTCATATAGGAAGTGTAATTACACTGTAATATACAGTTGTGGCCAAAAATATCGACACCCTTGCACTTAATATAAAATAACAAAATATAAAATAATAATATGATATTAATATAATTAAATAAACTATTGTAATTATATAATATAAAATAGAATCCACATCATTGTTTATTATAATGTAAAACAGTGAGTATAGTGCTCTCCTCATGTCCGTTATTATTGGTCTTTCAATGTAATGATTTCTGAGTCAAACCATAAAACACACAAACATGATGCCAACGTGTAGAGCTAATTCTGATTCGACAAACAGACTCAGTGCTCATAGTATCTTACCTGATCATCGTGCTGTGTCCTGATGTCTGTTTAAACAACAATAACAAACTCGATTAAACAAACATTACTTTGGTTAATTAGAGTAATCTTTAAAAAAACTAAATTACTTGTTAATTCAGCTGTATGTGTAATCAGAGCTGGGTAGCAATTTATTACATGTTATCTGTATTACATAATCAGATTCCAAAAAACAAGTACTTATAATTAGAGTATATTACATTTTATAATGCTCATAATCAGATTAACTTTTGTTACTTTTTGCCTTATATATACGCATTGCTCTGTTTACATCGGATTCATTATAACAACTAAAATGTACTTTAAATGTGCACCCAACACTAAGAAAATATATGTATTGGATCATGATGGAATGGATATTAAATTATCCAAATCTGGGGTGCAAAAAAATGCAAATACTCACCTTTCCTTGCTACTGGACAGTACTGTAAACAAAGAGTTACAGCCAGCAGCAGCAGCAGGACACAAAGAGCAGCAGCACATATTCCTGCTACAGCAGCCAAAGACAGACCTGAATCTGAAACAGCTAAAGAGAAACAGTCATTGTTACTAAAGAGCAATTCTTTTTACCAATGTGTTTTTCAAGGATTTACACTTTTCCTGCTTTAGTCATCAGCTGATATTGATTTAACTCATAAATGATGGGATCAGGTGGGGTTTGAAGAACAGCAGCTAAAACGCTCACATCATCAGCTGTCAGAAAAACTGATTCATTTTAATGTTAACATTAGTCTTCTGAAGAGCATGTATTGCTCGTGTCACTTGACATGAAGGTGATGATCTCAATTATAGCTTAATATTAGGGTTATTGCAAACAGGTGGAAATGTTCCAGTAAACTTCAGAAACATTCATTCAATTTTGGACACTTCCAGAAATGCTTGAAAGTATTCCAGAAATGTTCCACTCCATTTGATACTTAGTCAAAGCTTAATATTTCCAAAAAAAAAAAAAATAAAATACAGGTATATACACTGGGTTGATTTAAAAAAGAAAGAAAAAAAAGCTGAACTATTTAACATTTGCTTGAGGGAATTAAACTAAATGACACGCACCAGTGACGGTAACACTGAAGCTCCTAGTTATGCTGAAACTGCTGCTGATGATCTGTAGTTTATAATCTCCAGAGTCTGTGTTTGTGATGTTCATGATGGTCAGAGATCCAGTCTGATGATCCAGCTTCAGTCTGTCTCTGAACCTCTCGTCGCCATCTTTACACTGAACATCTGTACAGATCTTACTGGGTTCTCCAGTGATTTGAGCGATGCAGAGGTCATTGAAATGCCACGCCATCAGATCATTTGGGTTTTTGATTACACCAGGATTTAAAGCGACAGATTCTCCCTCGTTCACTGACTTTCTCTTCATTTCATCTCTTTCAGCAACAGGAACATCTGAAACACAATCCAACAGCTGATGAAGGATATTTATGGATATTCATGCTCTTTAAAAGCAACGCATCTCTGTTTTGTGCACATTTTATAAACTTATTTTACATCAAATTCTCATTCAAACAAACATCTCATAAAAACAGATGATAATATACAAAAAGGTTTTAAATCAAACTGAAATTTAATATTTTAAATGGATAAATGTATTAAATGACTCACAATGAACAGTAACACTGAAAGTCTTTTCACTGCTGAAACTGCTGCTGATGATCTGTAGTTGATAAAGTCCAGAGTCTGTGTTTGTGATGTTCATGATGGTCAGAGATCCGGTCTGATGATCCAGCTTCAGTCTATCCCTGAATCTCTCAGTACCTTCATTACACTGAACATCTGTACAGATAAAACTGAAATCTCCAGTGATTTGAGCGATTCTAGTGTCATTAAAATACCATTGTAAATCTTCTTGTTGCTGTGTTTCAACATTAGTGTGTAGGTCGACTGAATCTCCTTCCATCACAAATGCTGACAGTCCGTCAGCGCCAACACTAAAAGCACCTGGAGAAGAAATGAGTTCATTATAAACCAAACTAAATTATTCACCAGGAAAGTATAATGAAATAGGGACATCAATGAATGTTAATAAATCTTCAAACTGGTATATAAACATATAAATGTGCAGCAAACCGATGTTATACAACAACAATAAAACAGACCAAGAACAAATATGTATTAACAAAAACTAATAAGACGTCTTGGAGGCATGGCATATATTTATATCTTCAACCCTGTCCATGGGAACCCACTATTCTGCAAAGTTCGTGTGTAACCTGCTTCAGCACACCTGCCTGTGTATTTGATCGTGAGGAGTTTGATTGGCTGCTTCAGGTGTGTTTGATTAGGGTTAGATTCACTGGAAACATGCATGCTGAGGATAGATACTGCTGAAGGACTTCTGGACTCATTCTGAAGTATGAATGAACTTTAAGAGACAAGATAAGTCTCAAAGCAGAGTGACAGATTCTCCTCTCTTCTTTGAAGGTAATAATCATAGTTACCCCAAAGCGTGTTTTTCCTTTGCTGTCCCATACATCCACTGCTTTGCATTATTTTGAATAATCAGACAGTTATCGTTCACTGGTGTAGACACAGATATAGTTACTGTTGTATTTATAGTTCGCTCTTAGTGTGAACGACTAAGTTACCGCATCAAGCGAAATGTTTTTCTAACGTTACAGATCCTAAGATTTGTGAGTATGGCGGCATTTATTACATTAATAACGTTACATGAAAACAAACATCATTGATTTAACCTACACATTAAATCATCTGGCAAACAGTCTCATTGATGATCTTCAACAATTTAATATCAACATAATATCATGAACGTATTTGAGCATCAGTAACGTTAGCCTACGTTATTTGTACAAATTCACACAATATTTCCCATTACGAATATTATAAATAACTATATTCCATGAAAACACTTAAGACAATGGTGCTATTAAGTAACGTTAGGCCTACTTTTAAAACATAGTTACTTTTGGTTTATGTTCATTGATATTATCTATTTAGCAGAAGCGTTTATTCAAAGCGACTCAAATTACATTATACTCTGATCAGTTTATATAACGATTTAATAGATTTCAACATTTATGTAATGATTTAGTTGTTAATAGATTTCATGTAACGTTAACTTTAAAGCCCCTCAGAGTGAATAGAAACTGTCGCTTTGGATAAACGCTTCGTTTTGAGCTGACAAGAACAGAGAATAAAACATAAAATATCTTACCATGCGCGAGTACAAACAAGAACCCCGCAAGCTTCATTTTTGTATTATTATTATTTTTGACAAAATAATAATACATTTTAAATATCGGATTCTCATTCAAATTTCGCGCTGTCCTGTCCGCCGTCTTCTTCTGTGATGGCGGGTGGATATTATACTTCCGGTGCATGTTCCGCCTGCTGGGATGGAGTGCATTGACACTGAGGGAGAGAAAAACAATATATGTGTTCAGCACATATTCAGTCCGTCTGTTTATTAACTCTGTAGTTTTTAAATATTTAAACAGAATGATGTCGACGACTCTTGCATCTTTGTTTAACAAATGTTTCAGTGAAAGCGGATTAACTGAATAAAGAGCCTCTTTAAGTTGGAGTCATTCGTTATCATATAATTATTTACACCTTATTAGAACTTGCTCAGTTTTCAGGGCGATCACATCTGACAAAACATCTGGATTAATGTTTTATTTATGCCTATCTGATGCCCACACTATAGCGGCCGTGGTTTGTGGACTGAAACAAGTGTTTACATTTAGGAAAATGGTAATATAGTTTTACAGCACTTCACTGTTGAATACAAATGACCAATAAAAGCTGTTTGAACTAGAGGGTGACACGGGAGTGAATTCTCAAACCTCTCCCGTCCCACTCCCACAAAAATGTATCTCTTCCCGTCCCAATCCCACGAAAAAACTGGGGGAAAATCCCGTCCCGTCCACTCCCGGAAGAATGACTCCCATTCCCTCCCACTCCCGTGTTGTTGTTTTTTTTTTTGGTTTTTTTTGCCGAAATCTGTCAGTTACAGTAAAAATATAGTACAGATCACAGCGTGCCCACCTTATTAGTTGAATAAAAAAACAAAATGACGTTTTTTGTTATTATATTGAACTGAAAGCCATTTTATGCACAGTGTTGCACAGATTAAATTTCATGTAAATCATCCATGCTAACACACACGTCTTCTTTTTCTTTGTTTTATGTATTTATTTATTTGTTTAGACATTTCACTCGCTATAGATATATTTTTCAAGTTCACATGAGACCTAAAGCGCATCCTGTTTGCTTAAAAGCGCAACGTTTCGTTGTTATTCTGAGTGCACACAAATAAACGTAGAGTCTTTACAGATTCGAAAGATGTATTAGGCTACTTTTATCTGTATGACCAAAAATGACGGAGATTTTAAGAGCAAGTGATCGCACCGGAGCCTGTCCTGCAGCAAACGCGCTTCCACTCAAACACTTCAATAGCACACATTTCTCTAGATTAACATCATATTGAACGGCCATGTAAAGTTGCTACTACATACATCTTTCAGATGAAAAGCCATATTTGAGGTTGATGAATGATAGGTGAGCGTTTGGATGTCCTGCCCGATTGTATTACCACACAGACCAGCCGTTAACAATCTGTCCATCACGGACTGCGTCATTCACTTAACCAGCCACACCAACGCAAACAGGAGGAGAGCATAAAGAGACAGGGCAACTAGAATTGAGTTCAGAATTAAAATATACAGTTTATTTATATAAAAGGTATATTTGTGTGTAAAGTTGGGTATTATTACTATTCCCGGTCCCGCCCACTCCCGATTAAATATTTCCCTCTCCCGTCCCAATCACGTGATTCGTAGCGATTTTGTTTCCCATCCCGCGGGATTCCCGAAAAAATGTCAGCCTCTAGTTTGAACAGACAACTATTAATTATGCATATTAGAATCTGGACTTGATTGTTCCAGTACAATAATAATGGAATAGTTAAATATTTGAATGGCCAAACTGCATTACTATTGAATAATAGATAGAAACACATTAGATCAGGCATTTCAAATATAAAGCTGTGTTTATAAGAACAGACTATAATGTATATGTTGTTTCCAGAAATTAATAATTGGCATTTAAATATAACTATATAAAAACTTATATAATTGTTTAGTTTATTGGTTTTATAGCATATTTGAATTTGAATGTTGTGAAATAACAATATATATGTATATATAGTTATGCATTTTTACAGAAAATTAAAGAGGACCACGTAGAGTATGGAACTATCACCATGCGAAGAGGACTCAGCTTTAGCCCTTTCTATACACAGAAAAAAGATTGAATGAAGCAATCGGCTTTAAGTAAACCAATCAGCTGCTTGGAAGAGTTTCATGACAGGACTATATATGTATTCTCTGCCAGTATGTATGTTCTGTCTTCACTCTTTGTATCACATATTTTGGTGTTATTGTGATGTCTGAATATTTGTTTTAATTTAGCGGTTCATCAGTAGCATAGCATCCAGAAACTCAACTAAAATGTTCTATTTTTAGTTTATCACATGGAAATTTACCTATATGTATTATTAAATATTAATCACACCAATTAGGTGTGCTGTCATGTCATTGTCTGTTATTTACTGTTCTTGTTTTATTCTTTTTGTATTTATTTTTTTACTGAATATCAAGTGCATTGCATATTGGGTTACAGTATCACACACAATAAGCTCTGTTGGCTTCTTTGTTAAAAACGTAACACAAGCACAACATTGCTCACTAGTACTCTCTCTAAAAACAGCATAACTTCTACCCGATAATAATAAATATAGCCAAGTTTATAGCTCTAGTCTAACCCAATACAATTTTATATTTAACCTTAAGTTGTTTAAAGTTAAAAAGGCAAGGGTAAATGTGTGTGTTGTTCATTTTTTAATAATGTATTATGATTTGGGACACACTAATTCGAATTTTGAATACTATTTAGGATGGATATCCTGCGGATTAGGATGCAGCAAATAACTGTATCACTGGGATAGTGGGACAAAAATATTTTAATAGACACCTGCTAAAAAATGGCCCATTCAAAAGTGTAGTTAAATTTTCAAGTTGACTAGAAAAAATCTTACAAAATCGAGAATTGCTCAAATATAAGTGAAATTGCTAAACCTAAAATATCCTCCTGAGACGCCCCCCTCTAAAAAAAAAGTTTTCATGTCATTACATTGTTTAGACCATAAGAAAAAAAAAAATTTTCATTTATGAAAAACTCTCTATTTTATTCATAGAGGACACAAGGACTAAAATGCAATGGCATGAATAGACATCAAAACGGCAAAATCAATGGGAGTTTTTTTAAATCACCAAATACATTTTTTGGTTTCACTATGTTTTAAAATGTATAACAAAATTATTTGATATACCATTTTGTTTTATGCAATGTGTGTAAAAAATTCCATAAACTGGTTTCCCATTAAACACAGTGTACCTATACACTGTATCTAATTTGCTTATTAATGTGTTGCTGTTGGGACAGAATGTTGAAAAATTATTTTCATAATAGGAGTAATACATGGCCAGATTTTCATAATAATATATACTATTTCATAAGCAAACTGATATATAATTTATTTCCCTATTCAATTGTTGTCTCCCAAAATGCATAATAAACATGCTTTTAGTCCTGGTGTCCTCTACATTGAACATGAATGAAATGATGTCCTGTTTCATAACAGGAAGTCATATTTGAATTTGAAAACCCATAACATTTTCCTGAGATGTTGCTTTATGACAAACAATCTGAAAATGATTCAGATTTAAAAGACATTACAGAATATAATCATATTTCCATAAGGATGTACAATTTTTCACTAAATTAAATATAGCCATCTTTAAAGACGTATGAGAGTGTTTAAAAAATATTTAGTATCTCTATAAAGCCCTGAATGTGCTCTGTGCAGGACATCCAGGCTTATAACTGTGACATGTGAGGTCTCAGAGAAATACACTAAAATAGAATATCCACTACAGAGACACAAACTTCACAGCTGGGTCTCAGGAGGAGAAATAAAATAGCCTAATTTGATCCTACAGTGTTACTGCACATGCTTTTAGATCATTACAAACAATAATGCAAAATTATTATATTAGAATAGAAGATATGCCGTCTCTCGTATCACATCAATTATCAATAATTAAGTATGTGGTTTTGAAGAAGATCATTTTTTTATTTCTCTGTTTTGACCGTCTCATTTGGACTTGGACTTGACTTGGACTCGAACCTCTTTGGACTTGGACTTGTCTTGGACTCGACAAAGGTGGACTTGACTACAGCCCTATTCAAAAGGCTGGGAAAAATATTGCATTTATTTAATAATTTACAGTTTGACTCTCCTAGTTTGACTGTATGTGGTTTAGTGATGGGGTGCCATCCCTTCTTTCACTGTCAGGTGATGCATTGATGCAGACTAGCGGAGACGCCACAGCTACACGAATGCGTCCCAATGCAATTAGGCACTGCTATAAATGAGAGTATGTGCATTGTCAGAAGGAGCTAGTGAAGGTATTCACAATGTATTACATTCTTGCAATGCAAATGGCCAGTCAATCATTTAGATCATGTTGTGGCAATTTCTTTCATACAAACATCATCACTGAGTAAGAGACAACTCTTGAGTCCAAATTATAATAATAAAAGTAATTTATTCCCTTGCAAGAGAAGATCTCCTCGTCTCAAATAATACACATGAGCTAAGTCAGTGAGGGAAGACAGAGAGAGAGATAAGAGAAAGCAGCTGTCAGTCGGCTTTATAGTCCCCTCTCGTTCAAGGCTTTCCTTCTCTCCCTCCCTACAGGGAGAGATGTCAGTTCATTCACCTCTAAATGTGTTAAACAGGGAAAAGGCATGCAAATGCCCCCTGACCCCCAGGCTATAAGTCCGTAAATGCCCTCATGATGACCCTTTAACCATCTGCTTTTCCTTACCTCCTTCTTAGTAAATCACACAAAGAATGCTTTTCTAACTATGAGTAAAAGAACCATATACTGCATACATCTTGAATATATGTTCCACTAAAGAAAAAGGCATGACAAGGAAAATTTCCACCACATTCCTCCCTATTTATCATTCTCTGATAACTGATTAATCAAACATTGTAATAATAATAGTAAAAATAATAATAAATACAAGTTCAAGCCATTACATCACACTTATACTCTTCATCTCTGATTTTCACATAAATGATCACTCTTCTTGAACCTGTGAAGTAAGTTTTTTAAAATTGGAAAAATGCTTAGGCTGTTTTTGTTGGGTCAGACCCTAATATTTGCAAGCGTAGAAAACTTTATCCAATGGCCGGGCTAAACGGACAGGCATTGCTATCGCATTTTCAATTTAAATCGAACCCTCAGTCACCATATCGTAAACAAGAAAAAGTATAGTTCATAGTAGGAAATAAACATATCAATTTATCACTGTTGAAATATTAAAAGTAATATAAAATGTAAATATTAAAAGTAATATAAAAGTATGTAGAAAATCCCTCAGTTTCAACCCCTCTCCTTGTACGTCATCTCGTATACGGATAACTACTGCTTTTAACCTTCTTTACATATCAATCATTCTCAGGAAGAAAAATAAAAATAAAAAAACATCATAACTCAATTACTCCTTTCACTGTAACTTCCGCTACTTGCATCATCACCCTGTCGGTCATCAACATCATCATCATCATCCGGATAGACTGTCATTTTCACCAATTGAACAGACATTCCGACCTTAACCAGTCTTTGTACTAAGCTAGACACACATTGCATTATGCATGGTATGCATAGCAAAATTAGTACTACTATAACTATAATTGGCAACACAGTTTGAGCCAACCACATTCCCCAGCCCCCTTCGAGATTCATTATCCAGGTAAGCCATTGGTCGTTCGCTGGTTCAGGCTCCTGCACCGCCTTTCTCATGTGCTCAATCACATCAGTTATGTTGTCACTGTGATCTGGAATATTGAAACAACAAGATACTCCTAGCATTTTACAAACCCCTCCCTTTTCTGCGGTAAGTAAATCCAAGACTAAACGATTCTGAATAACTGCCTCTCTTAAATGTCTCATTTCATCATTTATCATCGATAAAGCATTTTCAATGGCATTTGCTATTGCCAATACAGTCCATGCTAACCCATTCACTTTATTTATCGTTACTGTTGTTCCCACCCCTAGGAAAAGTGTAGTATTATCAAGCAAATTGTTACTGACAACAAAGTCATTATACATGTGGTTTTATACAGGCCACACATTCCTGTTACTCTGAATGGGTGCCACGGTCTTGGACGCTCCGTTCTCTCAGTTACTCTTTATCAAAAGATGCTGTTATGACCAAAGAATGTGAGAAAGTGCTGTTTTCGAAACACTAAGAGTCTTATCTGTTCTGTTGATTACAGTGTCCACCCAGATGCCGTTTGCGCAATCAAAGTCGTCTCCTCCTTGCTGCTGATATTTTTTCAAACTGGGTCTTAGCGTTTACTGACACTCCCGTTGAACCTCCTCCAGCAATTGCTCCGCCTCCGCAATGGGCGGCACCCTCCTGCAATGGTTTACGTGCACCCACGTAGCCCTCTCTGCGACCTTCACTGCCGTGTGCGTCACCAGAAGCACCTGGAAAGGCTCTAGCCACCTTTTTGATCTCCAGCTCTTTCTCCTGTGATCACGAATCCCCACGAAATCGCCAGGTCTGACCTCGTGCAGGAATGTCTCAGCAACCTTCCCCTGGGCAGCTTTTACCTGCACAGAAATATTTGACAACAGACAAGACATTTCTTTGCAGTAATTCAACATGTCATTTTCACACACATCCGTTGATGGCAGCCTTTGTTTACCCCCCTCTATGCCCATGAATGGTGGCCTGCCAAACAAAATTTCAAATGGGCTCAGGTTTGGTTTTACTCTTTTTCTCATTCTCATGTACATCAGTACAATTGGAAGAGCTTTAAGCCAAGTCAGACCCGTCTCTTCACAGCATTTCGCCAATTTGTTCTTAATTGTCTGGTTCTGCCTCTCTACTGCCCCACCTGACGAGGGCGCGTAGCTGCAGTGAGTTCTCATGTCAATTCCCAAGAACTGACCCACCTGCTTTATCGCATCATTGACAAAGTGTCTGCCATTATCAGAACTGATTTTTCTGGGAATTCCCCATCTCGGAACGATCTCGGTTAACAGGGCCTTTGCCACTGCCGCCGAATCTTGTTTCGAGGTTGGGAAGGCCTCAACCCATTTTGACCACATGTCAACCATCACCAGACAGTGTTTCTGTTTCCCACAAGGGGTCAATTCGATGAAATCCATCATTAGATATTCAAATGGACCTGCTGGTGCTGGTTGAGATGCCAAGGTTGTTTTTATCCCTCTAGCCACATTGTGTGTGTTACACGTAACACATCTTTTGCAAAAATTTTCAGCAACCACTGTAAACCCTTTTGTAAACCATAATTCCCTCATCTGCATTATCATACCCGCTTTTGACACATGATCCAACCCATGTGTCAACTTAGCATAATGCTGAAAGAAGTGTTTGGGCAAACAAGGAATGTCATCAACACTCATCCATACACCCCCCCGGAGGCTGCAGCCAGACGACCTCCATCGTTGTTTTTCCGCTCCTGTGGAAAAAGACTGCATACTCTGTAAACAAGGGGAAATATCAGGGTTAGTCACAGATACCAAAGCACAAGTTGTTTCTTTTGTCTCCTGTGCTGCCGCGGCCTTCGCTGCCGCGTCTGCTCTCGCGTTTCCTGTGGAGATAAAACTTTTATCGTTAGTGTGCGCTGCGCATTTACAGATTGCGACCTTGTCTGGTAAAAGAATGGCCTCCAAAAGCTTAGCCACCAGAGCTGCGTTTAATATCGGATGTCCATCCGACTTCAAAAAATTTCGGTGCTTCCAAAGCGCCCCAAAGTCGTGAGTGACCCCAAAAGCATAACGCGAGTCTGTGTAAATTGTCACACACTTGTCTGCCATAAGATTACACGCCTCTGTCAGAGCAACCAATTCGGCTGCCTGAGCCGAATAATTTGATGGCAATTTGCCAGACTTTACGACTTCAAATTCAGTGGTCACCGCGAAACCAACCTTATTCAAGCCTGTTTGTGGATCTTTGGACGCCGACCCATCCACAAAGAGGACATTGTCACAGTTCTCTAAAGGTGTGTCCAACAGGTCTGGACGTGGTGTACACACCTGTTCCAGCACTGATAGACAACAATGGTGTTCCTGTCCATCCTCCTCCGTCGGGAGGAGTGTGGCAGGATTCAAAGTTGTGCATCTTTTCACTGTTACATTTGGCATGTCAAGTAAAATCGTGTGATACCTCAGCCATCGGGCTGTTGATAAATGTGATGTTCTTTGCTCTTGCAAAATCATGGAGACCGCGTGTGGGACCATCAAAGTCAAATCAGAATACCCCACAAATTCCCTTGAAGCCAGCACAGCCAGCTCTGCAGCTGCCACAGCTCTCAGGCAGTGTGGCAAGCCTGCTGCAACTGCATCAAGCTTCGTTGAAAAATATGCGACTGGTCGTAATCTGTCCCCATGGGTTTGCAAAAGCACTGAACTCATAAATCCATGTTTTTCATCTACCATTTGGGTGAAAGGCTTTTCAAGCACAGGCAGGCCCAACGTTGGGGCCTGAGCCAGCTGCAGTTTCATATGTGCAAACGCATCCTGTGCTTCTGTGGACCAATTAATCTTGTCACATGACCTCAGCCCTTTCCCTGTTGTCAGGGCTCTCAAGGGCTTTTCAAGATGTGCATAATTTGGAATAAACGTTCGACAATATGCACACATTCCCAAGAATGATAATAATTGTCGTTTTGTTATGGGTTTCGGTACCTCTTTGATAGCTTTTATCCGCTTTTCAGAGATTGCTTTACTGTTTGGTGTTATTGTGTGACCCAAAAATGTTATCTCCTGTCTCACGAACTGAAGCTTTGTCAGGCTGACCTTGTGACCCTCCCGCGCCAGGTGGTGCAGGAGAGTTACAGTGTCAGCCACGCACGTAACCTCATCTCGTGCACAAATCAATAAGTCATCGACATATTGCAATAGCGCTGTTCCGCTCGATAGAGTTAATGGTTCAAGGCTCCGTCTGAGCGCTTCATTGTAAATCGTCGGAGACTCACAATAGCCCTGACACAACCTGGTAAACGTGTACCCTTTGTTGTCAAAATCAAACGCGAACCAAAACATACACTGATTCAAATACCGCTCTATGCAATGAAGACATGCTTGCAAATCCTTTATGTGTGTGTTGAAGTTTTGAATAAGGCTATCTGCAATGAAGACATGCTTGCAAACCGTTAAATGTGTGACTGTTGAAGTTTTGAATAATGTTAGTTGACTGATGAATGTCTGAGAATGTACAAAAGTTTAGGGTTTTTAAGGCTACAGAGATATCCCATGTTAGTTGACGGGACAATGATAGACTTTATGGTTGATTGTGAACCAAGAATGACGGATTTAGTGTTTGAAAGCACTTGAAGTCAGGGCATAGAATATCAGAAAACTGGGCTGTGCCGTTGAAATGTGAGACGGAGGGGGGGCAGGGCATTGAAACATGCGTTGTTGTACTCTGAAACCTGTCCGGTTCCGTTAATGGCTGAGGTATCATAATGTGTAAATTAAATCTGAAACTCACTGCTGGGCCGTTTGGCATACAGATTGAAGAGGAACAGCAGATGATTTGTGCAAAATTTGAGCCACAATGGGCTTACGAGTGGCAGACAAAAGATTCTGATTGGGCACGAATGATTTTGACACTGGCAAAAGATCGTACAGTGTCCACAAACATAGAAAGTATGAGGCCTGACAGATTACACTGTACATCATATGTTGTGGGTGAGCGTGAACCAGAATATGAGGAAGAATGGTTTAATGGGGCAGAAAATGAGACAATAAGGTTTAATAAGATTTTCTGGACTGAAAATGTGTGTGCGCTTTCGGCATGCCTGTCAGAAAAACAAATTCAGCTATATTTGATAACAGGCCAGTCTGCGCCTCACTTATCAGTAATCAAGGCCACCGAACAGAAATGGGAAGAAATAGGCCTGTTTGTGAGAAAATGTCTTTCTGCCACAGATTGGATTGAAAAACCAAACGGGCAGAAACACAGTAGAAATGCAGGTGTTTTTATGGAGGAATGTGAGTTTGATGTTGCCGTACAGAGAACTGTGACTGCTATTGTCAAGAATGCAGTGGAGAAACATGAGCACGGATCTATTTCTGCCACAGACATTCATCCTGTCCTGGCAGAAATACCTCCAAAATTGTGGGCAAAACACAAATATGATGTTGGGTTGATTAAAGGTTGTGAACCAGTTGTAATCACTCCAAAGTCTGATTACAGGCCATGTCAATCGCAATATCCCCTGAAGAAGGAGGCATTGAGAGGGATACAGCCGGTTTTTGAGTCTCTCCTGAAGGAGAGAGTAATAATTCCCTGTCATGATGCTTGATTAATTTTTCAATATCTTGCATACATTTCTGACCATAATGTTTTTTCATTTGGTAGTACACCGGTGTATCATATTTCACAAACTTGCTCTGAGATATCCCCATACTGGCTGCTGTTTTCTGCTCCTGTGGGTTTACTCACGCGCATCTCTTTTAATCTGCTAGACGTCTCCAGCAGATCCGATTTTCTCTTATCCCGCAATCGGATCGGGTTGCACTAGTAGTGCCCTCTTAATTGTGATTTATCAAAATCTTTCGATTTTTCCTAACCCCAATTAACCTCGGTACCTGTTTGAAACCCTCTTGATCCTTACAGATCTCAAATTAATCTCAGGTTACCTAATCTGAATGTTGCTCAGATTACTCTACCACAGAAACAAATCTCAGCCAATATGGTTCAATTTCACTCTTTAAACTGAATTTCACCCTAATTAAATTGAATTTAATTGTTTCTTACCAGAGATGTCGTTTTGTGCCACCTGGGTTCTTTTTGATTCCAGTGGTCGATCCCTCCGGCCCCAACAGCGGAACGGTCCCTCGTCTCTGAATCTTTTTTGCGAGGTAGGGTTGGAACTTTTCAGCTCCAAGGTGGCCTGCCTCCGTCCGCTGTCAGGTCCAGAAGTCACGTCCAAGGAATCCCACTTCTGACACCAAACTGTTGTGGCAATTTCTTTCATACAAACATCATCACTGAGTAAGAGACAACTCTTGAGTCCAAATTATAATAATAAAAGTAATTTATTCCCTTGCAAGAGAAGATCTCCTCGTCTCAAATAATACACATGAGCTAAGTCAGTGAGGGAAGACAGAGAGAGAGATAAGAGAAAGCAGCTGTCAGTCGGCTTTATAGTCCCCTCTCGTTCAAGGCTTTCCTTCTCTCCCTCCCTACAGGGAGAGATGTCAGTTCATTCACCTCTAAATGTGTTAAACAGGGAAAAGGCATGCAAATGCCCCCCTGACCCCCAGGCTATAAGTCCGTAAATGCCCTCATGATGACCCTTTAACCATCTGCTTTTCCTTACCTCCTTCTTAGTAAATCACACAAAGAATGCTTTTCTAACTATGAGTAAAAGAACCATATACTGCATACATCTTGAATATATGTTCCACTAAAGAAAAAGGCATGACAAGGAAAATTTCCACCACAATCAGATTCCAGTTGGATACACATATAAATTATGTTTTATTAACAAGGTTCGGGAGGAGCACGATCAGATAATCAACCAATTTGGCACAGGTGTAACTCGTTTACCATCCTAACTAGCACAATACGGGTATATATATATATATATATACAGCCTACTTACCTCTGTCCTTCAACAGTTTTCCAGCATCCCTCCTTCACCCCAACTCCTGATCTATTTTCATCCCATATTAGGGATAGGGGGAGTTCTTTGGGTTTGGGCTATATTCCGGGCTCGGAGCCTTCCCCCGGGGCAGCATGCCCAAATTATGCTTACTATTTGCTATCAGATTAGATGTAAGGATGAACTCGTGAATCGGATTTGGACTTACAGTGTGAGCATGGCCCACTAATGTCAACAATAGGCTTGATTTTAGAGGTTTTGTCGAATCTCAACTGTAGTAAGTTAATCACCAGTTTCATAGCAAAAACAGTGATCAGTAAGCAGAATTTAAGGTTGGACACCACTGAGGTTCTATTACACTTTCTTGCCCTGGTTCAATGCTTCTAGGTTAAAGTGTCTGAGTTGTGCATAAAAGCAGGAAGAAGCTCTTCACCTACAAACTTCATGCTCTAAATGCCAGTTCTCTCATGCACAAGATGTTTGTCCACCCAACAGAACAAACCACGTTGCTGAATAAAACCGACCACAACAGCTTTCAGTTTGACTCAGAAGCTGAACTTACCATATGCAAGACTAGTAACATGAGATGCAGACAGTTTGTAACTTTCTGAACTTTGCATTTCCATGCACAACAATTGACTAAACTGAATATCCAATCATTTTTAAAAAATTAGAGTTGGCTAGATTAATATTCTTATTATTAGAGTAAAGTTCTTCTACTTTTATATATTTATCACAGTCAGACAGACTGTTGTAAAAAAAGTTAATGTCTTCCACCATTATGACATGAAAATGTATTTATATACAGTATGTACACTATTTATATATATATAATTATTATTTTATTGTTTTGAAGACGTTTAGAGCATGTAAACTGAGCGTCAAACTCTGTTGGGGGAGGATTCATCACCAGATCAACAGGTTGAGAGTTTTCAACAGACAGCAGCGGACATCAGACCAGACTTTTCACTGAACCCTGAAGAAAAATGCTCCACACACTTGTGTTCGGTTTGTGCTGGTTGAGTCTGATGGGTAAGTTATACAAATATTTTTGGTCAGTTTCTAAGATTTACTTACTTTGAATTCAAATGTCTATTTTAATCAGAATTTTAATTTGAAATTTCCAGGACTTTTAGTGTGACTGTAAATTTATCTTGATCAAAAAGCCAAAACCACTATTGAACTACTTTCAAATTCCAGGCGACTGTTGTTAAATAAAACTATCTTTATTTAAAAATAAATTTAATTGTTCTTGCCAGCAATTTCTCAAAAGTAATTTTAAAAATACTCCAGTGGTAATCATAAATAAAAACAATAAATTATATAATTTCACACACTGATTATACACTAGATACATGTATGATATATAAAGATCAAATTATTAGTTCATGATTATGTATTTCACCTTTCACTTTGCTTTTGTGTCTTTGCTGCTGTTATCCGGTTCATATTTAAACAATTCAATCTACAGCTGATTTCAGGCTTTAGAAACCATCAGGAGATTTAATATGTTCCTGTTCATGTTCTTCAGGTGTGTTTGGTGCTGAAACAAATGAAATACAGACGGTGTCAATGATGGAAGGACATTCTATTACTCTAAAAACTAATGTTACTGAAATACAGGAAACTGACACCATAGTGTGGAAATTTGGAAGAGAAAATGTTTTGATAACTACAATGAAAAGAAAGAAACAAATCTCTAGATATGATGTTACTGATGAGAGATTTAGAGACAGACTGAAGCTGGACGATCAAACTGGATCTCTGACCATCACAAACATCACAACTCAACACGCTGGACTCTATCGACTGGAGATAAGGGGAGCGAAACTGTCGTCAAAAACATTCAGTGTTTCTGTTTATGGTGAGTAGAGATCATTTGTGATGACCCTTAAATATTCCCGTTTTGTTAACTATTTACATGTTTGATAATTGTATATTTTGATATCACAGACACACTCTCTAACTGTTGTCAGGATGAAATAACCTCAGATACTCAGACACCCATCATTCCTTCTACTCGGTCTGCTCAAAATGATCAATAGTAGATTATAATGTTCTACATGAATGCAAGTGATATTTACAGTCATGTTTGGTATCATTTGAATTGTCTCAGGGCGACTGGTACAATGAGCTCATTCTTACAACAAGTAAACTAAAAGTTAATACAGATCCTAAGAGTTTAGAGATATTTTGCACACTGTAGACGGCGGGCAGTTCCCAGAGTCTCTCATGCAAATTACCTTCTGTCCCAAAAGGTGATAATTCTACTTGATCAATGCAAATTCTAATTGTTAGCTCCTGTCTCCATTATGGGGGGGGGATGTTGTTGGTCTTGGGCTGAATACTTAAGGAAATGTTGCAAAAGTATCGGGTCCTTCTGTTGCCGGAATGAGCCCGTGATGTGAAGTGTGTTCGCACACTTTATTCTATGTATTTTTCTGAAGTCAGGTATGCTTACTTTTAGATTCATCTTTGGGATTTTGATGTTTTATATATCTTTGAATTGGCTTTATAATTGAAATGAAAAATATATATTTACCTGACTGATAATAAATTGTTACATTTGATTTTATTCTGACTTACTCTGAAATAATTTTCTCAAGGAGATTAAGTGAAAGCATATGTTACCGCAAACATGCGTCCATGGTTAAATACAGACAATATCTCAGGTTAGACGGAGCATGGAGCACATTAGGTGAGATTCTAGATTTCAGACTAACTGCTTGACTTTAGTTGTTATGCAGTTACATTAACTATGGGGGCTAGACAAAATACTATTGGAGTACTAGCATGGTTCGGGCATATTTCATAGTATTAGCCATAACCTCTAGTTATTGTCTCAGCTTTATTCAAGTTGTTATAAATTTGGGGCTAGATAAAACATTATGGAAGTATTAGTGTATTTAATAGCGCTAGCCATAACCTCTGATCTTGTTTGAGTTTTCACTAAGTTTTTATATAGGTGACTGCAGGGGGCTAAACAGAACCACTATTTAAAGAATGACAAGCAT
This sequence comes from Schizopygopsis pylzovi, assembly GCA_027422435.1. Classification (NCBI taxonomy): domain Eukaryota; kingdom Metazoa; phylum Chordata; class Actinopteri; order Cypriniformes; family Cyprinidae; genus Schizopygopsis; species Schizopygopsis pylzovi. The sequence goes on along the minus strand of CM049825.1, from coordinate 7,719,692 downwards.
GAGGCGGTCTATTAAATAGTTAACCATAACCTCTGACTAATGATCAGACTGGAGATTTTGTGATCGTGGGGTACATGTACATCGACTGGTGTGATACACCCTGAGCGACATAGATTCCTAATGATCGAGTAAATATAAATTAAAGAGTAAACTAGAATTATCAAATGTCTGAATAATACTAATTAGAGGCAAAGAAACAGCCAATTTGCCTTTCAACCTAAATTCGAGGTCATAATAAAATGGAGTCAGATTAGAATTGAACATAAATGTGATAACTTTGCGCGCTGAAAAGACCGAACACGCAAGAAACCTTCATCCTCCACCTTCTTTGGGCCAAGTGCGTGGACCTTACACTGTCATCACACTGTTGATTAGATTTATCCGTATTCCTTTTAATTCTCTTGATGTTCTGCAGCTCGACTGACTGTTCCTGTCATCAGCAGAAACTCTTTACAATGTTCTTCATCATCACCATCATCATCATCTTCATCATCATCATCATCATCACAGCAGAATTGTTCATTGTTGTGTTCAGTGTTGAATGTGAGTCATGTGACTCTCTCCTGGTACAAAGGAAACAGTTTATTGTCCAGCATCAGTGTGTCTGATCTCAGCATCAGTCTCTCTCTACCTCTGGAGGTGGAATATCAGGATAACAACACCTACAGCTGTGTGCTCAACAATCCCATCAACAACCAGACCACACATCTGGACATCAGTCAACTCTGTAACACATGTGCAGGTACAGCAGCAGTTTTGTGATCTGATCTCTGTATTTTGTAATAGTTCAGACACATTCACTTCTGCTTTTAACCTAACAGTACTGGACCCCGAGTCTCCTTCAGAACAAGACTCTCTTCTAAAAGAACTGACCTCAGCTGCGGCTGCTGCTGGATCTCTGTTGATTGTAGCTGCAGTCGTGATCTTCTGGACCTACAGGAAATATTCAAAAACTGATAGAGAAGGCAAATGTTACCTACTGTTTTTACTGTCATTGTTATAAAAATACTCTGAATGTTTTAATCAATTGATAGCAGTAGATATCTTATGTGTTTAAAGATTCATGCCTTTGCTGGTGTTCAAACAAACATTTATATATATGACAATGATTCATTTCTTGAGCATCAATGAAAATTAAGTCAAGAATATTGTTCTAAATGTAATTATTGCATACTCTGCTAAATACGTTTTATGTCAAATTCATAAATGATATTTTTAAAATTGCAGAATTAAATATTTTGAATACATTTTTTTAAACAGTTCAGACTTGTGATGAAGAATTAACTTATGCAGAGACAACATTCTACAAAAGGAATTCACGCAAACTGGTAAGATTTTAAGTCTCTGTATTATTATGATTTTTTTGCATCAAGTCAGATTTAGCTCTGTGCGCTTGTGTTTTTGTCTGTATAATGATCTGTCACATACATTAAACACAACAGCATCAGATATTTAAAGCCATGACATAATCTTATTTACCCCAAAATGGTTCATAAGATCACATCTCAAGGGTTCATATTACTATTATAAGCACCCTAAAAGTGTATTACTTAATTTCGATATTTGATATTAAAGAAAATGTTCACTTTTGAAAAATCAAAATGTTTCTATTATGTTGAGTAACTAATTGATGGCCAACATAAAAGTTGGGCCCTAAAGCAAAACAACTGAGAACCCAATCTCAATCTGCTTCTCATTACCTTAGCAGTAGCACCACCATATCACTGTTATTGGAGAAAAAATACGATTTCGTATTGAATTCCAATCAAATTTCAGGATGCCATATTTTAAATAATTTTATCAGAATTATATATTGTGCAATATGTGTTTGTACAGAAAGTTAAAGAGAAGGACCATGTGACGTATACAACGGTCAACATGAGAAAATGACCAGACTTCAGGCTTTGAAGTCCCAAATACTCCCTCAGATTCAGAGTCTATGGATGAGTTTTCAGATTGGTACGAATCACCACCGTGATGCTAGCATCATACTAATATAATTAGCATGTTGCTAACATGTTTTTATCAAGATGCTCACGTTATTAGCACATTTGAACACATTTCATGTCATACTGTCATATTTTTTATGTTCTCAATTTTTGTCCATCCATTGAAAGACTGTTTTCAAACTTATTTGATGTGTGAGAACAAACTTCACCGGTTTCTGTGCATTAAGCATGCAGATATGAGCTTGTGTTTACTATATTGTATGAGCTCTATGTATGTGCATTGATCAGTGTTTGTATATGAATAACGTTTAAATTATATATGTTCATCATATAGTGATCATGTCTTTCAGAATACTTATATAAAACCGCTTGATTCATATGGATTACTTTTATGACTTTATATACTTCTTGAAGCTTGAAAATGTTCATTAAATGGATGAAAATGAAAGTCATGAGAGTGAGTAAATGACAGCATTTTAATTTTGCCGTCCAAAAAGGAATTGAGGACATGTCTGCAAACCATAAATGTAAAATGTTTATCAAAACATGTCGAAGTGAACCCTGCTTCATTCTGTGAATGCGGTTTGGTAGACACATCTTCTGCATGAGAATGTGTCTGCTGCTGTATGTTTGTGTTTGATGTCTGTTCATGTCTTTGTGTCTGAGGTGTCTACACTTTGACTGTGTCTATAGCATGTGGTTGTAGGGTGTTTTTCCATTTCTGCCCATGATTTTAACAGTTTGACACAGTTCTCTTCTGTACACAAAATGAAAAAGATTCTCTCCAATCAAACATCATGTACTTTGTGTCTATGAAACATGAATTTGATGTTCAAGGCCATGTGCATGTCATTACAGATCCATGACCCTTATGACCCTGTAAACAATCTAGCATCAAAAAAAGCTTTTTTTTCAGCTCTAGCAAAATAAACTGACATTATTTCTAACAATTCTTATTCTAACTATTCTTGATCTCACATATGTTTTAAATAAATATAATTTTAAATATTGTTTTTGTCTGCCAATGTCTGGGAGTCATTTTAACCCTGTTGGAAAAACCAGTGATAATGGTACCATGCAGAAGTATGTTCAGCAGTTTTTAATGTCTTTAGTTTTGGGGAGTGGCTAACGAATTAAGGTCAAGGTTTCTTTATTTGTCACATAATAAATTATACAGGGTATAATTAGAAGTGAAATGTAATCGAATCAGGTCCGCTCAGTGGACAGTGCCAAATAATAAAAATAAACATTATATAAAGTAACAACACAAGAGCATATATATGGTAAAAAAAGAGAAATAAGAGTAAAATGTGCAATGAAATAAAAAGTGCAAAACAATACGATGTGCAAAAAACAATAAGATGTGCAAAAAAATAAAAACAGTGTACTGGGACTTAATAAATAGTAATGTGAATAAGAGGGATGTGCAGAGGGGTTGGTCAGGGTATTGTACATAAAGCAGCAATATTTGAGAATATGAGAATATTTACAGTTAACAATGAGTCTTGTAAGTGTTTATTAGACTGAGTTTGTGTTAAGGAGCCTGATGGCCTGAGGGAAGAAGCTCCTCCTCAGTCGCTCAGTTTTTGCCATCATGCTCCTGAAGCGCTTGCCAGATGGCAGTAAACAGAAATGATGGTTACCGGGGTGATTTGAGTCCTTGATGATTTTAGCAGCTCTGCTTTTGCAGCGTTTGAGGTAGATGCCCTGCAGAGAGGGGAGAGTAGACCCTGAGATGCGCTCAAAAGGAGCAGTACTGCTTAATAATAATAATAATATAGTTTGCACCCATTATAAATGTGTTTATTGATTACTTGTATTAGCTGCTATGGGGGAGGCGTCTGAGTGAGTTAGTTGAAAGAGAGCTCATGGTCAGTTCAGACTGGAAGGGGAAAGAAACGTTGAAAAAGTCCTCTGAGAAAGAGAAGGATTGTTTTTGGGGAGATAGGACGCCTCCTGATAACCTTGTTCTAGGTTGTAAGTTCAGGAAATAAACGAAGGACGTTTGGCTGCTTGTTGAACCGGATCTCCGTCTCCTGCCTATTTATTCTGGGAAGTTACACGATGCTACAATATATATCATTACTTCATATTATAGCTTATTTCCCAATTTGACGTTCAATATTTAATTGATAGTAAATCAGAAATCTGCTAGACTTTACTTGTAACGCTATCACTAGCATCCAGTACTGTAGGACAGAAAGACCAAATCATCCAAGTTCTTCTTTTTGCTCATCAAATAATTCTGATTGTATTAGGGTTATTAATGTTTACTACCGGTTATCTCCCATGGAATTTCTTTGTAAAGACAGCATCAAATATTTGTTATAAATCGCCTTACATTTCATTTAAAGCGTGTGCACTACAAGCAGTGCATAAATACCACTGGAACGTCCTCTATTGTCAAAACCAGGAACTGACAGATTATAAAAATGTGTTTAAAGTTGAAAGTTAATTACACAATGCACAGAGACACAGTGATTAATAACTCAGAGTAAGTTAGTTCAGTTATTTCTGAATACAGACTCACAGAACCCAGCTGTTGAGTTAATCAAATGTTTGACATTTATTGCAGAAAACAAATATTTGTATAAAATGTATCAAAATGTACAAAATCAGATGATTCATGCATACACACAAAAACAATAAAATAGAATAAAAATGTTTGGCAGTGAGATAAACTTATCAGCCGCACTTTATAAAATATCACAAATATTTTGTTCGCAAAGTCTATATTATCAAAACTTTATAAAGGACACTCTCGGTCCAAACAAAGACAACAATAACAACATACAAATACACACACAAGGACAGAATACACAATATCACATATTTACATGATTCCACATATTTGATAAAAGCCTGACTGAACTTAGTGCCAAGTTCGTCCGTGTTAAAATGATACACATACATCTGTGCATGAGATTACGCATCACAGCAGCACAGTTGGCACACCAGCACTGATAAACGTTTGGCTTGCACTGCTCCATCACGGCACCTTAAGCAGCAATCGCATACATCATTATAAGCTACATTAAGTCTCTGCATGCTGTGCTTTCTATAATGCTGCCACATATGAGCAGTATACATAGGGTACAGTATTTAAGCACATACCAAACAAAAATATGTTATTGTTTCACTGTGATTCCTTTTCACATTTCAAAGATTAGCCCCCGGTTTCACAGACAAGGCTTAAGCCTAGTCCTAGACTAAAATGTAAGTCTGAGCTGTTTCAACTGAAAGAAACTTGCACTGATCTTAAAATATATCAGTGCCTTTGTTTTGTCTCAAGATGCACACTTTATAAAAATGTATTAAATTTCCTAATTGATCTATGGCCTAATCCTGGCTTAGTCCAAGCCCTGTCTGTGAAACCGGGCCCGGTGTTTTCATCATTCAAACACAACCCACATAATATGCATAAAGGCATGGAACATAATAAACACTCTCAGTGCAAACACTCTCAGTGTTTAAAAAAATTATAATAAATAACCCGGGTCTTGAAATTTTCAAAAAATAAATTAAGGTGATAATTAAAAATAGTGTGTATTTTATTAAAGAAATTGTGGTTCAACGTTGTATAAACAAAAATAGAGAATTCTTTGAGTATAATTATATTGACTATGGATTTTATATTTCAATTGTATTTTTCTAATAAAACCAAGGGCTGGACAATAATTCAATATCTATACAGTATGTATCGCGATATATTTCTTTCAATAATGGTGATATGATTTTTAAACACATTACCAGTGTTTCCCATACATTGATGTATTACTTTATTGAATAAACATGAGCACTGCACATTTCAAAATCAAAACGCGGCGCGGGTGTTTTATATGAATGCATCTCTGAAGGGAACCGACTGTCTTCAGAAAAGTTTCGATGGCATTTGATTTTATCTGATGAAGTAGCGTTCATGCTTTGTGTACAGTCATTACCGGGGAAACCGGCAGAGAATCAGTTTACATTTTCAATAAGCCGTCTCCAGCAACATGTGTTTGTTGTTGTTCAATTTGTTTTTTCTTTCTCTTTATCTTGGCTGAAGCATATTTGTTTCAGTCTATAAGAATACTCAGTCTACACTACCAGCCAAAAGTCTTTGAACAGTAAGATTGTGTATGTTTTTAAAAGATTTCTCTTCTGTTCACCAAACCTGCATTTATTTGATCCAAAGTACAGCAAAAACAGTAACATTTTGAAATATTTTTACCATTTAAAATGACTGCTTTCTACCTGAATATATTTTAAAATGTAATTTATTGTTGTGTTTAAAGCTATTTTCAGCATCATTACTCCGGTCTTCAGTGTCACACGATCCTTCAGAAATCATTCTAATATGCTAATTTGTTGATTATCAATATTTCAAACAGTTGAGTAAATTTTTTTCTGAATTATTTGATGTAGATATTGTAAAATTATTGAAATAAACACTTATTTAGCAAGGATGCTTTAAATGAATCAAAAGTGATGATAAAGACATTTCTAATGTTACAAAAGATTTATATTTATTTTGTATATGTGTATATGTTCTTTTGAAGCAGCTCTGTTGTTTTCAACATAACAATACATATGTTTTAGCAGCAAATCAAAACATTAGACTGATTTCTGAAGGATCTTGGGACTGGAGTAATGCTAAAAGTTATTAAAATTAAATAAAAAAATATATTCAAATAGAAAGCAGTTATTTTAAAGGAGTCACATGATGTGATTTTTTGTTTTCTATGTCTTTAGTATGGTATGTAGCTGTTTGTGCATGTATACGATCTGCAGAGTTACAAAGCTCAAAGTCTCCCACAAAAGGATTTATTCCATCTAAAAGAGACCGGGCTAAAACGTCTCATTCAAACACGCCCCCACATGTCTACGTCACGATGTGGAAATATTTGCGTTATGTTGTCCAAATGTTAATTTTAACCTCGGCTTGTGTACTGCTTCATCACTATGTCTGTCACACGACTCTGTTCCCCTCTCGGGCTTGTACTGATGCTAAAGCTAACGACATTATTAACGGTCTTGATATTTACTTTGAAAGCTGAAGCTCGCGATTATGAAAAGGAAAGTTACATTTCCGGCAGTGGTCGGCCAATCACAAAGCACTGTGTCAGCTGGCCAATCAGAGCAGACTGCGCTTGTCGGAAGGAGGGGCTTTGTTGAAAATGACACGTTTGAGATAGGCGGGGCATAGAGGACATTTTTGAACATTAAAGCATGTCAACATATTCTGTTACACCAAATAAACAAAATAATGATTTTTAAAATAGCATCATATCAACCCCCTTAAATAGTAAAAAATATTGACAATTTTACTGGTGGTGTATTTTGGATCAAATAAATGCAGGCTTGGTGAGCAGAAGAAAATTCTTAAAAAATAAATTAATATCTTACTCTTCAAAAACTTTTGACTGATAGCGTATGTTAGCCTATAGTTTGAGATATTTAAATATATTAATAAGGTGAGTCTGAGATGTTTATTTGACAGTGATTTCACATTTCTAGTTTGTATGAAGGCTAAATACAAATAAAAGGTGTATATTAATTTATTTGTGCCATATTTTCTAAAATATTATATAGTTTGTTTCATAGACTTGGCAAAAATATGTTTTCACGAGTTTGTAGGTACAGACATCTGTTGTGGGCGTTCTTGGCAGTTTTTTTTTAATAGTGTTCATATCGATATCAGAATTATATCGTATCGACCAAAGTTAAGAAATATACCGTGATATAGATTTTGGCCATATCGTCCAGTTTTTTTCTTTTTTTAAGGAAATGTAAGCAGTTTTGAGGCTTGACTTAAATTAAGAAAAGAAGGCTACCTAATTATTGGAAGAGAATTAGCTCAATTGTCCAGTTTAATTTTAGCGGTGATTGTTAGTTTCTTGCATGCTTTGTACATGGCTGGATATGGAGAGTACATTTTGAAATTAAGTAATACTTGTGTTTTGAGTAATGGGAAACATCTATTAATGTTCAGTTATGTTTGCTATTTGAAAGAGTTTGTTATGTTGAAGTTTCTGTTATCATTGTTCACAAGAGGAGCTAATGGTTATGAATAACTGCATGTATTACTGAGGCATGATGCTTTGTTCAAGAAGAAGTAGCTTTGCTAACGCTAGTGCAGTGACATGTATTTTCTATTTGAGCTGTCTGGCTGTATACGGTCTTAATTGTACAAAATAACTCTGTCAAATACAAAGAGGCTTTACTCAAAATCACAGACTTCTGACAATCAACTTAAAATAAATGAGCACATTTCACTAATACTATTACATTTATTGTGTCTAGGAGATTTGATATGATGTATTCAGATAGATAACATAAAAAAAATCAAGCCTTAAAAACTACTCAAAAATATTATGAGCAATATTGTTGCTATATTTTTTTCTAAGTAGCTCATACCATTTTTACTGTGTGAAATGTCTCAACTACTATAAAGTAAATATTGAAGAAAGTATTTTTCAAGCTGGTTAACTCTTTTAGTCTTTTCAATTAACATCAATGTCAATTAAACAACACTTTCAGCATCAGTAGTACAGACTAAACCTGAATACCTGTTGTTTGAGTTACAGTGTTTTCGGAAAAGAGCACATTTGTGTACATGCTCTTTTCTGTTGCAGCTGTGCACCATCTGGGCGACATATACGCATGTAAACAGTGCTAGCAGCTGTAAGTGAAAGTCCCCAAACGGAACAAAATACCATTCGTAAGTCTTACAATGCAGTTCTAGAAACTAGTGTGTTGAGGTAAAATTTCACTTGGTATTGGTACCGACTCCTAAAATCTTGGTATGATGACACTATTTTCTGAGCAACAAGAGATGGTCTTACTATGAAGAGAGAATTGGAAATGGCAAAATCTCTCTCGTTTCCCATCCTCTCAAATCAAATCACTTTTGTCACATCAGCTGGATCATCAGACTGGATCTCTGATCATCACAGACACCAGAACCACAGACTCTGGACTTTATGAAGCTGACATCAGCCGCAGCAGCTCAGAGGATAAACACAGTTTCAATGTTACTGTCTATTGTGAGTACAGCTACAACTTACTCCATTTTATACCACAGATTTGACATATTTCTTGACAAAATGTCATTAATAGTTCAATTTTACAGTCATTTACAAGTACCTTTGAAATATGTTTGCAGTTGACATACTGTACTACTGTAAGAGAAACAGGTCAATTTAACTCAAAGGGAATCATTTCTGATTTTATAGTAGGGGTGGCACGATACATGTATTCGTACCGAACTGTCACGGTACGGACTTCTCGGGTTCGGTACATGAGGCCTTACAACGAATACAGGCAATTCACCCCAATCCAGAAGGGAGCGCCTGCAGCAATGCAACGCTGTTTGATAACCGCCAGCAGAAGAACAGCGAATGCCATGAGTTGCGTACTTGCAAACAAAGCCCCCTAGACAGTGACCATGTGCTGATTCTGAATGTGTCTCTCACATAGACTGACACATAGACTGCTTGCGCACTCAACTGTTTGCGAAATGGAGCTTTTTGCTCATGTATCCTACCTCTCTCATTCAGCAATCAGCATAAATCCAAATATTCCATAATATTTCCATAGTTGTGATTTAATGTATCTGAACGCTAAACTATTATCAAATCAAATCACTTTTATCAAATCACTTTTATTGTTACATCACCACAGCACAAGTGCCTTGGTGAGTGAAATTCTTACGAGCGTGCTCCAGACAGTGCAAAAAAACAAAAACAACAATTTACATATGGACAGTACATATTTACAGACTGTACAGAAGACAATGTGCAAAATACACATACATATACTCAGTACACCCAGTGTACTATAAAGACACACTCAATTATCAGCGACACATTATACACCGTATGGGCACATCTACATTATGTCCACATCTATGCAAAGTAATATGTGAAGGTGCAACAGATTATAATTTACAGCAGATGGTTGTGCAACAGATAGTTGTGCAAAGGTGCAACAGATTATACATATGCAATGTCGTGGGTGTGCGTGTATGGTGTCCAGTGATAGCAGATGTGTTAGTGCAGTGTGTGTGTGTAGTCCGGTAGAACTGTGTTAAAGTGCAGTGCATGGCATATTGTAAAGTGGGAGTGTGCTGTAGGGTGTATTAGTTTTTTCTGTTCATTAGCCTGATAGCCTGAGGGAAAAAGCTGTCCCTCAGTCGGCTAGTGCGGGATCGGATGCTACGGAAACGTCGCCCTGAGGGCAACAGAGAGAGCAGTCTGTGGGACGGGTGGCTGGAGTCTTTGATATAATCCTCCGGGCTTTCCTTGTACACCGCCTCGTGTAGATATCCTGGAGGGAGGGAAGCTCACCTCCAACAATGTGGCGGGCAGTTTGCACGACCCTTTGCAGAGCCCTGTGGTTGCCAGCGGTGCTGTTTCCAAACCAGGCGGTGATGCAGCCGGTCAGGATGCTCTCCACAGTGCAGGTGTAGAAGGATCTGAGGATGCTGGGGCTCCTTCCAAACTTCCTCAGCCGTCTCAGGAAGAAGAGACGCTGATGTGCCTTCTTCAGCACTGCATCTGTGTGAGCAGACCATGTGAGATCCTCGGTGATGTGAACGCAGAGGAACTTAAAGCTGCTCACCCGCTCCACAGGTGTCTTGTCGATGTTGAGTGAGAGGTGGTTCTCCTGGCACCATTTAGTCAGGGTACTCACCTCCTCTCTGTAGGCCATCTTATCGATGTCGGTGATCAGGCCTATCACCGTTGTGTCATCGGCAAATTTGACAATGACACTGGAGCTGTGCTTAGCTGTACAGTCGTGTGTGTACAGGGAGTACAGGAGAGGGCTGAGGACGCAGCCCTGTGGAGCACCAGTGTTGAGGATCAGGGGAGATGATGTGTTGTTGCCCATTCTGACCACCTGACTTCTGCCTGTCAGGAAGTCCAGGATCCAGCTGCACAGAGATCTGTTCAGTCCCAGAGTCTGGAGCTTCGCAACCAGTGTGGCAGGCACTATGGTGTTAAATGCTGAGCTATAATCCACGAACAGCATCCTCACATAGGTGTTCTTATTTTCCAGGTGGGAGAGAGCAGTGTGCGGGGTGAAGGCAATAGCATCGTCTGTGGAACGGTTACTGCGGTATGCAAATTGTAGTGGGTCCAGTGAAGCAGGCAGCACAGAGCAGATGTGTTCTCTGACGAGCTTCTCAAAACACTTGCTGAAGATGGGGGTCAGAGCAACGGGCCTCAAGCATGTGATTTTATTTTTCTTTGGTATGGGCACAATGGTGGATTTTTTGAAGCATGAGGGAACCACAGACAGAGAGAGGGACAGATTGAAAATGTCTGTAAAAATCCCGGCTAGCTGGAAAGCGCATGCTTTGAGCACACGGCCTCTTCACTTCCCATGAACGTGTCAAAATAATTAGTAATGTTAAATCTCACTGGCAGCCTCAGGCTCAATCTCCATGTGATTAGAGGTCAAGTCATTGGTAGTGTTCGTCTCTAGAGCATCAGTGGAATATCATTCTGATTAGGTGACAAATCATTAACACCATTCTCCTGTAAGAAAACAGATTCACAGTAGGTAAAAAAATATGAAAAGGACAAACGATTCACCTTCACAAAAACAGGAAGTGTAATTACACTGTAATATACAGTTGTGGCCAAAAATATCGACACCCTTGCACTTAATATAAAATAACAAAATATTAAATACAATTCTGATAATAATATAATTAAATAAACTATTGTAATTATATAATATAAAATGAATCCACATCATTGTTTATTATAACGTAAAACAGTGAGTATAGTGCTCTCCTCATGTCCGTTATTATTGGTCTTTCAATGTAATGATTTCTGAGTCAAACCATAAAACACACAAACATGATGCCGACGTGTAGCTAATTCTGATTCGACAAACAGACTCAGTGCTCATAGTATCTTACCTGATCATCGTGCTGTGTCCTGATGTCTGTTTAAACAACAATAACAAACTCAATTAAACAAACATTACTTTGGTTAATTAGAGTAATCTTTAAAAAACATATTTACATCTTGTTAATTCAGCTGTATGTGTAATCAGAGCTGGGTAGTAATTGATTACATGTTATCTGTATTACATAATCAGATTCCAAAAAGCAAGTACTTATAATTAGAGTATATTACATTTTATGATGCTCATAATCAGATTAACACTTGTTACTTTTTGCCTTATATATACGCATTGCTCTGCTTACATCGGATTCATTATAACAACTGAAACGCACTTTAAATGTGTACCCAACACTAAGTAAATATATGTATTGGATCATGATGGAATGGATATTAAATTATCCAAATCTGGGGTGCAAAAAAATGCAAATACTCACCTTTCCTTGCTACTGAACGGTACAGTAAACAAAGAGTTACAGCCAGCAGCAGCAGCAGCACACCAACAGCAGCAGCACATATTCCTGCTACAGCAGCCAAAGACAGACCTGAATCTGAAACAGATAAAGAAAAACATCATTGTTACTAAAGAGCAATTCATTTACCAATGTGTTTTTCAAGGATTTACACTTTTCCCTCATAAATGATGGGATCTGGTGGGGTTTGAAGAACAGCAGCTAAAACACTCACATCATCAGCTGTCAGAAAAACTGATTCATTTGAATGTTAACATTAGTCTTCTGAAGAGCATGTATTGGTTGTCACTGGACATGAAGGTGGTGATCTCAGTTATAGTTTAATATTAGGGTTGTTGCAAACAGGTGAAATGTTCCAGTAAATTTCAGAAACATTCATTAAATTAATCCAGAAATATTCCATTCCATTTGATACTTAGTCAAAGCTTAATATTTCCAAACACAATGAAAAAAATATATATACTGGGTTGATAAAAAAGAAAAAGAAAAGCTGAACTATTTAACATTTGCTTGAGGGAACTAAACTAAATGACACGCACCAGTGACGGTAACACTGAAGCTCCTAGTTATGCTGAAACTGCTTCTGATGATCTGTAGTGTATATTCTCCAGAGTCTGTGATTGTGGTGTTCATGATGGTCAGAGATCCAGTCTGATGATCCAGCTTCAGTCTATCTCTGAATCTCTCGTCGCCATCTTTACACTGAACATCTGTACAGATCTTTCTGGGTTCTTCACTGATTTCAGCGATGCAGAGGTCATTGAAATGCCACGCCATCAGATCATTTGGGTTTTTGATTGTACCAGGATTTAAAGTGACAGATTCTCCCTCGTTCACTGACTTTCTCTTCATTTCATCTTGTTCAGCATCAGGAACACCTAAAACAAACCAACAGCTGCTGAAGGATATTTATGGATATTCATGCTCTTTAAAAAGCAACGCATCTCTATTTTGTGCACATTTTATAAACTTATTTTACATCAAATTCTCATTCAAACAAACTTCTTATAAAAACAGATGATAGGAGAAAAAGGTTTTAAATCAAACTGAAATTTCATCTTTTAAATGGATAAATGTATTAAATGACTCACAATGAACAGTAACATTGAAGGTCTTTTCACTGATGCTGCTGCTGTTGATGATCTTTAATTCATAAAGTCCAGAGTCTGTGTTTGTGATGTTCATGACGGTCAGAGATCCGGTCTGATGATCCAGTTTCAGTCTGTCTCTGAATCTATCAGTACCTTCATTACACTGAACATCTGTACAGATAAAACTGAAATCTCCTGTGATTTGAGCAATACGAGTGTCTTTAAAATACCATCTAATTATTTCTTGTTGTTGTGTTTCAACATTAGTGTGTAGGGCGACTGAATCTCCTTCCATCACAAATGCTGACAGTCCATCGGCGCCAACACTAAAAACACCTGGAGAAGAAATGAGTTCATTATAAACCAAACTAAATTACTCACCAGGAAAGTATAATGAAATAGGGACATCAATGAATGTTAATAAATCTTCAAACTGGTATATAAACATATAAATGTGCAGCAAACCGATGTTATACAACAACAATAAAACAGACCAAGAACAAATATATATTAACAAAAACTAATAAGACGTCTTGGAGGCATGGCATATATGTATATCTTCAACCCTGTCCATGGGAACCCACTATTCTGCAAAGTTCGTGTCCAACCTGCTTCAGCACACCTGCCTGTGTATTTGATCTTGAGGAGTTTGATTGGCTGCTTCAGGTGTGTTTGATTAGGGTTAGATTCACTGGAAACATGCATGCTGAGGATAGATACTGCTGAAGGACTTCTGGACTCATTCTGAAGTATGAATGAACTTTAAGAGACAAGATAAGTCTCAAAGCAGAGTGACAGATTTTCCTCTCTTCTTTGAAGGTAATAATCATAGCCTACCCCAAAGCGTGTTTTTCTTTGGTGTCCCCTACATCCACTGCTTTGCATTACTTTGAATAATCAGACAGTTATCGTTCACTGGTGTGGACACAGATATAGTTACTGTTGTATTTATAGTTCGCTCTTAGTGTGAACGACTACCGCATCAAGCGAAATGTTTTTATAACGTTACAGATCCTAAGAGTTGTGAGTGTGGCGGCATTTATTACATTAATAACGTTACATGAAAACAAACATCATTGATTTAGCCTAAGTTACACATTAAGTCATCTGGCAAACAGTCTCATTGATGATCTTCAACAATTTAATATCAACATAATATCATGAACGTATTTGAGCATCAGTAACGTTAGCCTACGTTATTTGTACAAATTCACAATATTTCCCTTTACGAATATTATAAATAACTATATTCCATGAAAACACTTAAGAAAATGGTGCTATTAAGTTGGTCTAACGTTACTTTTAAAACATAAGTTAGTTACTTTTGGTTTATGTTCATTGATATTATCTATTTAGCAGAAGCGTTTATTCAAAGCGACTCACATTACATTATACTCTGATCAGTTTATATAACGATTTAATAGATTTCAACATTTATGTAATGATTTAGTTGTTAATATATTTAATTTAACGTTAACTTACTAAAGCCCCTCAGAGTGAATAGAAACTGTCGCTTTGGATAAACGCTTCGTTTTGAGCTGACAAGAACAGAGAATAAAACATAAAATGTCTTACCATGCGCGAGTACAAACAAGAACCCCGCAAGCTTCATTTTTTTATTATTATTATTTTTCACAGAATAATAATAATAAATTTTCAAAATCGGATCCTCATTCAAATTTCGCGCTGTCCTGTCTGCCGCCGTCTTCTGTTTAGAAATAAGATCCTCATTCTGATTGGCTCTCCGCCGTCGTCGTATTTGGTGTAATGGCGGATGGATATTAGACTTTAGCTGCATGTTCCGCCTGCTGGGATGGAGTGCTTTGACACTGAGGGAGAGAAAAACAATATATGTGTTCAGTATTCAGTCAGTCTGTTTATTAACTCTGTAGTTTTTAAATATTTAAACAGAATGATGTCGAAGACTCTTGCATCTTTGTTTAACAAATGTTTCAGTGAAAGCGGATTAACTGAATACAGAACCTCTTTAAGTTGTAGTCATTCGTTATCATATAATTTACACTTTATTAGAACTTGCTCAACAGTTTCAGGGCGATCACATCTGACAAAACATCTGGATTAATGTTTTATTTATGCCTATCTGATGCCCACACTATAGCGGCCGTGGTTTGTGGACTGAAACAAGTGTTTACATTTAGGAAAATGGTAATATAGTTTTACACCACTTCACTGTTGAATACAAATGACCAATAAAAGCTGTTTGAACAGGCAACTATTAATTATGCATATTAGAATCTGGACTTGATTGTTCCAATACAATAATAATAGAATAGTTAAACATTTGAATGACCAAACTGCATTACTATATAATAATAGATAGAAACACATTAGATCAGGCATGTCAAATATAAAGCTGTGTTTATAAGAACAGACAATAATGTATACGTTGTTTCCAGAAATGAATAATTGTCATTTATATATAACTATATAAAAACTTATATAATTTTTTAGTTTATTTGTTACTATTTATTAGTTGATGTATAAACCTAAAGAGGGGTGCTTAAATTTATTTACATAGCATTTTATAACACTAAATATAATTTCAAAGTTCTTTTACAGAGAATATTCCCATATAAAATGAAACACATTATGGTTTTATAGCATATTTGAATGTTGTGAAACAACAATATATATATATTGTTATGCATTTTTACAGAAAATTAAAGAGGACCACGTAGAGTATGGAACTATCACCATGTGAAGATGACCCAACTTTAGCCCTTTCCCGTGTGTGTGTGTGTGTGTGTGTGTGTGTGCCACGCACACCGCACGGGGGTTTGAGTGATACAAGTGCGCTTGAAATATCAAGTGGAGGCGGGTCCGGATTGAATTCCTTCCCGGTCCGGAGTCCGGACTTTGAGAAGCCCTGACGTAGAGTATGGAACTATCTCCCTGCGAAGAGGACCCAACTTTAGCCCTTTCTATACACAGCTAAGAGGAAATCACATCTTGCAGGATCATTCTGACGGGTTTAAGGTGCTTGAAGATGGATTAATGGTCTCCTGAAACCTCAAGAACTGATAAAGAATCATCTAAATCCAATGATCCATTGGATTATTTTAAAGTTTAACTCTTAAAGTTAACATGAGGGCAGTTGTGGCCTATTGGATAGAGACTTAGACTAGTAGCCTGAAGGTTGCAGGTTTGAGTCCCCAATTGCAGGCGCTATGCTGTCCACTGCTCACAGTGTGTGCGTGTGTTTTACTGTTTTATAGACCTACTGTATTTTATCTTCATCTAAAATTGATCAAATACACTAGTGTTTCAAAATATTCATATTCAATGCACATACTGAGTAGCTGACCAGGTTTACATTAAAACATCTTGAATCTTGAGCTATTCTGACACTTTCAATTCTCAGAAATGTTCAAGTGTCAGCTTTCATATGAGAGCTATAATATGCAGTAGACCAAAAGGTTAAGTATTTACGTCAAAAACAATAATAGCTTTACCTTCGACCACTAGGATGCGCTATAAATAGTTTTCACAGTAGAGCAGCCAAATGCACAATAACACAATATATATATATATATATATATATATATATATATATGCAAATCATTGACACCACTGACCTTTAATTTTTAATGAAAATAATACAAATTGAACATATAGATTAGTTTTGGCAACAGATCAGAATAACAGGTTTTATTTTTTAAATACTTTGTCTGAAGTTTCAAAAATAATGAAGTCTGTTTCAGCCACTGATTTAAAAAATATAAAATAGTAATTGTGACTTTTGACAAGTATGACTTTTTTCCTCAGAATTGTATTATATAAACTTGCAATTGCGAGTTCAACAAACTCGTTATTCTGACTTTTTTCCTCAGAAACAGAATGAGCTTCATTGGCCAATTATGTTTACACATACGAGGAATTTTTTATAGTGACAGAAGCTCCACAGTGCAACAGAAAGACAGCAACAGGACAGGACACAGATAATACAATAATAATATACAAATAGGCAATGTGCAAAACAAACAATAGACAATTATGTGTGTACAGGTCTGATATGTACAAATTTGAAATGAAGAAAATCTCTTTCCCCATCAACTCTTCATTGTTCCTTGGGGAAAAAAAGGTATGTTACGCTGACATCTCAGCGGTAGCATCAGTCTGATTAGAGGACATCCCATTAGGAGCCTTCTTCAAAAGAGTGGGAGTCAAGAGTAGGGGGGGGGGGGGGGGGGGGGGGGGGGGGGGGCAAGTCTAAAACTCACCTGTGAAAACAGATTCACAGAGAGTAAAAGAAACAATAAAATAATTCAGTTTTAGTTACACAAACACTACAGATTAGAGAACGCTTATAGTTTTCAAAAAGTATCTTCTGCTCACCAAGGCTGAAGTAAAATATGACAAATTTAAATAATATTTTTCTACGTGACTATATTGTAAAATGCAATTCATTCCTGTGATCAGAGCTGAATTTTCAGCATCTTTATTCCAGTCGTCAGTGTCACATGATCCTTCAGAAATCATTCTATGCTGATTTACTGCTCAAGAAATATTTATTATTATTAAATATTGAAAACTATTTTTTTGATGATTCTTTGATGTATAGAAAGTAAAAAAAAAAAAAAAAAAGAGTATTTATCTGATATATAGAGCTAGATTCAAAAGTTTGGGTTAAGAAAGACCCCTTTACTGTATATACACACGTTTTAACTATTTCATACGATAAACTTCTTATTTTCAATCTTGTTAAACCATTTGTATGTAATACGCACCGTTTTGTCCTGCTTGTGCTTGCAATGAACAGCAGAACAACCGCAATAGCAGCAGCAGCAGCAGCAGCAATAATAGCAGCAGCAGCACGATTTCTTGATACAGCAGCTAAAGACAGACCTGAAACAGATACAAACAGACAGTCATTATTATTTAAAGAGTGACTGATGTCAACTTGAATTTTTTGTCTGATATTTACATTTTTCTACTTTGGTCAACAGTTGTATGATACTAAGTAAACTGATTAATGTTGCCATCTGGTGGGTTCTTGAACTAGAACGTAATAGACTCTTCTTCACTGAAGAAGAACGGAAGAACATTAGTCTTCCGAAGAGCTTGGTTGTGTTACTGGACATGAAGGTGATGTTCTCAATTATAGCTTAATATTAGAATCACTACAAATGATTCAGAATGCGGCGGCACGACTGGTCTTCAACGAGCCCAAAAGAGCCCATGTTACACCTCTCTTTGTCTCCTTGCACTGGCTACCAGTTGCAGCTCACATCCAGTTCAAGACACTGATGCTTGCATATAAAACAACCACAGGCTCAGCACCCTCCTACTTCCACTCACTATTACGAATTTACATCCCCTCCAGAAGCCCCGCCTACTTCCACTCACTATTACGAATTTACATCCCCTCCAGAAGTCTGAGATCTGCTAGTGAGCGACGCCTCGTGGTACCATCACAGAGAGGCTCAAAATCCCTCTCCAGAACATTCTCTTTCACCGTTCCTGGCCGGTGGAATGATCTTCCCACCCCCCCATCCGGAATGCTGGATCCCTGTCAATCTTCAAGCAACAACTGAAAACTCATCTCTTTCAACTCTACTTGACTACTTAAAAAAAAAAAAAAAAAAAAACATCTTTCACTTTTTCCAAAATCTTCATCTTTCTCTTTCTCTCCTTCCCTTGCTAGCTTGTATTTATTTGAACAATGCCTGAGACTTGGTGTTACGAGCACTTCCTCTGTCTGTTTGCCTCTTCAAGATTAATCGCTTTATGTATTCCCCAATTGTAAGTCGCTTTGGATAAAAGCGTCTGCTAAATGACTAAATGTAAATGTATTAGGGTTGTTGCAAACAGGTGGAAATGTTCCAGTAAATTTCAGAAACATTCATTCAATTTTGGACACTTCCTGAAATTTTTGAAAGTATTCCAGAAATGTTCCACTCCATTTGATACTTAGTCAAAGCTTAATATTTCCAAACACAATGAAAAAATATACAGATATATATACTAGGTTGATTTAAAAAAAAGAAAACAAAAGCTGATCTATTTAACATTTGCTTGAGGGAACTAAACTAAATGACACGCACCAGTGACAGTAACACTGAAGCTCCTAGTTATGCTGAAACTGCTGCTGATGATCTGTAGTTTATAAAGTCCAGAGTCTGTGATTGTGATGTTCATGATGGTCAGAGATCCAGTCTGATGATCCAGCTTCAGTCGGTCTCTGAATCTCTCGTCGCCATCTTTACACTGAACATCTGTACAGATCTTTCTGGGTTCTTCACTGATTTCAGCGATGCAGAGGTCATTGAAATGCCACGCCATCAGATCATTTGGGTTTTTGATTACACCAGGATTTAAAGTGATAGATTCTCCCTCGTTCACTGACTTTCTCTTCATTTCATCTCGTTCAGCATCAGGAACACCTAAAACAAACCAACAGCTGCTGAAGGATATTTATGGATATTCATGCTCTTTAAAAAGCAACGCATCTCTGTTTTGTGCACATTTTATAAACTTATTTTACATAAAATTCTCATTCAAACAAACAAATTATAAAAACAGATGACAGGAGAAAAAAAAGGTTTTAAATCAAACTGAAATTTCATCTTTTAAATGGATAAATGTATTAAATGACTCACCATGAACAGTAACACTGAAGGTCTTTTCACTGCTGTAACTGATGCTGATGATCTTTAATTCATAAAGTCCAGAGTCTGTGTTTCTGGTGTTCATGACGGTCAGAGATCCAGTCTGATGATCCAGCTTCAGTCTGTCTCTGAATCTCTCAGTACCTTCATTACACTGAACATCTGTACAGATAAAACTGAGATCTCCTGTGATTTGAGCAATTCTAGTGTCATTCAAATACCATTGTACATCTTCTTGTTGTTGTGTTTCAACATTAGTGTGTAGGTCGACTGAATCTCCTTCCATCACAAATGCTGACAGTCCGTCAGCGCCAACACTAAAAGCACCTGGAGAAGAAATGAGTTCATTATAAACCAAACTAAATTATTCACCAGGGAAGTATAATAAAATAGGGACATCAACGAATGTTATTTAATCGTCAAACTGGTATATAAACATATAAATGTGCAGCAAACCGATGTTATACAACAACAATAAAACAGACCAAGAACAAATATGTATTAACAAAAACTAATAAGACGTCTTGGAGGCATTGCATATATTTATATCTTCAACCCTGTCCATGGGAACCCACTATTCTGCAAAGTTCGTGTCCAACCTGCTTCAGCACACCTGCCTGTGTATTTGATCTTGAGGAGTTTGATTGGCTGCTTCAGGTGTGTTTGATTAGGGTTAGATTCACTGGAAACATGCATGCTGAGGATAGATACTGCTGAAGGACTTCTGGACTCATTCTGAACAATGAATGAACTTTAAGAGACAAGATAAGTCTCAAAGCACTCCTCTCTTCTTTGAAGGTAATAATCATAGCCTACCCCAAAGCGTGTTTTTCCTTTGCTGTCCCCTACAGCAGTTGCTTTGCATTACTTTGAATAATCAGACAGTTATCGTTCACTGGTGTGGACACAGATATAGTTACCGTTGTATTTATAGTTCGCTCTCGCTGTGAACGACTTCCGCAGCAAGCGAAATGTTTTTCTAACGTTACAGATCCTAAGAGTTGTGAGTGTGGCGGCATTTATTACATTAATAACGTTACATGAAAACAAACATCATTGATTTAGCCTAAGTTACACATTAAGTCATCTGGCAAACAGTCTCATTGATGATCTTCAACAATTTAATATCAACATAATACCATGAACGTATTTGAGCATCAGTAACGTTAGCCTACGTTATTTGTACAAATTCACAATATTTCCCATTACGAATATTATAAATAACTAACTTATATTCCATGAAAACACTTAAGACAATGATGCTATTAAGTAGGTCTAACGTTACTTTTAAAACATGGTTACTTTTGGTTTATGTTCATTTATATTATCTATTTAGCAGAAGCGTTTATTCAAAGCGACTCGAATTATATTATACTCTGATCAGTTTATATAACGATTTAATAGATTTCAACATTTATGTAATGATTTAGTTGTTAATAGATTTCATGTAACGTTAACTTACTAAAGCCCCTCAGAGTGAATAGAAACTGTCGCTTTGGATAAACGCTTCGTTTTGAGCTTACAAGAACAGAGAATAAAACATAAAATGTCTTACCATGAGCGAGTAAAAACAAGAACCCCGCAAGCCTAATTTTATTATTATTATTATTTTTCACAGAATAATAATAATACATTTTAAAAATCGGATCCTCTTTTTTTAATCTCGCATTCAAATTTACGCGCCTTCCGTGATGGCGGATGGATATTATACTTCCGGTGCATGTTCCGCTTGCGCGGATGGAGTGCATTGACACTGAGGGAGAGAAAAACAACATATGTGTTCAGTACATATTCAGTCCGTCTGTTTATTAACTCTGTAGTTTTTAAATATTTAAACAGAATGATGTTGAAGACTCTTGCGTCTTTGTTTAACAAATGTTTCAGTGAAAGCGGATTAACTGAATACAGAACCTCTTTAAGCTGGAGTCATTCATTATCATATAATTGACACTTTATTAGAACTTGCTCAACAGTTTCAGGGCGATCACATCTGACAAAACATCTGGATTAATGTTTTCTTTATGCCTATCTGATGCCCACACTATAGCGGCCGTGGTTTGTGGACTGAAACAAGTGTTTACATTTAGGAAAATTATAAAATAGTTTTACAGCACTTCACTGTTGAATACAAATGACCAATAAAAGCTGTTTGAACAGACAACTATTAATTATGCATATTAGAATCTGGACTTGATTGTTTCAATACAATAATAATAGAATAGTTAAATATTTAAATGGCCAAACTGCATTACTATATAATAATAGATAGAAACACATTAGATCAGGCATTTCAAATATAAAGCTGTATTTATAAGAACAGACAATAATGTATATGTTGTTTCCAGAAATTAATAATTGGCATTTATATATAACTATATAAAAACTTTCATAATTTTTTAGTTTATTTGTTACTATTTATTAGTTGATGTATAAACCTAAAGAGGGGTGCTTAAATATACACTAAATATAATTTAAAAGTTATTTTACAGAGAATATTCCCATATAAAATAAAACACATTATGGTTTTATAGCATATTTGAATTTGAATGTTGTGAAATAACAATATATATATATATATATATATATATATATATATTGTTATGCATTTTTACAGAAAATTAAAGAGGACCACGTAGAGTATGGAACTATCACCATGCGAAGAGGACCCAAGTTTAGCCCGTTCTATACACAGCTAAGAGGAAATCACATCTTACAGGATCATTCTGACGGGTTTAAGGTGCTTGAGGATGGATTAATGGTCTCCTGAAACCTCTTTTAAAGAATCATCTCAAGTTTAACTCTTAAAGTTGACATGAGGGCAGTTGTGGCCTATTGGATAGAGACTTAGACTAGCCTGAAGGTTGCAGGTTTGAGTCCCCAATTGCAGGCGCTATGCTGTCCACTGCTCACAGGGAGTGTGTGTGTGTGTGTGTGTGTGTGTGTGTGTGTGTGTGTGTGTTACTGTTTTATAGGCCTACTGTATTTTATCTTCATCTAAAATCGATCAAATACACTAGTATTTTCAAACTATTCATATTCAATACACATACTGAGTAGCTGACCAGGTTTACATTAAAACATCTTGAATCTTGAGCTATTCTGACACTTTCCATTCTCAGAAATGTTCAAGTGTCAGCTTTCATATGAGAGCTATAATATGCAGTAGATCAAAAAGTTATTTTGGATGTCATTTGTTGACTATGGAGGTGCTGGTTAAAGTGACCACACCATCACATGTGTGTGCACTTGGATGGGTTAAATGCAGAGCACAAATTGCAAGTATGGGTCACTATACTTTGACAAACGTCACTTCACTTCATCTAGTGACGCCATCTAGCGTAAAAAGTAAGTATTTATGTCAAAAACAATAATAGCTTTACCTTTGACCACTAGGATGCCTTGACCACTGTGTTGAGAAAAACATGATAACTCTATAAACCATTCAGTGTAGCTGTCCAGTTATTTCTGATAGCAAACTCAAAATATCATAAACTCAAAATAAATAAATGTAAATCATAAATGTAAAATCAGGCCCTTTCTGACAGAGCATGCTGCACAACTTCTTGTCCAGGCCCTTGTCATTTCTAGACTGGACTACTGCAATGCTCTTCTAGCTGGACTTCCATCAAACACAATCAAACCTCTACAAATGATTCAGAATGCAGCGGCACGACTGGTCTTCAACGAGCCCAAAAGAGCCCATGTTACACCTCTCTTTGTCTCCTTGCACTGGCTACCAGTTGCAGCTCGCATCAAGTTCAAGACACTGATGCTTGCATATAGAACAATCACAGGCTCAGCACCCACCTACTTCCACTCACTATTACAAACTTACATCCCCTCCAGAAGTCTGAGATCTGCTAGTGAGCGACGCCTCGTGGTACCATCACAGAGAGGCTCAAAATCACTCTCCAGAACATTCTCTTTCACCGCTCCTGGCCGGTGGAATGATCTTCCCACCCCCATCCGGAATGCTGGATCCCTGTCAATCTTCAAGCAACAACTGAAAACTCACCTCTTTCAACTCTACTTGACTTCATCATAAAAAAAAAAAAAAAAAAAATCCTTCCCTTTTTCTATATCTTCATCTTTCTCTTTCTCTTTCTCTCCTTCCCTTGCTAGTTTGTATTTATTTGAACAATGCCTGAGACTTGGTGTTACGAGCACTTCCTCTGTTTGTTTGCCTCTTCAAGATTAATGGCTTTATGTATTCCCCAATTGTAAGTCGCTTTGGATAAAAGCGTCTGCAAAATGACTAAATGTAATTGTAAAATACGTTAAGTAGGAAATTAACAGCATGGTAAGTAAAAAATAAAGAATATATATACACATAATGTGTGTGTGTGTGTGTGTGTGTGTGAGAGAGAGAAAGAGTAAGGTAAAACAGAAAAAAAAAAATATGCGTAGGAAAATTGTGTCAATGAAAAATGACAGGATTTAACACTCAATTTTCAGCTGAATGCATTTCATTAATGAATTTAGTAATGACATCGTCCAGTTCAGTTCAGTTTAAATAATATCTGTGCAATCAAGTCGGTGATTTCGCTAGAAATGAAGTGTCCCCAACTGAGCAAGCCAGAGGCGACAGCGGCAAGGAACCAAAACTCCACCGGTGACAGAATGGAGAAAAAACCTTGGGAGAAACCAGGCTCAGTCGGGGGGCCAGTTCCCCTCCGGCCAGACGAATCAGTAGTTTGTTCCAACTGCAGCAAAGTCAGAGTGTAAGTGGTCCACTGGTTCCAGGGGTCTTTCCCCGATGGATGTCTAGGTGACGAGGTCCTCGCTGGAGATCTGTCTCTGGGGCTCATCTATGTGTCCTAGACTCTGCTGACGTACAGGGCTGTAGAGGTTGAACGTAATAGAACGTTTTTAAAAAGAAAAGAGTATTTATCTGAAGTATAGAGCTACATTCAAAAGTTTGGGTTAAGAAACCTTTACAACAGTAAAACTATAATGGTATATTTTCATGCTTTCTCAAGCAAAGCAAATTTGGAAAATCCACAGAAAACATATCTTTTTACATTTTTGGCATATACAACATATATTGAAGACATATGTTGTTTGTAACATGCTAGAGTAAACTAACAAAGTCAAAATTTACAAGAAAAAAATATATTTTTAAATTCTGAGGATTTCATTGCTCCCTTTGTTTTCCTTATATGTGTGTGTCACGAACAGTTAAAGTCATTTTCTGATTTCATTTTTGTTTGTATCATGTTGCAATATTTTACTTTTTAAAATGTTTTTACTATTGAATATAGTACGGGGCAAAAGTCTTAGGCCACTAGTATTTTCCCCAACAACAAAAAAATAGTTTTGAGTCAGTTATTTCTATCTTTTGTTGTAGTGTGTCAGTAGGAAATCTCAGTTTACATTTCCAAACATTATTCTTTGCCATTAATTGTAATAATCCAGTGAGATTGTTTTTCTTCAGACAGACTGGATGATGATCAGATCATCTCTGTGTGGAGCACTGGCTGTTGTCAGACAAAAATCTCACGGTGAAAATACTAGTGGCCTGAGACTTTTGCACAGTACTGTATATACACACATTTATAAAACTATTTTCATACAATAAACTTCTCAATCTTGTTAAACCATTTGTATGTAATACACACCGTTTTGTCCTGCTTGTGCTTGCAGGACAACAGCAGAACAACCGCAATAGCAGCAGCAGCAGCAATAGCAGCAATAATAGCAGCAGCAGCACGATTTCTTGCTACAGCAGCTAAAGACAGACCTGAAACAGATACAAACAGACAGTTATCACTATTTAAAGAGTGACTGATGTCAACTTGAATTTTTTGTCTGATATTTAAATTTTTCTACTTTGGTCAACAGTTGTATGATACTAAGCTAACTGATTAATGTTGCCATCTGGTGGGTTCTTGAACTAGAACGTAATAGACTCTTCTTCAAGCACATCATTGTCATTGTGTAACACAACAAAATTATTTGTGACAACCCAGAGGTGTGTTAAATATCCAAAAACAAAAGAAAGGAGACAATTTAAGTTTAAATCGGTTAAAAATAAAATTGCGCTCAAACAGTTAACACCACCATACAATAAATAAATACAAAATAAGAGCTAAGAAAAAAAAACAAAATATACATAAATATACTTTATTCTAAATGTGCAGGGGAAATTATTCATTCAGGTCAATGACTAATTGAAAGGGAAATAAGTCATTCAATAGAATGACTAAATGATACTCACTATTGACAGTAACACTGAAGCTCTTTATGACACAGATTCTGCTGCTGCTGATCTGTAGTGTATAAAGTCCAGAGTCTGTGGTTCTGGTGTTTGTGATGGTCAGAGATCCAGTCTGATTAACCTTCAGTCTGTCTCTGAATCTCTCATCAGCATCACACTGATCATCTGTACTAGTATTAATGGTCTTGATTTCAGCTATACAAGTGTCATTAAAATACCACTTCATCACATCATTTGTTTTTATTATGCCTGGATGTAAAGTGGCAGATTCTCCCTCCTTCACTGATTGTCTCTTCATTTGATCTTGATCAGCAGCAGGAACATCTGAAAACACAAGCCGACTGATGATTGAAGGGTCATTTTGATTAAAAAAAGGAAAGAACAAATAATGAAAGGAGGGAACAAATCAGGAAAAAACCCTACACAACATTTTGATCACACATTCTTTCTTGGTTTTCAGTCTTATATATAGACAACATATAATCATTATTAACATATCCTCAATTGAACAGATGACAATAAAAGGTAATGGTTTGATGAGAAACGGTCATCTCCACCAGAACATAACTGCTGCTGATTATGAACCAAAATAAAGTTTGGTTTGCTTCTTAACAGAGGTGGAAAGAGTACAAAAATATTCTACTCAAGTAAAAGTACCATTACATTACTGAAATTTTACTTAAGTACAAGTAAAAGTACCAGTCTAAAAATATACTCAAGTAAAAGTAAAAAGTAGCTCATTTAAAATTTACTCGGAGTAAAAATTACTTAGTTACATTTTAACAATGGGAGGGAGGATAAAATGAAATAGACCAAAGGTGTCAAACTCAGTACCACAGCTCTACACAGTGTAGATATTACCCTAATTAAACACATGTGATCCAGCTAATCTAATGATTTAGGCTTATTTGAAAACTACATGGTGTGTGTGTTGGAGCAGGGTTGGAACTAAACTCTTTAGGGCTGTGGCCCTCCAGTAACACCCTCCAGAGTTTGACACCCCTGGGATAGGCCTATAAATCTCAAACTAGGTGTTTTTAATTAAAGGAATCAGTTAATTAGAATTATAAGACATTTGGGCTGTTACCAGGCAAATTAAATCAGTATCAACAAAATTAATCTTTGCAATGCAGAGGAAACGCAGAAGCTTCATCTGAAGTGGCATAGATGTATTTACACTGATATGAATGCATTTAGCCTGCAGTTACAAATGCAGAAATAATGTTTTGATAAATAAGACATAAAATGTGACCCTGAACCACAAAACCATAAGGGTCCATTTTCCTAAATTGCGATTTATACATCATCTGAAAGTTGAATAAATCATATTTCCATTGATGTATGGTTTGTTATGATCGGACAATATTTGAAAATCTGGAATCTGAGGGAGCAAACAATCCAAATATTGAGAAAATCTCCTTTAAAGTTGTTCAAATTAAGCTCTTAGTTTTGATATATTTACAGTAGGATATTTACAGAATATATTAATGGAACATGATCTTTACTTAATATGCTAATGATTTTTGGCATAAAAGAAAAATGTATAATTTGAACCCATACAATGTATTGTTGGCTATTGCTACAAATATACCCCAGCGACTTAAGACTGGTTTTGTGCTCCAGGCCAGGGTCACAAATGTTAAATAGTCATTTGAAATACAAAAATAAAAAGATACTTTAAATGTTAAATTAGAACCACCAGTAGGTGTCAGCAAGTCACTGATAAGAGAGTCATTGTGATTGAACAGAATCATTTAAACGGTTAATTCAAGGAATGAAACACCGTCATTGCTCAGAGTCAGAGACGCAAAACTGTGTATGGAATTATTTTTGTTGTCAAAATATAGCAAAAACAGGCAATATGGTGTCTAAAGTCTCTTAATTAACTTCTTATTTTTTGAACTGTTGTAAAAAGAAAAACTACAGGCCTATGTAATCAAGGTGATTTTTTGAGAAAAACGGCATTCTTCGTGTGATGTTGACTTACTATATTAAATTATATAAATATATACATTTTCTGCTTCTATATCTTCAATTTTGTGATCATTCTAAACGCATTTTAACAGACTGAATCACGGAGTGAAAGAAAGCACTCCCGTTAAAACAACAATTATTATATTATCTCAGATGATATTGCACACCCTGCACCACTGTCTTTTTGGCTCATTTGTGCAAAACCTTTTGCTAAACCGTCAAAGCTTCGTTTTAACCACCAATGCAATGATGTAAGTATTTACCTTACGTTACCTCTACATGTTTGCGAAGGGTTGATGTCGATATATTTATAAGCTGCTAGTTCGGTCTCCCGAGGCAAACACAGCTTACACTGCATAATAGAGCATGAATATATGGCCAGGGGTTCACTTCATTTCCTTCGAATTCAACTTCAGCAGAATATGACGGGGTTTGGTTTTCAGTTGGGTCTGCACCATTAGGGGCCGTTCACATATCGCGCCTGAAAACGCTAGGCGCGCTGCTTTCTCCTTTTTTCCAAAGCGCTCGGGCGGTTGCGCTCCGGAGGCGTTTGTCGTTGCTAAGCAACCATCAGCTGCGCTCTCCGTTACAAGAAGGAAAATTCGTCACATGACCTGCGGTGCGCTTGCGGCATTCTGAAAAGTTGAGATGTTTTTATCTCGATGCGGCTCGGACGCGCCTGGAAAAAACGAGCGCGTCGCACCGCGACTGCGTCGCTTCCATTATGAGCGCGCATACCGCGCGTCTACATTTGAAATAACGAACTTAAGCGCGCAAAAGACGCGATATGTGAGCGGCCCCTTAAAACGCCTGTCTTGTCCGTCTGCATCGTTCTTGTTATTTTTAGCGCCAGTTTCTTCTTCTGCCCATTATT